>JAJPUD010002674.1:143566-162472 GCA_023553655.1 Myrmecobius fasciatus | reverse complement strand
TTTCTTTCTTTCTTTCTTTCTTTCTTTCTTTCTTTCTTTCTTTCTTTTTGTTATATTTATCTAGTTCTGAAAGGGGAAAACTGAGGTTGCTCAGTAATAAAGTTTTAATGTTTATTTCTTCCTATCACTTATTCAACTTCAAAAATTTAAATGCTATGCCATTTGGTGCATATGTTTATTTTTGGTATTAGTTGTATACAGTACCTTTCAACAAGATACAGTTTCCTTCCTTATCTTTTAAAATTAGATCTATTTTTGTTTTTACTTTGTCTGACATGATTGCTGTCCCTGATTTTTTTTTTTTTTCTTACTTTGGCTGAGAAGCATAATAGATTCTGCTCCAGTCTTACTTTTTCTCTGTGTGTATTTTTGTGTTTCAGATGTTTCTTGTAAACAGCATTATTGTAAGATTCTAGTTTTTAATCCATTCTGCTACCTGCTTCCCTTTTATGAATGAGTTCATCCCATTCACATTCACAATTATGATTACTGTGTATTTCTGTCCATCCTATCACTCTTCTGTCTCTGTGTCTATCTTTCTCCCTGTTCCTGTCTTATAAATGTTTTACTTCTGATCATTCCTTCCCAGAATTTGCCCTCCCTTTTATCATTCTTTTTCCTTCCCTTATCTCCATTCCTTTTTATTTACTTTAGGATTAAGTAGGTTTCTGTGTCCAACTGAGAGTGTATGTTATTCCCTCTTTGAGCAAATTCTGATGAGAAAAAAGTTCAAACTTTTTCCAACTATATCCCCATTCCCCCCTCCATTATATAATAGCTCCCTTTTTTGCTTCTTTTATGTGAGATAATTTACCCCTCTATATCTGATCCTCTCCTTTTCTCAGTGCAATCTTCTTTCTCACCAAATTTTAAAATTTATTTTATTTGGGGGGCATCACCCCATCAACGTCACCTTATTTCCATACCCTCTGCTCGCTCCAATTGTCCTTGAAATAATAACATTCTTGAGAGTTACAAATATTATCTTGCAATATATGAATATAAACAATTTAATCTTATTGAATCTCATGTTTTCTCTTTCTTTTTTTAACCAATAATTTATCTATTTTGTTGTTCCCCCCATAAAACTAGCTTTTAATTGTATTTATTTCAATTATTTTCTTATTTTCATCTTTATGATTTCTCCTTTGAGTTTCAGGATTTCCGATATGTTGTTTAATTAGAGATTTTCAATTTGTCCTTTTTCTAGTTTTTTTTTTTGTTCATGCTAATTCATTGATCTGTTCTTTCTATAATTTGTTGTTATAAGGATTTTAAGATATAAATTTTCCCCTAAATACCACTTTGATGGAATCCCATAAATTTTGCTATATTGTTTCATTGTTGTCATTCTCTTTAATGAAGTTATTGTTTCTATGATCTGTTTTTCGGTCCATTTATTTTTAGGAGTAGATTATTTAGTTATTTAGTAATAAATAATAAGGTCCTTTGGGTCTTGTATTTGAAGATCAATGTTTTTTTATTCTGCTCTGGTCTTTTAATTAAGAATGCTTGAAAGTCCTCTGTTAAAATAATAATTTTTTTTTCCTTCTTGAAGGATTATACTGTTTTGCTGGATAGGTGATTCTTGGTTGTAATCCTTTATCTTTATCTTCTGGATTATTATATTCTAAACCTTGAAGTTCTTTAATGTGGAAACTGTTAAATCCTGTGTAATCCTGATTGTAACTCCACAGAATTTGCTTTTTTTTCTTTTTGTCTGCTTGCAATATTTTCTCTTTGACTTGGGAGCTCTGGCATTTGGCTATCATGTCACAAAGAGTTTTCATCTTGGGGCCTCTTTCAGGTGATGACCACAGAATTCTTTTAATTTCAATTTTGCTTTCTGGTTCAGTTTTTCTTGATGACTTCTTGAAAGATGTTGACCAGGCTTTCTTTTTTCTTTTCTTTTTTTTTTTTTTCAAATTATGGCTTTCATGTAGTATAATAGTATATTAGTCTTATAATATATATCATGTATTACAATGTATGATATGTATTATATGATATATATTATAATATTAGTCTTCTGTATCTATTTTCCAGGTCAATTATTTTTCCAATAAGAAATTTCACATTTTTTTTTAAAATCTTTGATTTTGTTTTATTGCATCTTGATGTCTCCTGAAGCTTCTACTTACCCAATTCTAATTTTTAAGAAATTATTTTTCTCAGTAAGTGTATTTCTTTTTCCATTTGACCAGTTCTATTTTTTAAGAAGTTATTTTATTTCGTGAATTTTTGTATATCTTTTTGTTTTTTAGTTTTTCTTTTCTTTTTTATATTTTTGGGTATTTTTTATTTTAAAGTTAAATGCAAAATGAGAAAAGAAAAAAATGCATTGCCATGTAAAAAGCAGATCATAAGAGAGGATTTAATATGAAACAATAAATTTATATTTCAAGAAAACATAAATACAACACAATTTTTAAAACTATCTAGCTTTTTTTTCCTTGTTGGGTTTCTGCTGTGCATGCATATATATGTACATAGATATTCACAAACATGCACATTTAGCCTCATATAAATACATGTAAGACCATACTGTGTGTATTTCCTCATATCATCTGTTTCTTTGATGATGGATTGCATCTTCCTTTATAAGTCCAAATCTTTCCATATTTTTATAAATCAACCAGCTCATCACTTCCTACATCACAGCAATATTTCAACCTGATCACATCCTATCTGGGAGACTGTCTATGAAAGTTTCTCTCCCCGCCCCCCAATTTCCTGCATTATTTCTATTCTTGGCTACATAAGTTTTATTTATACAAGAAAATTTAAATTTAAAATAATTGAAATTATGTGGTTTTTTTTTTTCCTTCAACAATGCTCTTGCTTTAAAATATAGCTTAAGGTCTGATAGTGCTGGATCAATTTCCTTTATAACTTTTCCCCTGACCTTTTGTACTTCAAAATGAACTTTGTTATTATTTTTTTTCTAACTCAGTAAAATAAGTTTTTAATAATTTAATTGGGATGAAAAATGATATTTAAAAATTATTTTGGCTTTACTTACTCATGAACAATAAACATTATGATTATTTAGATCTCAGTTTATTTGCATAAAAAGTGCTTATGTTTATGTAGTTCATGTGTTTGTTTTGGCTAGTATTTGCTCATGTATTTTATACTGTCTAGTTATTTTAAATGGTCTAAAACAATACTGAATAATATTGCTGTTACAGTGTAGTTTCTCTATTTTTGACTTTTGATGAAATATTTTAATTTTAAATTTGTCTGAGATCTTAGATTACATGCTAAACTATACTCCTGCCATTTATTTATCTTTGTATTTATCTCCTTTTTTTGTCTTTCCTGAAAGCAACATATTGCTGAATTCATATTTTAAATCTGATATCCATTTTTATTTTATTGGCAAATTTGTCCCATTCACATTTTAAGAAACAATTATTTGCTATGTAATTTCTTCTTTCTCATTTTCCTTCACTATCCTTCTCACCCTATTTACCCTATCCCTCCTCATTCCCCTGATTTACTTCTAACAGCTACCTTCCCCTCCTATTCCTTAACTTACCCACCCCTCTGAGTTCTTCCCTTATCCTCTCTGCCAATCTGATCCCCTTGCCCTTATTTCTTTCTGAATTTAGAAGAATTTTGTATCTTTCTAGATAGATATGTTCTTCCCTTTTTAACGCATTTCTACCAGCCCTCCATTCTATTAGCTTCTTCAGAATTAATTTTTTTTCTTATGTCTCATTGGTATGAGGTAATTATTCTTTTTTTTATCTCTCCTTACATAGTTTATTTTTTTTTATAATCACCTCATCATACTCAATTCATGCCTTTGTTAAAACTCCCCAAATAATGATGACAATCATAAAGTACTGCCAATCATTTCCTATATATGAAGAAAACAATTTGATCTCATTAAGTTTCTTATAGTTTTTCATGTTTACTTTGCATTTGCCTTAGATGTTATATTTCAAATTTTTCCTTAAGTTCTGCTATTTTTTTCAAAAGTATCTGAAAGTCTTTGAGTTTGTTAAATATTCATTATTTTCCATTCAGGATGATATTTAACTTTGCTTTACCCTTTATTTTAACTTTACCCTTGGTCATAACCCCAGTTCTTTTGCTTTACAAAATATAGTATTCCAAGATCTATGTTCTTTCAACCCAGTAGCTTCTAGGTCTTGTGACTCCATGATATTTAAAGTTTACTTGCTTAATTTCAATATTTTTTCCTTAACTTGAGAGCTTTGAAATTTGGCTATGATTTTCCTGTAAGTTTTCCTCCTGGCATGTCTTTCATACGGTGATTTGGTGAATTTTTTTTTCTATTTTTACTTTCTCATTCTAGAACTTCAGGGCAATTTTCCTTGATAAATTTCTTGTTATATTGTATCATTTTTTTTACAAAAATCATAATTTTGGGGTAATATGATTATTCTTCTGTTTTTTCTTCTTGATCTGTTCTCCAGATTGGTTATTTTTTCTGATGAGGAATTTACTTTTTCTTATTCATTTGATTTTGTTTTATGATTTCTTGGTGTCTTAGAATGTCAATAGCTTTCTCTGGTCCAATTCTACTTATCAAAGAATTCTTTTTGTTTTAAGAAAAAAAATATTTTTCTTCAGTTACATTTAAAAAAAATTTTAACATTTATTTTTGAAATTTTAGTTCCAGATTTTCTCCTTTATCCCCATTCTTACCCCCCATTAAGAAAGCACATGTGAAGTTATGCAAAAACATTTCCATAAGTTATGTGAAAGAAAATATAGATCTACCCTACTTAAAAAATTCTCAAGAAAGACAGGCTGACAGAGAGATAGAGTGAGACAAAGAAACAGAGAGAGAAAGAGGGAGAGGGAGAGGAAGGAAAAGTATGCTTCAGTCTGTATTCAGACACAATCAGTGCTTTCTCTGGATGTAGATAAGATTTTTCATCATAAGTCCTTCAGAGTAGTCATGGATCATTCTATTACTGAGAATAGCAGTCATTCACAGCTGATCATTCCATAACATCGCTATTATTTTGTACACAGTAACATTTCACTTTGCTTGAGTTCATGGAGAACTTTCCAGGTTTTTTCTGAGAGCATTCTGCTCATCATTTCTCATGAAACATCATAATCATAATCATAATCATGAACCACAATTTATTCAGCCATTCCTCAATTAATGGGTATCCCCTCAGTTTTCATTTTTTTGCCCTGATAATAGAGCTGATATAAATATTTTTGTACATACAGATTCATTTCCTTTTTTAACAATTTCTTTGGGATTAATAACTAGTAATGGTATTAAATCAAAGGATATACATGATTTTATAACCCTTTGAGCAGAGTTCATATCTCAAAAAATTGTTTTTTACCTTAAGTTTTTGATTCTCTACTTCCAATTGATTGACTTTTTCCCCCATAATATTCTTGATTTTCTTGGATTGCCCTTTTTTTTCTTCTAATTTTTCCTCAATCTCTTTTGTTTTTTAGTTCTTCCAAGAACACATTTTGTGCTTGGGACCATGTAGTATTTCTTTTTGAAAAAGGAGTAACTTTTTTTTTTTTTAAGTTCCATTATCTTCCTCTGAATATATGATCCTAGATCTTCACTATCCCTGTAATAAATATCCATGGTTGGTAAATGGCTACTAATCTTTAACTCATTTATTTATTTATTTATTCATTCATTCATCCATCTGTTTATGTTTTATTTTGTTTTTAAGAGCTATATATTTCAAGGTATGGGGTTCTCTTACTACTATTTTCTGAGGTCAACCTTGGGATCTCCTCTCCACTCCTAAACTACAGGTAAGGCCCTCAGCCACACGGTCCTGAAAATGATCTTGTTCTCTGTGGTCCCTCTAGTAGGTGCAAACCATAGTGTAATGCTCAGGGAGAAACTGAGGCAGTATCACACATGGAAATTACTTAAGGCTTTATTGATGTTAATTGAGAGTTCAGAATCCATAGCTATGGATCAGGACTGGTGGGACTCATGTCTCAAAGCATGCAGTCCAGGCCAGAGACCAACACAGCCACAGCCATGTTAGCTGACTGAATACAAAGTACTCAGTAGCTCCATCAAGGAACTTCAAACATTATATAGGGTCCTATAGCTCAGGGAGACAAAGAACTCATGGGAACAGCTGAGCACATCTGGTGTCCAAGGAAACCATAAATTCAGTTCTGACAGGTTAGGGAGTAAGGAGCCTTGCCAAAGCAGGCTGCTTGTCTGGGTCATAGATAAGGGAGGTCGAGGCTGGCCATCTGGAGGTTTCATGATTACTTTGGAATGTGAGTCCAATTATTTCTGAAGGTCAGGAAGTGGGATTGCTATTCTGGGACAGAGCAATTAAGGGAGACTGATACTGCAACTGAGGAAAACTGAGACAGCAACTGAGGGAGACTGAGACAGGCACAACAATAGCTCCCCTGTCTGCCCTGGAATTGAAACCTTCAAGTAGACAAAACTATCAGGGTCCTTACCCCTCTGCTATTGCACTCACCAAATTTGTGCTAGCTCCTTTTCTCCTGCAGCAGCAGCCTAGCTCCAGATGTATCTGATCAGTACAGCTTAGCTTGGTCTTCCTTCCCAGAAAGTCTTTCAATCTTCTTCTACTCAGCCCTCAGATCCCACACATCTGCAAAATCAAAGTTTCTAAGACTGAGACTGTTTCTCAAACTCCCCTTGGGGCTCATTATTGTGAAAATAATGATTCTGCATAGTTAGCCTGGAGGTGTTTGCACTTCCCTCAGGCCAAACTTCCACCCTTGTAAGTTTTCCTTAGGTCTTCTCAAATTTTCTTAGCAAGACAACTGCTTTACAATGTGTTTATTTCTGCTATTTTGAAGTAATGTTCTGGGTTGTGTGTGTGTGTGTGTGTGTGTGTGTGTGTGTGTGTGTGTGTGTGTGTGTAGGGAATTTGGAGAGCAGAAAATTTTCTGACATATTTTGCCATCTCAGAATCCTCTCATGTAGATCTTTTCCTATATTTTTGTATTTCTTTTACTCAGATGTTGACTTTTTTTTTCATGTCCATTACTTTCATTCTCCCCCAATTTTTCTCCTACTTCTCTAATTTGCTTTTACAAATCTTTTTTATGCTCATCTAGGAGCTCTTTTTGGATTTGTGACCAAATTACACTTTTCTTTGAGTCTTTAAATATAGCAATTTTGACACTGTTATACTCTTCTAAGTTTGTGCTTTGATCCTTCCTGTCCCCATAGTAAATTTTTCTTTGGTTAAATTCTTTTTCTCCCTCATTTTTTCTGCCTACTTTGTGCTTTGGTATTTTTATGTGAGAGTTGGGCTCTGCTCTTGCACTGAGCCAAGCTTCTTGTGCCAGGCCTCAGGGCCTTGCTGATGGCTTTCATTGGGCCTTAGAGAGGTGCCCTTCCTGTACCTGTAGATACAGAGTTTTTTCATTGTTTGTTTGCCCCAGGGATGGATGCTTGCCACTGTGTTGCCATGGAGATAGAGACTTTCTTTTGATTGACCCTAACAGTTGGAGCTTTTTATTGGTCAACCCAAGGATTGGGGTCTTGATGTTGATTGGTCCAGAGTTGTGCTCTCATTAGTGGTTAGCAGTGGGGCCTAGGCCTTGTTGGGGACCTATGCTAGGGATGGGGTCACTGGGTGGGGCTTTATTTTCCTATACAGACTGCTGGCTGGCTTTGGGGCTTCTGCAATGATGCATGTGCCTTGCTACAGGGCTTGGAGCCTTACCACAGGCCCTCTGCTTGATGACAACTGGTACTGATCTGGGATCTCCCCTCCCACCCCAGTGGGACATCTTTCCTGCTGTGCTAATAAGCTGCTTCCCCATTCCTAAATGAGTTATGAGGCATCTTTCAAGTTTTTTGCAGGGGAAATTGGGAGGAATTCAGGGAGTTACTGCCTCAATCATCATCTTGGCACTGGAAGTTCAGAAATAAGAATTTTCATTCATATTTTAACTTAACAAATTGGATACAATGTAATATCAAATCAAATATTTTTATAAATAAAAAAATCATTTAAAAAACACCGATTGAAGTTTAATTGCCATAGTAAATAACTACAAGCTCATTTTAGAAAATATTTAAATGACCTGAGTATTTTTATCTTATAGATAATTAGGATTCATTGCTTATGAATTATGATAACATATGATAAAAAATGAAAAAAGATTATTTTTATCAAAATATTTAAAATTTATTAAATGCATTCAAAGACAGCAAGTAAATGATTTTCAGTGAACTATGAACTTGTGACTGCCACTATTCCATCTTAACAGCTTACAATTTTTTAGCTCTTTATATACATCATCAGTTTAAGCCTCATAACAAAAGTATTATTATCCTTGTTGTATTTATTCTTATTTTAAAGATGAGGAAAGTCAGAGAGATTAAATGATGCCATCCTAGGCTGTATCAAAGAAATCCAAACAAGAAAAACTTCCTCATTCTAAGAGAGTAACTTTTTCTTGCTGGGTGTTACAACAAAATTCAGCCAGAAAACTGAAAAATAAAGAGATCTGCAAAAGAATACCTGTACATAGTTATGTAGCCCTTCCATCCAGTTAGGGTCCATTCTGTTCCCCAGAAGCTATTTCATACAGAGCTTGAGACATGAACTATAAATTATTTGGTATCATTAGGATGGAAAGGCTTTGAAGTCCAGCCTCTGGGAAATTACCATTAAAAGTGAGGGAATAGGAAAGTAAATAGGGAGAAATAAGGGAAAGACTGAAATTATCAAAGATTTCATTAGGAAGAAAAGTCAATTAAAGACTTTGGGTATAGGTAGGTAGGTCAATAGGGAAGCTATTCACGACAGAAAAGAAGATGGTTTCCAGATCATGTAAAAGAGCCCAGACATCTGGGAATAAAGGTTACAATACAAAGGAAATATGGATTTCTAAGAAAGGACTGAACCATAGCAAAATATTCCTAAGAGATTTAAAAGAGAAATAAGAACTGTTAAAGCAGAATTTATTGCTTGCACAGGCAGAAATAATTGTGAATATTCATGAATCCATGATGGCAAATATCACCAAGGAAACAAAAGGCAGATGCAAATACAAGGAAGTGAAGAAAATATGGAAGAAAAGAAACAAAAAGCAATAACATGAAAACATGTTTTTTGTATAAGGAAGGAGCATTGGATTTAAAGACAGAATGTGTAGAAACAACTTAAGGACAAGTCAAAACTCTGACTGGCATAAGAAAAAATATAAAACTTCTGGGACTTCTGAAAACAAAAAGACAAAGTGCCAATGGAAAGAATTCACAGTTTGCTTCCAGGGGAAAGGGAAAAAAGCAAGGAAAAACCCTTTGCTACAAATTTCAAGATACATTTTGTTTACATCCAACAATTCCATAACAAATCTTGCAAATGACCAGAAAAAAGACCTTCAGATATTTCGCACCTACCAGAAATTGCAGGAGAAAAGTAAAATGATATGTTCTGGCATATTAGCATGATTTAAAAAAAATTTTTTTTATTAAAGCTTTTTATTTGTATAACATATGTATGGGTAGTTCCCCAGCATTGATCTTTACAAAGCTTTCCATTACAAATTTTACCCCCAGTCCCCTCCTCTCCCCTAGATGGCAGGAAGTCCACTACATGTTAATAATGTAATAATAGTTGACAAGTTGTGCAAGAAAAATCCTATCTACAAGAAAAAAAAGAAAATCAGAGAAAGGAAACACAATGCAAGCAAACATCAATAGAGAGCATGAAAATGTTATGTTGCGGTCCATAAAAATGATATGTTCTGAAGAGCAAAAAGATGTGAATATATAACCTAAAGCAACCTACCCTAAAAATCCAAGATTAATCATTAATGAAAATTGATAGAAATTAAATAAAAAGAGATACTTAAGTTATTCCTAGAAAGCAGACCTGAAGAAATTATTTGCTTCCCAAACACCCAAGAAAGGGAAATACAAGGGAAAAAAAATGCAGAAATTGAGTATAACACAAAACAATAATCTCGAAAGCTTTATGAAGTTTCTTTGTAAATGTACAAAAGATAATAAGCATGAGATCAGAAATAAAATAGTAGTGATGGTTGGAGAAAAAGGTCTGATACATCATAAATTAAATCTCACAACACCTAATCTACAGAGAAATTAACATATTTTTCAGAACTAAATTAAAGAATGGGAGGGCAGTAACAGGAAGGACGGATGGGAGGAAAAAGATGGAGGGGAATATTTGATATACCCTAATGAAGTCAAAGACTAAAAATGAAGGGAAAATAATTCTGTACTCTGAAAGAAGGAAGCATATAAGAGAATGGATGTGGAGATAAAGGGAGGAATTACAAAAGGGAAGAAGTATAAGGAATACAATCATCCCCTGACATTGATGGGTTTCACATTCATTATTTTGGTTATTCATGGATTGACCATTGATAATTAAATGGGATTTTTGGGGGGAGATTTGTAGCAAACTGCAGAATATCACAGTTGAAGTGAGTATGGATTCACAGGAAAATATATTAAGCTTTTAAAAAATTAGTGTCAATATTGTGCAAATTATTCTCAAGTTAAGAATGAAAATACCTTACCAGGCTCCTATTAAGAGACAAATATAGTCCTAATGCCTAAATCAGAGAAGGAAGAAGCAAAGAAAGATATCATTAATGAATATTCATTCAAAAATTGTAAATTAAATCCTATCAAATAGTCTAGAGTGATTCATCTAAGAAATCATTAATTATTACCAATTGGGATTTATATCAAAATGCAAAGATAGTTCAACATTAGAAAATAATTAACATAATTGAGTATATTAAAAAACAAAACTATATTATTCTCTCAATAGATGTAGAAAAATATAAAGCACTCATTTATATCAAAAACCCTATGAAATGTAGACAGACCTCACTTAAGATTAAATTTCATACAGATATATTTTGTTCTAAATTCTCTTCCTTCTACCTCCTTCCCAACATTAGGAAGACAAGAAAAACAAAACCTATTCCAAATATGTACAAGTAAACAAAACAAATTCTTGCATTGACCATACTCATAAAAGAAAAATGAAAAAAATAATCCTTCATTTTCTACTCTGGGCATATCAGTCTTGTATATGCAGGCGTTTAACATATTTATTTATGAGTTTTTTGGAGTTGGATTTGATCATCATCTTCAGCAGAACTCCTAATTCTTTCAAAATTGTTTAATGTTACTATTTCATAAACAGTTTCCCTGTTTCTACCCACTGTTTCTTTAGTTTTTGTGTCTGAAATACTTGCTATTTTTTGTTGCTTTGTAAGAGATTTATTTACTATTTATACATAGCATTTCTAATGTTATGATGAATAAATATCTGCATTGATAACTAGTAAAAGGATATGAACAATTCTCCAAAAAATTACAAATTATTAACTACTATATGAAAGAATGATTCAAATCAAAAATTCAGATGCAAATCAAAATAACCCAGAAATTTTATCTCACATAATTCCATTAGATTATAGGTTTTGTGAGGTCAGGGATTATTTTTATTTTTATGTCTTTATATCTTCTCTCCCCCAAATCCCCATCATTTTCCCACACCCAATACACTTGACAGAATGCCTAACTGGATACCTATCATATTGCCAGAGTTGATTTAAAAAAATATAACAAATGTTAGAAAAAGCAGAAAAAATTGGCACAATAGTGTGGTAGAACTGTGTATTGGTACAATTATTCTAGAAAGAAATTTGAAACTATGACCAAAGAATTAACATACCCTTTGATCCAGAAGTACCATTTCTAGATCCATACAACACATAAGAGCTAATAAAAAGGAAAAAGAGCCATAAGTAGCAGATCTTTTTATTATAGTGAAAAACTGGAAACTGAGGGCTATCCGTCAGTTGGGTAATGGCTGAACAAATCATGCACATTAATATAATGGAATAGTAGTGTGTCTTAAGAAATGATGAAAGATACTGATTGAATGAAAACTGGAAAAATCTGCATGAACTACTATAGAATGAAGTAAGTAGAATAAAACCAACTTATTCAATAGTAGGATCACTGCAAAAAATCAAATAACTCCCCCAAACCTAGGAATTCTGATTAACACAATGATCATCCAGGATTCCAGAGGACTGATAGAGCTTGTTCTTACCTACTGACAAAGTGGTAATGGACTCAGGTTGTAGAATGCTACATATGTTTTTTGAACATGATCAATTTCAGAATTTGTTTTGCTAGATTTGTATATTTTTAAAATGAGTTTTGTTTTTGTTTTTTCCCCAATAATGGAATGAAAGAAAGAAAAAGTGGTTTTTTGGTTTGATATAAAATAATTAACTTAAAGAAATGATCATTTTCACCAGTTTCTCTAAATTTGCTCCTTGTTCCATTCTCTCCTGTCTTTTCTAGCATATAGCCACCACAATCATTTATCTCTCTGATTTTTTTTTTCTCTCGCTCTTGATTATTTCTTTGATGAATATAAATGCACTCAGGCCCCTAACCTCTTAAGTAATCAACCCACAGCTTTTTTCCTTTTCTTAGCGAAATTTCTAGAAAAAGTTTTTTATGCTCAGTCTTTATTTCTCCTCCTCTCACTCATTTTTCATCCTTTTGTAATCTGTTTTGCAGCTTCATTGTTCATTAGAAACTGTTCTCTTGAAAGTTAGGAATAGTATCTCCAGATAACCAAATCTGGCTTTATGGCCTTTCATGAGCTCCAGATCCTTACACTTGCCTTTGGACATTTTAAATTGGTGTTCCAAAATAACTCAAATTCATTATGTTCAAGACAGAATTCTTTCTTCTCCTACCCACTCATCTACTCCTTCTTGGTTTTTCTGTTGTAGAGGCAAAAAGAGAGGAATGAATGACATCTTCAAACTCTGAATAATTACACCTACTTTCAAGTAATTCTTTCTCTTTCCTTAACTTCCATTCTTTTTTCTTCCCCTTTTACTTTCCAATTCATTCCTCAATTATTAGGCAAGATTCTGCTTGCCTTTAAAGTCAGCTGCATACTCAGACATTTTTGTTGTTTTTGTATGTGCATATGTATCTCTATCTATCTATCTATGGAGTACTGGTATGCAGATTTCACTAAGCGGAACAATGACCTCTAGGAATATTGTCAATCATTTTATCTCTTCCTACCATATCTCAAAATAATAAAGCTTCTCCATTATCTAAATGATATATTTTATATATATATATATATATATATATGTATCACAGCTCTTTTATCATGATAATTTATGGCCGTTCATTTAGAAAATACAAAACATGCAATGAAAATAAAA
Organism: Myrmecobius fasciatus; assembly: GCA_023553655.1. Taxonomy (NCBI): domain Eukaryota; kingdom Metazoa; phylum Chordata; class Mammalia; order Dasyuromorphia; family Myrmecobiidae; genus Myrmecobius; species Myrmecobius fasciatus. The sequence goes on along the minus strand of JAJPUD010002674.1, from coordinate 149,239 downwards.
TATGGATCTTGCCTGCCAAAGCCATTGATAATCCTATTTGTTCTTCTGATTTGACTTAGAGAAACTTTTTATCTTTTCTCTTGTTTTATACTTGTTAATTCCTAAGGAAAGTAGCTCTACAGGCTGAGAGAGGCACATAGGCAGAATTCCTTTTCCTGGTCAGAGATATGTCCTTATTAGTAATATTCTTAGCACAGGGGGAAAATGCAATGGAAAGGTGAATTTATGAAATTGATTGCTCCATCAAATTAATGCAAAAACCTTTCTTTTTATTACTTCAGAGGAAGTTACACTTAAGTCCCAGCTTCATCAGTGGAGAAAAAGGAAAACATCCTCAAAGAATTTTGAAATGGATTCTAATTCTCCCTCCTACCTCCTAACCCCAAATAATCTGTAGAACAGAGTGCTTTCCAGAGCTCCTAGATGGGAGAAAAGGGAGAGTCTTTAAATATGACATGAATCTCAACAAAGTTATGTTCATAAATGATTATGTGTGCTGGTAGAATTTTTCTTGCATTGTTTACCCGTACCTAATCATGTATAATAAGTTTAGTTCAGTGAGAATGGGAAAGAGCTTTTGATTTAACTGTAGTTAATTTTAGAAGGAATGAGAGTATTCATGAAAAAGGAATTGAGGTCAATCGTCAGTGCTTTTTTTTCCTCCTCTCAGAACAAGCCATCTAGGCTAAAGCCAGAACAAATAAATGAAAAAAAGAGGGTGAGGGGGAGCGAAGAGAGAATCAAAAGAGAAAAATCTCTCCCACTTCTGAAATTTCTTGGTTACAGAAGTTAAATTGAGTAAAACTATGACCCAACAAACAAACCCACGTAAACAGAAACCACAAACAAGTCATGATTTTCATTCAAAAAACCCTCCCCAAACAACAAAACTAGAAAGCATTTAATTGCTTTACATATGAAATTTCATATTGACGTAACTGTAGTTTTCAATCTAAGCATGAAGAATTGTACTGTTTGTAGTTAGTCTCAAAATGGAGAGAGGGATGCAGCCATTTTTCTAGTGTTTTGTTGATTCTCATTGTTCTTGCTCTCAAAGCTATTAGAAATTGGTTAAGCTAACTCCTTAACTATTGCCCAACTGAATCAATCGATTAAAACAAATTCTAATGAGATCTACATGTTCTTTGAACTAACTTTAAGAGGGGAAAAGATGTGTTTTCTCTTTGGAAAATGTTCATTTTATCATTTCAAATATGTATCTATAAAAATATAAATTGTACATGTGAAGAATCTATTCAAAGTGGATGTAGATTGATGGGAAAATTGAAGTAGCAGCCTTATGAATTCAATGATAGCATCACCCAAACCTATTAACTCCATTGTTTTGCTTCTTTTTTAATGGCACAATTTTCCACCTTTTATAATATATGCTATAATACTTAGCATTTAGATTTTTGAAAAGTCTTATTTTTTTCTGGTGAAGTTTCAAAATCATAAACTAGTATCATATCAAAAGCCTAAAATCTAAAGTAGTTTGAATAATGTGAAGTTACAAATTGGCTTTTCTAAAAGCATTTCTGATCTGTTATTCTGCATCAGAGTTTAAGGGAATTTTGTTTCTGCATATCTATGACTAATCTGTAACTTTCAAGTGAAGTCAAATCAACAAGCACTTTATTAAGCATTTTCTATGTACCAGGCACTCTGCTAAATGATAGACATACAAGTAAAAGAGAAAAAGAGGGGGCAGCTAGGTGGCGCAGTGGATAGAGCACCAGCCCTGAAGTCAGGAAGACCTGAGTTCAAATCTGGTCTCAGACACATAACATTCCCTAGCTGTGTGACCCTGAGCAAGTCACTTAACCTCAATTGCCTCAGCAAAAAGCAAAAAAAAAAAAAAAAAAAGAGAAAAAGAGTCTTTGACAACAAGGAGCTTACATTCCAATAGGAGAAGACAACAAATAAAAAAAAATCTGAAAAAAGGGAGGGGAAATCCCTGTGTGGGAGCATGACAATGAAGTTTGGCAGACCTCAGTTCCAGTTTTGCTTTGGAAGGCTTGAGTGGTCCTATAAAAACATGAATCCAGAAGACAGTAGACAGTGTTCAGTATAAATTGCACTCCTAACTGCAGCCAGACTAGCAATACCTGGCTGAGAACTGAAAAACAGTGTACTTAAGATATAAGGAAATCAGAATAATGAGAGAAATGACCTGCATAATATTTACTACAAGACCTACTTATTCAGAGAATATAAGACCAGCATAGTGATATCACAAGACACCTTTAGCTATAATATTTGAGGTGGAAGTGTTCTCTTTCTACAGGAATTCCTCATGTGTAGGTATCTTTTATCTGATCCCAATAAATATTCCTTTTCCCAACTGATGTGTGTGAGACCTATTGGGAGAATGTTTTATTGCATATCTTTTGCTCTGCTATTTCCTTAAATGACTTCACTTTGCACTAATTACATATTCTGGTTGATTTAAAAAAATGTTAAAAGAAAAAAAAAGCCAATATGGGTTATGAACTATTATTTTGAGAGGATATCATCCTCTGTACCTTAAGTACCTATTCTGAGGGTCCCATTTTGGGAAATGGACATTCCAAGTGCTACATAAATCCTACCTGGTCTTCTTGACTCCAAATCTATCCAGCATACCACAGTAATCATAATTTACATCCACACTTTCACACATCCACACACACACACACACACACACACACACACACACACACACACACACACACATCCACAGAAAGAGACAGAGAACACTTTCTCAATCAAAACCTTTTAATGATCCCTTATTTCCAGGTATATCAAATCTGTACTGGACTTTATAAGGATTTTAAATGCTCCTCCTCGATAATCAAGTTTCATTCACCATATGTTAACCAGTAGTGAGACACTGCTTTCTTTTTATTGTTCTCATATGCAATGACCTACACAAAGCCAACATGTCTTTCAAAGCAGTTCCAAAGCCTTCCTACATCATTCTCACTTTCTTCAATCAGTAACTATAACATTTAGAGTCTGTCCTATATAGTTTACCATGGCATTAATGTCTTAATCTTATTTTATGATTGGTCTTTCAAATGTGCTAATTTCAGTTCCTAGAAGGCAGAAACTATGATCTATATTTTATCTATATGTCCCATAGTGCTAGAATAGTATTGAATATAGTTAATAGTTAACTAAAATTGGTTAAATATCATAATATGACATTATGATATTTTAAACTATAATTAGAACACTTTTCCTTTTATCTTCTGAATCTGTTAAGCATTTCTTTTTTTTTTTTTTTGTAACCAAGGTAACACTTCCCAATGACTTTTTTTTATCAAGTTAAAGCTTTTGAATTGACTATGATTTTAGGATAGTGAAGCTTATACACTATTGCATCACATAGACCTAACAACTTCTTAGGACTATCAAAATTTCATGATTAACACTTTGATCTTTAGGAGCACAAAAGTAATTTCATTTTCACTTTTTAAAAATACAGAAACCTTCAATAAAGAATAGTCTCACTTTAGAAGTTTACTCTTAGAAACTGTCAAGAACTAACAATGAGTTCTATTTCAATTTTTATAAAAAATAATTTTCAGATTTTTGAAAAGTCTTATTTTTTTCTGGTGAAGTTTCAAAATCATAAACTAGTTCAGTATCAAAAGCCTAAAATCTAAAGTAGTATGAATAAAAATAGTATTTTTTGAAAATGTTTTCTTTCTTATTAACTTGTCCAATCATTTCAAAGGAAAAGGAGATTTTTTTGTTTTACTTTGATTATGGGACCTTCTACCCAATCAAATTCTGATGTCTCATTGAGGTGTAGCTACTAGATTCTCAAAGGCTATGTCAGGACTATGCTAGAAAGTTCTACCATGTTGGAAAAACTTTTGAGTATGGCTTCAATGGTTTCAGATTATTTCTGCTTACTGAAATCTTAGCTAAACAGAGAAAGGCTCATCACACAAGGAGCTGGTCATTTGGTTATGTTTTTCTCCCATTGTTATTCAAGCTCCTTTTCATTTCTGGAGTTAAGGTAGCAGATTTGCAGAAAAGAAGGAAAAAATTATGAAGAAGTTTTTTAGAACAGTTAGTAGATACATTTGAAAACTTTTAAAACTAAAGGCAGCAATAAAGATCATCTGATGAGTTATTTGTTTTGTTTATATTTCAGTTCTTATAAGCATTTAAAAAAACTGAAGAAAAAAAATTGCTGCTTATGCGCTGATATCTATAGCAGAAGATGAGGAAAAAGAAAAAGCAGAATTCTATAAGATCTTCTGAATACACTTTCTTTTGATATGAAAGTTGGTATAGTGTGGGACATAAAAAATGTGGTTGAAGAGTAAATTAGGGAGGCATAAGGAATGCAAACAATATGTGTACATAAACATATAATGTATATATGTAATATATATATAACATATGCAGTAAATATATATTATGAATACTTTCTTCAAGAAGAAAGTCAGTAGGTGCTAGAAATGATTAATAAAATTCCACAAAATGAAAGCTGCTTACCATTTTTAACAATAAAATACTTTAAATTAAGTACACACATTTAGTTTTTTAGAGATAGTACCTAATTAACTACAATATAGAGTAAACATAGCTTTTATGTGCATTGGAAAATTAAGAAATTTGTGGAACTTTATTATGATATTTGCTTTAACCCAATGGTCTGGAATTGAACCTGCAAATTTTCCAAGTTGTGCCTGTAATTGGTAAATCTTATAAATTCTCCCAATAAATACAGGAATAAAATAAGTAAATAAATATACTTTTATATTTATTTTATTTATATAACATAAGTATAAGGTATATGTGTATTATATAAATAAAATAAATAAGTATACTTCATTTCCCTTCTGTTATTTGAGAGCCATCTGTAATGGCTGGTATTATTATTAAGATAATTTTACCTCTCACTTTCTACCTCAATTGATTTTGTCCCAGAGGTCCCAAAATATAATCACAAGTTGTTATTGAAGTTTTAAAATCCTCTCTCTGTCTCTGTCTCTATGTATACATACACACACATGTACTATATGCATATGTGTGTGTATATATACACACTATATGTGTGTATATATACATATAGGTATGTTCATGTGTGTATGTGTATTACAGATATGTATCAGTGTCTTAAGACTGTCCAGTATGAATACCTCTCTGAAAATAAATTAACCATGCATCTAAAGTTTTTAAATAGCTAAAACCTAAGGAATTTGAAAAAAAATCAAGGTGAGGCTGAATGTAGGAGGCAATTCTGGAGTGAGACTCTTGGGGAGGGGGGGGAGACAGAAAGTATTTTTTTCTTCTCTTCCTATCCATCAAATATGTAGCTTTGAAGAGAAGATGCTGGAACAATGAATCCACAGAACAGCAAAGATACCCACTACAGATAATCATAGACACACCCAATAAAGGAAGTAACTTTAAGGAGCATGTCCTCAGGCAAATGAAAGTCAGGGTCTGAAAAGAAGTTGACTTTGAAAACCCAAAATGAAGAGTTAATGAAGAGAAAAAAAGACTTCCAGACTCTACAATATTAGGAATTGAAATTCCCTTTGCCATATGCACATCTTACATTTATGGTTCACTGTATTTCCGCATAGTTCCTATAGGGGAGTGTGCTCTAGTTTTATGAAAGGAATATATATATATATATATATATATATATATATATATATATATATA
>JAJPUD010002674.1:115480-136590 GCA_023553655.1 Myrmecobius fasciatus | reverse complement strand
TTGCTGAGGCAATTGGGGTTAAGTGACTTGCCCAGGGTCACACAGCTGTTACGTGTCTGAGACCAGATTTGAACTCAGGTCCTCCTGACTTCAGGGCTGGTGCTCTATCCACTGCGCCACCTAGCTGCCCCCCCCCATAAGACAATTTTAAAAGACTAACAATGAAGCATGCCATTTGCCTTCAGAGAAATAAATAATCTTGTTTGAATATAGCCTGAAGCATTATATTTTTCATTTCTTTCTTTCATTCTTTTCATTTAATTCAAGTCTTCTTGTACAAAATGTCTACTATAGATGTTTTACACATTGCACATGTTTAACCTATACCCGATTGCTTACTATCTCAGGGAAGGAGGAGAGGAAGGAGTGAAGGAGAAATAGAATTTAGAACTCAAAAAGTTAAAAAAAAAACCAAAATGTTAAAAACTATTTTAATATGAAATTTCAAAAAAAATTAACAATAAGAATCAATCCAACAAAGTAAGAAAGAATAAAAAAAATAGAAAAATTAAAATATTTCATTGAAAAACAACTGACTTGGAAAAAAGATCCAGGAGAGATAAATCTAAGAATTATTGGACTACTTGAAAGCCATGATAAAAAAAAAAAAAAGAGCCTGGACAGCATATTTAAGGAAATAAATAATCAAGGAAAACTGCTCTGATTTCCTACAACCAGAAAGTCACAAGAACCTACTATTCATCTCCTGAAAGAGAACCCATAATGAAAACACCCAAGAACATTAAAGTCAAATTACAGAACTTTCTAGTCAAGGAGAAAATACCATAGGTAACCAAAAAGAAACAATTCAAATACTGAGGAGCCACAGTCAGAATTATACAGGATTTGGCAGCTTCTATATTAAAGGATTTGAGAGCTTTGAATGATATTCTAGAAGGCAAAGGAGGTTGGATTACAACCAAGCATCAACTACCCAACAAAACTAAGCATAATCTTTCAGGGAGGAAAATGGATATTCAGTGAAATAGGGGACAATCTAACATTTCTCATGAAAAGATCAGAGCTTAATAGAAATTTCAATGTTCAAATACAACATTCAAAAGAAGGATAAAAAGATAAACAAGAAAGGGGAAAAAACCATTTTATTCAATAAGGTTAAATTGTTTATTTCCCTACATGTGAAGATGAGACTTGTAGCTTATACGAACTGCATCTCTATTAGGACAATTAGAATATATATATATAAGTATATATATATAGAGGGTGTGGGTATAAATTGATTTTCCTGGGATAATAAAAAAAATTATGGGTGAGTAAGAAGATTGCACTGGCAGAAGAGGAACAAGAGAGGTAGAATGGGTTAAATTATTTCACATTAAGAGACATGAAAGACCCATTACAGTGGAGGGAAAGAAGGGGGGGGCGGGGAGGTTGAGCACTGCTTGAACCTTACTTTTATTGGATTTGGCTAAAAGAGGGACCATATACAGTCAATAGAGTATAACTATCTATCTACCATATAGGGAAGTAGGAGGAAAAAATGGCAAGAAAAATGGGTGGAGATGGTTGATATAAAGGAAAGCAGATTGAGAAAGGTAGTGGTCAGAAGCAAAACACTAATGAGGAGGAAAGGGTTAAAGGAGAGAGAAAAAAGGATAAATAAGGAAATTTTGATAGAGAGACAGTAATTATAACTGTGAATGTGAGTAGGAGGAACTCATCCATAAAACAGAAGAAAAAAAGCAAGAGTGGATTAAAAAACAGAATTCCACAATATGTTGTTAACAAGAAACACATTTGAAGCAGAGAGACACATGCAAAATAAAGATAAAAGACTGGAGCAGAACGTATTATGCTTTAGCTGAAGTAAAAAAAAAAAAAAAAAAAACAAGTAGCAATCAATCTCAGATAAAGCAAAAGCAAAAATAGATCTAAATTTAAAGAAATAAAGAAGGAAATTAACACCTTGCTAAAAGGTACCATAGACAATGAAATAATATCAGTATTGAACACATATACACACCAAATGATATAGCATTCAAATTTCTAAAGGAGAATTTAAATAAGTTGCAGGAGAAAAGACAGTAGAACTATATTAGTGAGGGTATCCCAGCTTTCCCCTCTCAAAACTAAATAAATATTTATTTATTTATTTATTTATTGGCTGAGGCAATTGGGGTTAAGTGACTTGCCCAGGGTCACACAGCTAGTAAGTGTTAAGAGTCTGAGACTAGATTTGAACTCAGGTCTTCCTGACTTCAGGGCTAGTGCTCTATCCACTGCACCATCTAGCTGCCCCACAAAACTAAATAAATAAAACAAAAAATAAAAAACAAAGAAATTAAGGAGGTGAAAAGAATTTTAGAAAAGTTAAATATGATAATTTGAATGGAGATGGAAATGAATATAGTTTTTTCCCAATGGTGCATAACATCCATTCAAAAACTCACCTTGTGTTAGGGCACAAAAACTTCACAATCAAGTACAAAAAGGCAGAAATATTGAATGCATTCTTTTCAGATCATGATGCAATAAAAGGACATTTAATAAAGGGACATGGAAAGAGAAATACTAATTAGAAACTAAATAACTAACCTTAAAGAATACAAATCATAGAAAAAAATAAACAATTTCATTAAAGAGAATAATAAAAATGAAACAATATACTAAAATTTATGGGATAGAGCCAAAGTATTACAAAGAGATAATTTTTTATCTTTAAATGCTTACATTAATAAACAGAGAAAGAGGAGATCAATGAACTGAGTATGCAATTAAAAAATTTAGAAAAAGGACAAGAAATCTCCAATACCACATTGGAAATCCTGAAAATCAAAGGAGAAAATAATAAAATGGAAAATAAAATGAAGAAAACAATTGAAATAATATATAAAACTAAAGCTAGTTTTATGATAAACTTATAAAATGGATAAATCATTGTTTAATTAAGAAAAGAAAGAGGATAATAAAATTGCTAGTATCAAAAATGAAAGGGGTGAATTCATCTCTGAAGAAAAAATTAAAACAGTAATTGGGAACTATTTTTCTTAATTGTGTGACAATAAATCTGATAATCTAAACAAAATGGATGAATATTTGCAAAATACAAATTGATCAGATTAACAAAAAAGGAAATAGAATACTTAATCACCATCATAGAAAAAAAAATTGAATAAGCCACCAATGAATTCCCTAAGAAAAAGTCCACATGATTAGATGAATTAACAAGTGAATCCTAAGAAACATTTAAAGAAGAATTCCAATTCCATACAAACTATTTACAAAAATAGGCAAAAAAGGGAATCCTACCAAATTCCTTTTATGACACAAAAATGGTGCTGATACTTAAACTAAGTAGAGTCAAAACAGAGAATTTTTGCTAATTAAAGCTAATCTATAGTGGGTTCATCTCCAAGGCTGATCACTATGTTTCCATGCTGGGTGAAATAGGAAGATTCAGTTTCAAATACAAAAGCAAAAAATGGGCAAAAAATGGAGGGGTGAGGGGCAGGGAATATTATTGTTGTTGTTTGTCCTTTGTTCTCAAAGAGGACCATGATATCAGGAAGGAGATGCCATAATATGCAAGTGAATTGGATTTGAATGAGGGAGGATTGTGCAGTCACATGCCTCACTTCTCCCTCCAGAGCCCTCTGAATCTAGTAGCAAGATACAGGTCTTATGTAAGAAATGTAGAGGAGAAGAAAACTTATTTTATCTTATAATTGGATTATACCTGAGAACAGGCATTTCAATCACCTTTCTTATTTGAACAAGACAAAAAGAAGGTTGAAAACACAAGCACAAATAATAATACATATATACCCATATACATAACATACATTGCTTTTGTGTATAAATTATATTAAATTAAATAGACAAACAGAAAAGGCCAGGAGAGGGAAGAGGAAATGGTTTAAAAGGAATGGAATAATTAGTGAAATAATATAAACAAAACAAACTTTTAACTACAAAATCTGTCATAAAGGAAACTAAAATTAAGATAAAGAAAATTTAAGAACCAATGAATAGGGTTTGAATTAAGTGAAGAAAAGGTCAGAGAGATATCAAATGACATCAGTTATAGGTTACTAGTTTTGATCATATTCCTTTTCTTTCTCCATCTTTTTAAAAAGATAGGTATTCATGGAAAACAAAGAAAAAATTATAAGACTGTGTTGGAGAGGAAAATACAATTATTGTAACCATGTAATTATTTGGAATAGAAAGGTAACTAATAAAACACTTGAAATAATCATTCACACAGAATTAAGTAAGGGATTATAGTAGAATTTATAATAATTCAGGCAGAAATTTTAAAGATCATAAATTTTAAAGATCATTTTAAGATCATAATCTTGATCTCAGAACACAGAAACAAGAAAAATAGATATTGTTAAAAGAGGTAAGTAGGGAAAGAACTATGTACTTAAAGTCAAGTTATAGAATAGCATAACAATAAACAGATAAAGAAATTAATCTTTTTGAAAATCAAAGAGAGGAACAAAATTACAAAGCATAAATAAATTTAAAGGTTATTTAAAAACTAATAAAATAGATAAAATTACTTAATGTGATAAACATAGGAAACCAAATTGTAATTATCAAAAGTCAAGAGAAAGTTCATAACAAATGAAGAAGAAATAAAAATAAATTAGAAATTCTTTTACCCAATTATTTGCCAATAAAACTGATTGCAATATTCACAAAAACATAATCAGAAAAATAGATGAAATAGACTTTAAATGGTTCATACTCAGAAAAATAAACAAAATAAATGAATTCCTAAATAAATTATTCACCCATTTGAGCAGGTTGGTTCTATAAGTGAGTTCCACCTACAAAGAACAATTTAATTTATTACTAAGTAAATTGCTTGCTTACAAATATGGAAAAAAATATAATTGGCCAAATTATTTCTCTGAAATAAATATGTTCCTGAGAGATAAAGCATAGAAGAAACAGAACATTATCTTTTACAAGCAATAATATAACATAGCAAAGAATCTATAATAGTAATTTAGAATATTTACATTATGATCCAGTTTTATTTATACCAATGGTGCATGATTAGTTCAATATGAAGAAAACTATAAATAAAGGTGTCATTGGTAACAAAAACAAGGAAAAATACATTAATAATCTAATATTTATACATAATGCATTTAATATAATAATTTAAAATACATTAAAGATACAGAAAAAAGCTTTTGACACAACATACTTCTTAAGCTAAAATCACTTTTAAAAGTGGAGAAATAAACAAATTTTTCCTAATATGGTAAATATTAATTATCTAAAACCAAGGCGTAAATCAAAGGTATTCATTGTCACTACTATTATTTTACATAGTTCTAGAAATGCTACAATTGCATTTAGACAAAAGAAATAAATTGAGGGAATAAATTTAGGCCAAAAAGTTCACTCTTTAAAATATTTTTTAAAAAAACCTTAGAAATTCAACTAAAATTGAAATGACAACTTTGAGAAGTATCAAAATATAAAATAGACCCATAGAATAACCTTTCTGTATTTTACAAAAAAACCTCAAACCAAACCCCAAACCTCCAAAAAACCTATCAAGAAGAGACTGAAAACAAATTAGCCATAGAATATATAAATTTATGGTAGTCTACCTATTAAGTTACAAAACTGAATTGTGTAACAACTACAAAACTTTTTATAGAAATAAAGCCTTAAAAATGGAGAGAGAAATTGCTCATGACTGTGCCATGCTAATAAAAATACTATCTAAATTAATTTACGATTTGATGCCAACATCCCTGGGATTACGCTATAAAAGTAAGCATAATAATTACAAAAGATAAGGGAAGAAAAGGTAAACAAAAACAAAAAACCCAACCAAATTATCAAGTGTCTCAATGAAAGTAACAAAAACAAATGGGAAGGAAGGTAGCATATTAGTGACAAACAATCACACAAAGCAACAATCAGCAAATTCATGCTATTTGCAAAGTAGAAAAACATCAATAGGAACAATAAGGTAAATAAGATCCCAAAGCAATTCCACAGAACAGCATAACATTTGATAAGTTCAAGAACACCAGTTACTGGGTTGCTGCTTATTGGAATAAAAAGAAAACAGCTTGGCAGAAATAAGATGTAGACTATCATTTCACAGTACATTTAACATTAAATTCTCAGTGATTATGATCTAAATATGAATTATAATATTATAAGCAAATTAGAAGACAGAGAGGTGATATCTTTTATAACTATGGAAAGTAATTTTTAAATGAAAATAATATGAAATCCTGATAATTTTGATGAAATAAAACTGGAAGTCTTTTGCACACATAAGAATTAAAAAGGGAACAGTTAACTTGAAAAAAATCTCTACTGTAAATTTTTCTTTTAAAACTCTGATATTCAAAATACATAAGGACTTGGTACAAATATATGAGAAAAAAACCACTTTCCCTAAAGATAAATGATGAAAAGATACATATAGGCAGTTTTTGAAAGATGAAACACAAGTTGTCAACAATGTTAAGGTTATTATCCTTCATCTGCTACAATGAATTACTCAGAAGCAGTGAGTTTAAACAAAGAGTTCTTTTATAAAATAATATTCCAATACCCTCCGCAAGAAGCAATTCTCAAGAAAGATTAAAAACAGACCAGTGAATAAAAAACAAATTAAAACTCCTTGCAAAAAATGGTTTTAAAAATAGTTAGTCAGGAAGGAGGCTTTTGGGTCTCAGGAACTCAAAGACTCAAAAACTGCTTATATGTTCCTCAAAGAGCTCACAACTAGATCCTAAAGTCTAGCCGCCTCACAGACGAGTTAATTTCCAATTGAATCGGGTTTATACCATATTTGTTTTGTTTGCAATAGAGATGTGAGAGTAGAGGAAAGTCAAGTTAGACCTCTTTAGGCCTTGGACCCTACCAGCCACCATATAAAACTGTTTACAATTTCATATTCAATTCTCTTTTTTCTATTTTTCCATGTACATTGAAGTATTCTTATTTGATGATTTTTTACTTCAACATAAAAAAAGAAAATTTTAGATAACAAATTTTTTTTGCAATCCATTGTTATGAATCAATAGAAGGTGAATCAAAGTAGGTCAGTGACCCAGATATTGATGAACAACAATATGGGACAGTTTATTCTGGACTGAAAAAATATTTATTTGCACTTTGACTATTTTAAGCACCATGTTAAGTGCTATGGCAAATATAAAATTAGTAAGACTACACTCAAAGAATCTAATAGGGCAGATATTAAAAATCCGTAAATAATAGAGATATTATATATGTAAGGTAGGTATGAAGATAGGAATGGAATGTCATATCAAATGCTAAGTGAAGTGAGTGGAATCAGGAGAATATTGTACACAGTAATAGATTATATGATGATCAATTCTGATGGATGTGGCTCTTTTCAACAGCAAGATGATTCAGGCCAGTTCTAATGATATTATGATGAAGAGAGTCATCTACATCCAGAAAGAGGACTATGGGAACTAAATGTGAATCAAAACATAATATTTTCACTTTTTTGTTATCTGCTTTCATTTTTTTGTTTGTTTTCACTTTTTTTCCTTTTTGATATGATTTTTCTTTTTTCTTTTTTTTTTCTTTTTGCTGAGGCAATTAAGGTTAGGTGACTTGCCCAGGGTCACACAGCTAGGGAATGTTAAATGTTTGAAACCACATTTGCACTCAGGTCCTCCTTACTTCAGGGCTGGTGCTCTCTCTATTGCGCCACCTAACTGCCCCTTGATCTGATTTTTCTTATGCAGCATGATAATTGTCAAAATGTATATAGAAAAATTACACATATTAAACATGTGTAATTGGATTGGATTACTTGCTGTCTAAAGGAGGGCATGGGAGGAAAGGAAAGAGAAAAAAAATTTGGAACACAAGATTTTGCAAGAGTCAATGTTGAAATTATCCATGCATATGTTTTGAAAATAAAAGGCTTAAAAAAGAAAAGAAGGAAGAAAAACAAAATGTGTATTTAAAAAGTTAACACATGTATAACCAAAAAAATAAATAAAACAAAATAAAACTTGATGAGTAAAAACTTGATCACAAAAAATGTCATATCAAAGAAGGGAAATTATACATTTCAGAGAGATAAAGAAAGCCTTCATGAAGGAAATATCAACTGAGATATGACAACTTCTGGGCAGTCAGAGATGGAGAGATGTGTAGAAAGGCATTTAAGAAACTGGAACAGCATTATCAAAAGTTCATAGTTGGGAAAGTGAAAATTGAATTTTTAGAATGGTCCCAGGATCAATGAATTTCTATAGAGAATTAAAGCGACTTGCCTAAAGTCATATATTTAGATAGAGAATTGTCACTTAAACCCTTTGAATTTCAAATTCAATTATCTTTCTTAAATATTACTGTCCAGTTGGCTTGTAGTGTAGATATCTATGTGGGTATAATAAGAGACAGGTCTATAAATGTAGTTTATGACAATTTTTGAACTATATTTATTTTAAAGCATCTATAATATATAAGATAAAGTAAGAAGATGAGATGAAAATACAAGTATGTCCCAGTCTCAAGAAGCTTACAATGTATATAATGTCTATAAATGGATATATGTACACAGAGTGGAGGGGAGATATCATTAGGATACAGGAATGAAGAAAAATAATATTAATAATAATCATTAAATAATAATAGATAACATTTATATGATTTGTGAAAGGCTTTACCATAATAATTCATTTGATAGTCAGAGGGTAGAACTATGCTATTTATTTCCATCTTTTCTTCTTTGGGTGAATTACATACCTTTAATATGATTTTTAGTTCTAAGTCTCACATTTTAGGACATTGATAAACCTAAGAATATTATTTGCAGAATGCTTTATAAATTATTAAAGCTCAACAACTATAGGAATTTAGTAACAAATTCTAACATGTCTCTGTTATGTTTTTGAAAATTATCCTGGAGGGAAGAGCCAGGAGTTCCTTCTCTGTTTTCTGTTCTTCGTTTTCTAAAGCCATTTTTCTTTTCTCCCAATATTTACAATCTAGCACTCTTGTAAAACAACAAAAACTTATTTCAATACTATTCCTAATACTATTTTGTTTCAGATGTCAACAAACACTGCACTTATAATTATTAAATACTTAACAGTGAACATTTGTTTTCTATTAACAGTACATTGGGCTTTTGATTAAAGTCAACTTTCAGTTATTTGAGTCTGCCCATGTTCCTGATGCTTCTTACATCAAAAACATTATTTTAACAAGTTAAATATGCTTATTATATATATAATTAAAGCTGTCTCTATCGCTAGGATAACCACTTATAAAGTAAAATTCAGTAAAATATTTAACTGGTTTTGTTTTTAAAAATATTTAACTCATTTTGATACCACAGTTTAAAAGAATTTCTCCCTGAGATATCTTCATACTAATAGGTTTTTTTGTCAATAATATTCTTATTCTTGCAGAGCAAAAATAAATCATGGTGATCTAAAAGAGAAAAGGAATCTAATGTAATCTCAGTCCCAAAGCCCAATACTCTGGGAATCTTTCCTCATAGATGGAAATGACTTCACTGTCCTGTGTGAGGTGTTGGACAAAGTTGAAGAAAGTATCAGAGCACTTTCTTCTTGTCTAGTTACTTGCAGTTTTCTTCTAACTTCAAGGTTCTTTGGCCTCTGCAGTTGTTTTGAGCACTTCTGGCTTCTATCTGTAAGAAGGAATATGAGTGAAGCCAATGCTACTTCAGGTTACTGAAGGAAAAGATTCTAAAAATGCACAAAAGGAACTTGCAGTGTCCTTAATGTTCCATCCCCAGATTGCTGCACTAGGACTTTGGGGAATTTCATTCTGTATAGTCTGGCATATATTTTTTGGTGTATATTGTCTCCAATTTGTGGGTTGTTTTTTGTTTTGTTTTGTTTTGTTTTTACTCATTTGCCAATATGGATTTTTTGTTGTTGTTGTTGATAATTGCCATGTGTGTTCATTATGGAACTAGTATTTGGGGGGCAAGGGAATTAAGCCTTGTATGTAAAGCTTGAGGTCCCACTCCCTCCTTCTTAATGAAATAGCAATCAGGAACTAGATTGAACCTTAAAAATTGATTTTCAGACTAATTATACTTGTAGAATATATTTAAAGTAGCAGATTAATATAATTCTAGTTTAGTACCCCCTTTTTCCTGAGGTTCTAAATTCTAATCTCCTTTATTTGCAGGAATTAGTCTATTTTGGAGAAGAGTGAAGGGAGAAGTTAGATGTATCTATTCTCCCTTCCTTTGATCCACACATAGACCTTCATCTTATATTTGGAGGAGAAGCAAATGCTTATTATATGTGGGAACTTGCCACATGTAACTCCTCACTACCATCAATCTTTATCTGATGTCAGTGAGGTTATTGATGTCATGATGTCTACCCTTAAGAAGGGAATCTGACAGCACATTAGAAATTTGTTAGAAGGGGGCAGCTAGGTGGCGCAGTGGATAGAGCACCAGCCCTGAAGTCAGGAGGACCTGAGTTCAAATTTGGTCTCAGACACTTAACACTTCCTAGCTATGTGACCCTGGGCAAGTCACTTAACCCCAATTACCAAAACAAAAAAAAAAAAAAAAAAGAAAAAAAAAGAAATTTGTTAGAAGGTGAGTTAAAAATATGGAAAAGAGTGATGAAGAAAGTATAAATAAATATAATAACCTTATATTTGATAAATGTAAAGACAAGATTTTGGGATAAAAATTCATTATTTGACAAAAATTATTGGGAAAATTGGAAAGCACGATGGAAGAAACTGGGCATAGACCAATATCTTACACAGTTTACTAAGATAAGATTAAAATGGATATGTGATCTATATATAAAGAGAAGTATCACAAGAAAATTATAGAAAAACATGAAACATTATTTATCAGACTTTTGGATAGTTGAAAAATTTATGAATTAAACAAGAGACAGAAAAAAGTTACGTGTAAAATGGATAATTTGAATTACATTACATTAAAAATGTTTTGTACAAATAAAACAAATATAGCCAAGATCAGAAGGAAAGCAGAAAATTAGGGAGGTAATTTTTATAGACAGTTTTTTAGCTAAAGGTCTCCTATCTCAAATATATAAAGACTTTTGTCAAGTCTATAAGAAAATGAGTCATTCCCTAGTTAATAAGTGATCAAAGGATATGAATGGATAGTGTTCCAATAAAGAATTTAAAACTATTTATAATCATATGAAAAATGCCCTTAATTATTATTGATTAGAGAAATGCAAATTAAAACAGTCTTGAGCTACCATTTTACATCTAGCAGATTGGTTAAAATATTGAGAGGGAAAATGACAAATGTTGGATGGTATGTGGGAAAATTGGGACACTAATTCATTATTGGTAGAATTGTAAATTGATCCAATCATTTTGGAGAGCAATCTGGAATTATGTTAAAATTTGAAACTGCCTAAAAGAACCTATGTGTTCTAAAATGTTTATAGACACTTTCTTTGTGGTGGCAAAGAATTGGAAATTGTGGGATGCCCATCACTTGGGGAATGGCTGAACAAGTAGTGTTATATGGTTATGATAGAATATTACTGTACTATTAGAAATGATGAGCTCAATGATTTTAGAAAAACATGGAAAAAAATTTCATGAAATAATGAAGAGTGGAATAAGCAGAACTAAGCAAACATTGTACACAGTAAAAGCAACATTGTTTCAAAAATGACTGAGCAAATAAGTCATTTTGACTATATCTAAATTAACTATAAAGAACATAAGAAGAGAGACATTATCTGCATCCTGAGAAAGAACTGGTAAATAGCAGCATGTATAGCATTATTTTACATATTTTTTATCTCTCTCTCTCTCTCTCTCTCTCTATATATATATATATATATATGTATTTGTGTCTAATGGTAACCATCTCTGAAGCAGAGAGGGAGGGAAGGAAAAAATTGTTGTATATTTAAAAGGGATAACAAATTGTATATATTGAATTTGAAGTTTCATGTGTAATCATCTTTTTTATTGAATTATATTATGGAAATGCTTTTTCTTTTCCATAAATTAAAATAAGTAAATAAAAAAGTATACTAAGGAGGTATTAGGAGAAAATAGAAAAATAGGAGAAACCATATAAGAATATGTCAATACACACATAAATATGCACATAATATAAATAGATTTCTAAATGTTCATATAAATGGGTTTCTAAAAAGAAAAAACAAGAGTGCTTAGATGTCAAATGATTTGAAGAGAAAGATGAAGAAATTAAGAAAAATAATTTTTAAAAGACCAAAGTTAGAAACAATTTCAAAGGTATGATAAAACAAGCTAATTAGAATAGCCAAACTTTCTCTAGGGATTGTGTGGGAGTAGGCTCACACCAGCTCAAATTTTCTATTTTCTATATCTCAGAAATTGGTGCTACAAATCATAGCTTGATTTATTTTGTTGATTGTCAAGAATTAAGAAAGTGATGGAGAAAATGTTAATGCAATTTATACTTAACCTTCTTTTGAGAGCTAATGTCTTAAACACTTTCTAACATATTTCTCTTACTACAGAAATAGAATATTCCATGCTCCCTATTTCCATTTCCTGACTCTCTAATCACCTTGAATAAACCTCTTTTCTGAAGTTCACACTGCTAATTTTATCATTCAATCTAGATCTTGGTGGCTGTTATTTATTGATCCCCATGATAATTTTCTTCCTTCCCTAATTCCTGTCCTCTCTTTAGCAGACTTGAACTGAAACTCAGAAATTCAAGTTCTTATTTCCCATGACCTACTCCTCTATTTGCCTCAACAATACAGAAATGGACATGTGATTATCTATGTGTTCTGCTTCCTTGTACACAAACTTTGAAATTGCTTTCCCAGATCCTAATCTTTTAAAATTCCATATTTCTCTGTCTTTAACTCTATTCCAATTCTCATCATAAACTCTATCTTTGAATATAAATGTCCTTTCTCAAGTTTCTTTATAGCATTTAACAATATTCATCATGTTTTCCTTCTGAAAATTATCTTCTTTTAGAGTTTTCATGACACTGTTCTCTTCTGGTACTCCTTCCATTTATCCATTAGTTTTGGTCTCCTTTGCTGCTTCTTCATTCATTTTCTAGCACACCCGCCCTACCCATGAGTGTCCCCTAAGCTCTGAAATGGACCCTCTTCCCTTTTTTTTTTAATTTGATGATTGCATCAGCTTTCATGAGTTCAATTTTTATCTCAATACAGATAATTTTCTGGTCTGCATATCTAGCTTTAGTCTGTCAAGTTATAGTCATGTATCTCTAATTGCTTCTTGGATATCTCAAACTAAATGTCTGGAAGATATCTCAAACTCAGAATAGGCAAAGTAGAACTTTTTATTCTCCAAACTTCCTATACTAAGCCCAGATTTTCCCTGATGCAACTTCTTTCTTCCTACCCACAACACTGAGAAGATAAAGATGTCCCAGACTCTGATTGCCTTCAGGTTCCCTTATGTATAATTTCAGTCAACTAAATTGAGTCTAGACTTGTTAGATTTAGTGGATTTTTGAAGATGGCATGTGTGCCATGTCCTTCAATATATACTGTCCTAAGGATGTAAGTTTCCTTTTGGAGATGGAGTGAGGGAAAGGGAATATCATGGAACCTCCAGGGAAGCTAAATTTAAACTCTCTATATTACACATCTTTGCAGGGCAAAGAAAAATGAACTTTTTGTTAACTACTTTTGATTACTATTTCACTTTTAGCTAATTTGTTAACAGTTAATATTCAGTATTTACTTGTCACTAATTAATTGTTATTATTAATACTAAATAATATTAACTTCTGTTCATTATTAACTAAAAATAACTAAAAGTGAACTATCATGAGAAACTCATTTCATTACAACATTGAAGCTGAACTGAGTAGTGCTGATGTTAGAGTGTTTGATGTGACCCAGCTTCCCTATGATTTCCGAGGGCACTACCATTCAACCTCACAATTTTAGTGTCATCCTCTTCAACTCTTCACTACCATTCACACTACATATCCAAACTACTAACATATCTTTTCATTTCTATCTTTATAATATGTCCCTTTTCTTTATTCACACCCACCCTGGTGCAGTCCCTCATCACCTTGCACTTGGACTACTGCAATAGTATTTGAATTTATCTACCTGCCTCCATTTTCTATTCATTACCATCTATTTTTGACTTAGCGACCAAAGTGATTTTCCAGAAGTATTCTATTTGATAATAACTTCTACTAGCTCTCTAATACTTCCAGAATCAATTATAAACTCCTGTGTTTGGAATTTCAAACTGTTCATAACCTAGTATTGTCTTACCTCTCCTACCTTCTTTCACTTGACTCTCATCCTAAACAATGTCATTCACATACAACTAGTCTACCTCTAGTTCTTGAATGTAATGCTGTAACTTTCATGTCTTTGCCATGGCTCTCTTTCTTCCCTGCTTTTTCATATCCATCTCTTTATTTTTCTGACTTCCTTTAAGTTGCAGTTTAAGTCAGGCCTTTTGTAAGAGGCCTTTCTTAGTCCCTCTAGCAGCTTCCACCCACTATGTATATATCTTGTATAAACCTATTTATTTATATGCTGTTCCCCTCATTAGAATGTAAGTTTCTTTATGTCAGGGATCATTTCTGCCTTTCTTCATATGCACAGAAATTGGCATGCTGCCTGAATAAATACTTGTTGGCTAACTGATTGATTGAATTGGAGATAGTCCAATTAAGAAAAAAGAATATTGTATTATTTAAAAAGAATTGAGCAACAAGAAAACATTCTTAACTGGAAAATTTCAATTCATTTTAAATAGGAAAAGAACTGAGTTTTGCTCTTTTGTCATTTCCTTGAAACTTATTTCAGATTAGACTTATCCTCTATTTGCCTTAATTCATATTTTATCTTTGCTAAGAAAACCTGATGGTAAATATTGGTGTGTTATGATTCTACAGGGTCATGAAGAATTGGACATGATAGAATGACTGAACAACTAATATAGAGAAAGTCTGTCTATTTGTCTTCCTTCCTCTTCCTTTGCTTTAATTCCTTTATTGTAGAAGTAGATAAAACTGTAAGTATCTGCTACTTTGACTTAGGACTAAATTTTGTGCTATAAATATGACTTTAATTTACATACAATTAATATTGAATAATTACTGTGCCCTAAAATCCTCTAGAAAATTAAGTACTTTTCTCAAGAACCAAGCCTAGTATTTATGATACAGGATTTTATTTTTATTTTAGATAAAAAGAAGGATGGTAATTATCAGTTTTCTAAGCTAGTAGTAGCATATTTGTGAACTTGGAAGTTTTGCTATTTCAGTATAAATGATGTCCTTATTTATTTTTAAAGTTTAATTTGGGACTTGTTTTAGTATGGTAGATACTATGCTTCATTATCCTACTTTCCTCGTGCTACTTTCCTCAATACCAGATTTATATTGGAATTGTTCATCTAACCAAATGTCAACAATTACCCCAAAATTTACACTAAATAAAATGTCATAAAACTATTTTTCTCAAGGAAAAAATGTGAAACTGACAAAAATTATTGATTACTCTTTCTTAACATTTCATATTCATATCAATAATTATTATTGTTTATAATATATTCCTTAGGCTTCTTTCCAAAATTCTTGATTAAATTAAAAACCTTGTAATTATATATTTAAATATAGTATGGCAGTCTATTGTTTTAAATGGTCATCTTTCCCTCAGTGTCTTTCTTTATAGCTTAATTGTAAAGCAATTTCCATGAGCAGTCTGTTCTTTAGCTTCACAGAAGACTCTTAGATATAGCTAAGTGACATGTGTTTCTTTCTAATCAGCGTCTTAATAGCCACCTTGATGACTATGATTTGATGACCAAGTTATGTTGCATGATTTTTCGATGAATTTGTCAGACGTTTATTTATGGCTCAATTCCACATGTAACTTATTTTAAAGACTCATTTATTTCATTTTTTTTGCTATATGCACATATATACATGCATGTATATATACATACAAATATATATGTAGTATTTCTTTAAGGAATCATTTACTAAAAACTTTGTTATACAAGAAATGAGAATTGTGAGCATGCAAACTGGAAAGAGATCAATAAAGAGAAAGAATTTAAGAGTGTCTTACATTTTAAGGTGTCATAGATATGACCCATATGGATGGGTCTCAGTTTATTATTGATGAATTTAGAAAGTCACTATTCATAAATAAAGAGTTGCTTCCTGAAGACAAATTGTGGACCTTGTGTAAGGAAATTCTAAAATAGAAATACAAACTTGGCTTAAGAGATAAGAATTGTTACATAACATCTCTGGTCCTCAATTAATTTGCTTGCATTGTCCTTGAGCTGCAATACATTTTGTGGTACTATAATATGGTACTTAGATCATATGTGTTTACTGAAACATAAATGGTATGTTATACCTTGTCTGTTTCAAAGTAGTACATGTAAAATGGATTAGATTGTAATCAGACAACATAAATGATAATGATGTTTAAAAAGAAAACCAATGACAAAATATTTTCTTAGTAGTAGCAGATATTTTAAAGTATGTTTGGTTTAAAACCTACATCACTAATTCAGTTTCATATTGAGAAGAAACATTTTTAAAGGTTTTCTCAGAGAATTAGCTCTTAAATAATTCTAATTTAATAATAATAGCTAGCATTTATGTAGAGTGTTTAAGTTTGAAAAGTGCTTTCCCAACATTAAACATTTACAAAATCCTGTGTAGTAAGTGCTATTGTCACCCACATTTTATAAGTATGTGTAGTAACTTGCCCAGGGTCATAGTGCTAGTCAATATCTGAAACTGAATTTGAACTCATCTCTTTCTGACTCTAGGTTTAATGCTCTATCTACTGCATCTTTGATATGAAAGCATAACTTCATTTTTTAAAGAAGGCATTTTATCAAATTTTTCACCACCTTTTGGTCTCTTTAAATATTTGTGGCTTATATAAAAACAATTAAAGAAGATCAAAATGCTTTTATATGTTAATAAACTCTTGAAGATAAACATTAAAGTATAAACTTCATGAGGGAAAGACCTGTCTTTTGCCCCCCCCCCTTTTTTTTGTATCCCCAGCACTTAGCACAATGATTGAGAAATAGTAGTACTTGATAAATGTTAACTGATTCATTATTATTTCTCTACTCATGAAATTCAAGACAGGGAAATAAGTTTGATAGTTATATTGTATGGATTTTGTTACTTTTCATAAATATAAAGCAAAAGTTTATTAAAAGGTATGTTAAAAACCATGAAAAAGAACTCCTTTTAAGGCACAGTGCTTAGTACTTAATATGCACTTAGCAGTATTGTCTTATTGATTTTCATTCACTATAGGGCTTCAACAGAAGAATTTTGAACTTTTAAGATTTTTTTTTTAAAAGTAACTTATTACCATATTTTGCTCCTTAAAAATAATTCTGAACTTAATTCTCCTCCTTGGCATCTGGGCAGAAATTTTTCCAAGGTATAGAGGAATCTACCTCAATTATTTCTTATTATGTTAGTATTATCCAAACATATATGAACTGTAAGACTTCCTTTGTCTTCATGCTTCTCGCTAGTCAGCAGATGAAAGGAGGTTCCTTTTGTTTTTCAAAAGTTGCATTAAAATTGTTTTATTGGAAGTGGTTATTCTAAATATATTCTTAAAATATATGGACCTATGGACCTAAAAAGAACAAATTTGATTCCTCATTCATATGTCAATCTATTAAGTATTTAAAAAAAAGAAATCGTATTTTTCCTGTCTTCTCTTCTTTAAACTAAACATTTCCATTTCCCTCACTGTCTCTCACTCCACATTAATTATGGTCTTTCATCATTGTCATTGACATTGTCAGAATGCTCATTAATATCCTTCCTAAATTGTGAAGGCTGAGAACTTAGATGCCAGGGATAAGTGGATTGAGTTTTAGGCCTGAAATCAGGAAAACTCATCTTCATGAGTTCAAATCCAGCCTCAGACACTTACTATCTATGTGACTCAGTGCAAGTCACTTAACTTTGTTTGCCTTCGTTTTCTCATCTGTGCAATGGAGAAGGACATGGCAAACCATTCTAGTATCTTTGCCAAGAAAGTCCCAAATGAAGTCATGAAGAGTTGGACATGACTGAGAATAAGTGAACAAACAAAAAGAGTATCAGAACTGAGCACAATATGGCAGCTGTGATTTAATGAAGACATAGTATAGAGGGATTATGACTCCTTTATTATAGATATGCATCTTTATTTTATTTTTCTTATTTAAAATTTTAAATTATATTTTGTTCTTTAAATTAATAAAAAAATCTACTTTTCTCCCCATTCTCTCTTTCTACTCTTCAATTACTCTCATCTGCTAGTTTCTTCTCTAATATTTTCAAACATTAGCCTCTTCCATCATAGAGAAACCTTCATTATACCTAACCAATTTATCAAACTATCATTCTTCATCTCTCTCTTCTTTTTCTCAGCAAAAATGTCTTTAAACTGTCTACAGTAATTACTCAAATTCTCTTACTCCTCACCCCTTTGTAGTCTGGATTCAGACCTCATTAATCAAGTGAAATTATTCTCTACACAATTACTATTGCCTAATTCTTATATCTGGTAGTCTTTTCTCACTCCTCAGTCTTCCATAACTCTCATTCATCCAAGTCCTCCTATTAACTCTTTCATCTCTTTTTTATTGGTGGCCTTTTGGGATATTCTTTGTTTTTTATTTTGGTTATTTTGTTCTGAACCTAAGAAATAAAGAAAGCATTTCCATAACAGTAGAATAGAAAAAAAGATGATTGTATATGACACTGAAAATCTATTACAAAAAATTTACTACCCTTTTAAATATATAATAAAGTTATCCTGTAACTTTTTTCCTTTGTTTCTCCTCCCCTTTCCCCTGCCCTCCCACCAGATGACTACCATTGGAATTAATATATACATATATATGTATATATGTGTGTATTTGTATTTAAAACCATTCTATACCTACTTCTATTTATTAGTTCTTTCTCTAGATACAGATGTCTTCCTTATTATGTCATTTGTAGATAAATTGGATATTTATTATAGTCAAAATGACTTAGTCTCTCTAAGTTGTTCCTAAAACAATATTGCTACTGCACATAACATTCTTTTGGTTCTGCTCATTTTGCTCTTTATTATTTCATGCAAGTTTATCTGCATTTTTCTAAGATCTCAGAGCCCTTCAAACCTTGTTCCAACCTATATTTCTAGCTTCATGAATTACTTTTATCCCCATACCCTGAAATTTAGTTAGAATGATAAAAATCCACTGGAAAGAGATGTGGGAGATTTTATAGAACACACACACACACACACACACACACACACACACACATATGTGTGTATATATATACATATATATATATATATGTATTCACAAAACAGGGAGCAATAGATTATTATCCTAATCACTGGGGGAACTTCCCAGTTAGTCACTTATGACACCTAAAAATGATTTTATTGGGCTTTTGGTTTGTTTATTTTTACAGGGAACAAAAAGTGGGGAACATATAGCCTTGGATCTCCCTAGGCAAAGGAGTCAGGAGCCCTTATTGGGGGAAAAATTTATAAGTAAAGCGAAATAGAATTTCTGAGAGAGTTATCTTAAGTGTTTCATAGTCTTATTGTCTTCCCAGCAATATTTGAATGTAAAATTATTATTTCCTATGAGAGGCAGAGTTATGGCATTGTCTGCAGAGAAAATTATGCCTGATCTGAGAACCACTTTTCAGGTAGAGTTTATCTCAATTGGGGTGGCCCTCATCCCATGTCCCTGAAATCCATTATTAGATACATGCAACTTCTCATATAATCTCTATCTTAAGAAATTCAAGGGGCTGAGTTCTGCTGAATTAGGGGCCTACAATGGTCCATTTAGTTATGGAAAGCTCTCTTCAACCTTTCAAATAATTTCTCATTACCTTCAAAATGCAACTTAAGCATTACTTTCCTGATCTTGACTCTGGCTAGTGCCCTTCTTTCCATAACTACAATGTATTTCATTATCTTGTATTTGTTTTGAATTTATGTTATATGTATTTATTCTTCTGTTGTTCAGTCCTGTCCAACTTTTGTGACTTCCTATGGATTGTAACTGCATGAAGCTTTTTTGGCAAAGATAATTAGAGTGATTTGTCATTAGACAAACTGAGGTTAAGTTACTTGTTTAGGGTCACACAGCCAGTTACTGAGACCACATTTGAACTCAGGTCTTCCTATCTCCAAACACAGCATTCTGTGCACTGAGTGACTTGGCTCATATTAATTGTATACATAATTATCTATGAGCATGTTATTTTCTCCAATAGCATGTAAACTCATTGAAAATAGAGATGGTTTCATTATTTTTATTTGTATACCAAGACACATATAGCACTTAATAGACGCTTGATTATTGACTAATTGATTAGTCAATGAATATTTTCATTTTTATTTTTACAAAGCAGTACTTTTTTTTAAAGCAACATAATAATTTAGATATAAGAACTATAAGCAGTCAGTGGAGATGTCTTTATAGATCATTCAAAGGTTGACTATAATTTGTAAAAATAAATAAGAAACACATTGGAAAAAAAATTGACCTAAGTTTCAGTCATGCTCTGGTTTATCTGTATTTTATATAAAGTCTTTAAGAAGCTAATTTGTGTGTGTGTCCCAGGTCAAAACTATGTGGATCAAACATATAATTAAAGAACAACTACTTTAGTTTTAGAAACTCAATGAACATCGACACTAATACTCTATAATTGGATGATTTATCCCACATGGTATTGTAGTACTCTTAATTGAAAATAATCTCAAGTTTTTTTTTTTTCCTTTTCCATTTAGGCCCATCAGATAATAACTTCTGAGACTAAAATGTTTACTTAAAGTGTTTAAAGATAGTTATAGAGTCTATGATATAAAAAGTCTTGGCAAGTATAATTAAAGCACTCCAAGTAATAGATTTTTATGTCTATTCAACTAGAATATTTTAGACATTAGTTTTGGTAGAAAATGCCTAAATACAGAAATTAAGTGTTAATGTGAATTATTCTGGAAGGTCTAATTATTTCCAAATGTCATTTTTGAATTGATAATGGTTCTTTATATATATATATATATATATATATATATATATATATATATATATAT
>JAJPUD010002674.1:99235-115470 GCA_023553655.1 Myrmecobius fasciatus | reverse complement strand
ATATATATATATATATATATATATATATATATATATATATATATATACCATACCTGTGGTCATTAAAAGTCACATAGTGCCAAGTTCCTTTTAAAAGTCAATCCTTGGGGCAGCTAGGTGGCACAGTGCATAGAGTACCAGCCCTGGAGTCAGGAGGACCTGGGTTCAAATCTGATCTCAGACACTTAACATTCCCTAGCTGTGTGACCCTGGACAAGTCACTTAACCCCAACTGCCTCAGCAAAAAAAAAAAAAAAAAAAAAAAGTCAATCCTGAATGGAACCACCAGAGTTTATTTTTTTATTAAAGATAACATGACCAGTCTTGCTTAAAGAAAATCAATTTGACAGTCTATAAACTTCATCAGATTACAAAGGAATCCATGACACATTAAAAATAGGTTTGTTTTTTTTAAAAAATTGAATAACTAATAAAACTAGCATGTATTGATCAGTACATTGGTAGCCAGGAAAACAAATTATTACCAAAGAATTTGCCTGATGGTTATATAGCCAGAGAATAAATAAGATACAAGAATTTAGGGTATTTTGAAAGTTTATCAAACTGGATTTTATAAGAAAATGAGCATCTCTTCTCACTATAGACAACATGCCTTTCAAATTATATTCAAAAGCAGCTTAGCTAAGGATTGTGTTTCTCAACAGTACTGGGCATTATGGAAGAGATGTACTGAGTAAGAACTTTCATAATTATAGTTATCTGGTGTGAAAATGGAGTGAGCTCTACTTTATTCTGCATTATTTGTTAATTATTGATTGAGAATTGTATTCAATCATTGAACTAAGGATTTAGGAATTAGTATGTTTAACATTAGGTTTTACAAGGTTTTACTTCTTAATAACTTCCTATTTCATGTAGTTACAGCCTGGATTTATAGAGTTATCATAGTTATAACGTGTTTTCTCTGGTCACAAGCCTAGCACAAGACCACCCTGGTATAGAGGGTTGTGTAACAGAACTTTCCAGAGGATAGTGAGGGTTCTGTGTTTTTCCCATTGTCCTGGATTTTGGAAACCTTCTTTTGCAAGTCATCCTAACAATGTTAAATGTAAGCCCACCTATTACCTTTATTCTACCTCTATTAGGTGATCAATTATGATCCTAATTTAGCACTAATGATCCTTATGTAATCATCTTATACAAGACCTCTTTCTGCTCTAACAGGTCACTGAGGGGATATTGCTTTCTATTACCAGCAAATACTAGGTTTACCAATAAATAGATTATGCTTGGAACTTCTGTGCTCCAGTTTCTCTTTATCACAGATTTTTATCATAATTCTGATATTAATTTGTGAAGCTTTTGGTGAGTCAGAATTTTGTCTTTTTTGCTTATGAATTCAGCTGTTTTCACTCCATGTCTGGAATATAATTTTGGTTTTGTGGGTTAGAGAGATAAAAGGGGACTGGAGTCAGTGACAAATCTGTCACCTTGCTAGCCGTATGACTCAGAAATTTTTAATTGTTCATTTCAAAACATTTAGATAAATATGAACATAGTACCAAATTTGAACATTTAAATGTCTTCCTAAAAGACATTGATTAAACAAAATGACTTTCCTTAAATACACAGTCATGTTTCAGGCAATATCTTTTATATTAAACAAGAGAATTTAATTCAGAGATCAGGGAAAGAATTTTGAGTATAATTAAACCTTGTAAGTTAATCAGGGTACACAGAATTGGATCATATAAGAGTTAATTAAAAACCAACTAAATTCTTTTAGGAAAAAAAGAGTTCAGAATTTGTGCTTTAATATCTCTCAACTGACAAGCAGGTAACATTTATTGGATACTTGGATATTAATCTTGATCACTTTGGCACATTAAATGAAGATGAACTGAAGTCAATTGTTAAAAGTTTTGCCTTTATTGTAATTAATGTCACTAAAAGCTTATTCAAGTTCTGATTTTTAAAAATTGAAGTAGAATATAGGATTGTAGCAATATTTTAGCCTTGATGACCACAGAATAGTAATAGGTTATAATAACATTGGTGAAAATCAATAATAATAGTTAAAAAATTTTAGAAATGAGAACTTTCTGCTCTTAATTTATTAGATTCTGTAAGATGATGACTTCTATTGTTAATATTATTTTCTGCTGTGGGCACACTTTAAAAGCTTAAGGTTTAAAATGGCTGCCTGAGGAAATGAAAAGAGCAATGAAGTTGGAACCAAAAGTAGGTATTTTCGAATCTGATTGTCATTTATTATGCCTGTGACCTTAAGAAATAACCATTTATACTTCTATGTAACATTAATGTTTAATAGAAGCATTTCCTTTGCAAAACTAGGTGTTATAAATATTCTTGTAATGTGTCTTAAATAATAACAGTATCAGCACCATATAAAAATGGTTTCTCTTCCTCAAGTCCACAGGAAAAAGTTATAGTTAAAAGGTTTCAGATGGCATTTTTCTTAAGGCTATATCATTTTCTGGTGGGACTGATAAAAAGCAAGAGTTAAAAGGGATGTAGAGAAAACTGACGGTTCTTAGACCCCTTCTGCTGTTTTATGTTTAAATTTTTATTTATTTTAGGTCAGGTATTACTTGAGCTCAGATATGATCTCTTTAATTTATTCTGCTGAAAATTGTATTTTCCAGGGTGTAGTGCTACTAGTTAGGCTTTGAGAAGATCTTGGGGCCAGACCCCAGTTGAAGAACAAAGTCACAGTGCTTTCACTGACTGGATGAAGAAATCAAACTTAGCTCCAAGGTTGAGGAACCATGGTATTGTAAATGCTTTCTCACTAAGCCAGAAAATAGATATTGGTGGCAGATCCTGGGTGAGAGTTAAAATGCTGTTCCTTGACAACAGTAGCAAGACATCATACAAGATAAAATAGGACCATATAAGGCCATGATAGTCCTCCCAGAAGCACATAGAGTTCATTCCTAACATAAAGTCTTAATCTAGGAAGTAAGGCTGGAAGGGTAAGTAAAGAAATATGAAGAGCTATTATAATGCCAAGAATGTCCAAGGTACAAATTCAGAAGGGAATTACTCAAAAGCATCTATGAGCAGAGTTTCAAAAAAAAAAACAAAACAAAAAAGCCCTCAGTTTTACCACAACATCAATTAGAAGCCCTGGGAGAAAAACAAACAAAAAACAACAAAACAAAACCAAAAAAAAACCAAGAGGTTTTTTGGTTCATTTTGGTTTGATTTTTAAGAGTTAAAATGTTATAAAGATGAAGTGAGAATGATAGAGAAAAAAATGAGATCTTTGGAGGTGAAACTTGGAAAGATAATTAAAAACTATATATAAAATTAAAAAGATATACAAAACTTAAAACAGTAACAGATACCCTAAAAATTAGAATGTACCCTACAAGTTAATGATTCTATGAGATAGTAGAAGATAATGAAACACATGAAAAGTTTGAAAAGATAGCAAAAAATATAAACTATTATATAAAAAACCAGACATAAGAAATATCAATACTAAGGAGTTATAATTTAAGAATCATTAAACTAAATGTAATCCTCAACTACAATGAAAGACCACTTAGACATATTGCAACAGGAGGAAAAGGGAAAATGAGAAGAATCTAACAATCCCTACAGAGAAAACAGAGCAAAATAAAAACTCCCAGAAACATAATTAAAATCTAGAATTCCCAGTACAAAGAAAAATACTCCAAGTAGCTCAAAAATAAGTTAAAGTATCAAGAAACAATAGTCAGAATCACACAAAATTTACCATCTACCTTCAAAGAGAAGTGAAGAACATGTATTACCATATTCCAAAAGACAAAAGACAGGCTTCCAACTAAGAATATATTTCTACAAGGGAAAAATGAACCTTTGATGAAAAAGAGTATTTCTAAGAATTCCTAATGAAAAGACCAGGATTGAATGGAAACTCTGAACCACAAACACAAGAATCAAGAGAAGCATAAAAGGGTGAATAAAAGTGAGCAGTTGGATAAGACTTTATAAAGATGAACTATTTATGTTCTAAAAGGAAAGGAATGATAAAAGAGTATCTTTTAAATATTTAGGTTTAGAGAGGGAATCAAATAAGATAAAAGGTTTGAGAATGATTTAGCTATGTTTTGATGATTTTAAAAAGGCAAAAAAGAGAGGGGCAGCTAAGTGGAGCAGTGGATAGAGCACCAGCCCTGAAGTCAGGAGGACCTGAGTTCAAATCTAGTCTCAAACACTTAATATGTCCTAGCTGTGTGATCCTGGGCAAGTCACTTAC
This sequence comes from Myrmecobius fasciatus, assembly GCA_023553655.1. Taxonomy (NCBI): domain Eukaryota; kingdom Metazoa; phylum Chordata; class Mammalia; order Dasyuromorphia; family Myrmecobiidae; genus Myrmecobius; species Myrmecobius fasciatus. The sequence continues at coordinate 111,239 of JAJPUD010002674.1, read as the reverse complement.
CCCCAATTGCCTTAGCAAAAAAAAAAAAAAAGGGAGAGAAGAAATGGGAGAGAAGAAATGAGATAAAATACAATAGGGAAAGAGAGGGTAGATTAAGGGAGTTTATTGTTTCACATGATTACATTAGTGTTCTTTTAGAAGACTGTACAAATGAGGAAGGGGTTTGAAGGATGGGCATTACTCAAACCTTATTTTCATCTGAACTGGTCAAAGGATTGTAGAACACACACACACACACACACACACACACACACACACACACATACACACACACAATTTGGCATGGAAATATATTCAATTTAACAGAGAAGCCAAAGAATGACAGGAAGGGGGAAAGAGGAAAATAAGAGGAAGGATAAAGAAAAAAAAGGAGTCAGTCATAAACAAAACAAACTCTAACCTTTTAAGTAGGATCATTAATAAGTATTTAATAGAGAAAAAGTATAAAACAATACAGAAGAGATGGGAGCAAAGAGAAAAAAATAGAGGATAAAATGGAGGAAAATACAAAATAAAAATTGTAACTGGAAATGTGAATAAAATGGAAATAGCTAGTAGAGTGAATTATAAGCATAATCTACCATGCTGTTATAAGAAATACTCTTAAAAAAGACATACGCAAAGTTCAGATAAGGAGTTGGAGTAAAATTTATTGTGTCTTAGCTGAACTCAAGGAAACAGGAGCAACAATCATAATTTCAGACAAGATAACAGCAAAAGCAGACTTCAGTTAAAGAAAAAAAAATGGAAACTATATTTTGCTGAAAGAATTGACTAAGGAACTAATTAATGTCAGTACCAAATCCATATACAAGAAATGGTCCACCATCTAAATACTAAAAATAAAAGTTAAATAATTTACAGGTAGAAATGGTGAACATGAGGCAGCTAGGTGGCGCAGTGGATAGAGCACCAGCCCTGAAGTTAGGAGGACCTGAGTTCAAATATGGTCTCAGCCACTTAACATTCCCTAGATGTGTGACCCTGGGCAAGTCACTTAACCTCAATTGCCTCAGCAAAAATCAAAAAAAAAAAAAAAAAAAAGAAAGAAGGAAAGAAAGAAAAGAAAAGAAAAGAAAAAAGAAATGGTGAGTAAAAGTGGGGGACTTAAACAAATCTAAGCAAAAAATAATAATAAAATTAAGGATCTGGAGAGAATTTTACAAAAGTTAGATATGGCAGATTTCTGGCAATTACTGAATGGGAATAAGAAAGCTCTGCTGTATATGACACCTTTGCAAAATCAACAAAGTATTAGAGGCTATAAACTTCATAAACACATGCAGAAAAGTAAAAATATTACATATACCATTTTATGAACACACCATAGAAATATATTCAATAATTGGCCTTTGAATAAAGGATTAAAATCAAATGAGGACTAAATAAATTCATCCTAGAGATTGGTATGTCAAAAAACAAATCATAGAAATGTTCATTTCATTTAAAATAATGAAAATATACAACAATTTTTTTGTGATGTGGCCAAAGCAGTTTTTCTTAAGGGGAAAATTTATATCTTGAAATACTTTCAACAATAAAAAAGAGAAAGAAATGAGAGAATCATCAATTTAAGCATGAAATTAGAAAAATAAGAAAAAGAATGCTTAAAAAACCCTAAACATCAACACAGCATTCCTAAAAATAGTAACATTAATAAAATTTAAAATTAAAAAATCAAATAAGTAGTTGCCTTTTAGAATAACTGATATAAAACTAATAACTAACAATTTTTTTAAAAGAGAAAACTAAATTCCCATTTTCAATAAAGGAAAAAGACAGTCTGCAACAAATGAAAAAATAAAGGATTTTATTAATATAGATAGATGATAGATGTATAAATATATGTTCAAATATGGATAAATGGGTGGGGTATAGATCTGATATTTTATTGGTATTAAAAAATGGATGAGGAAATTTCTTCTACCAGTGCAAATTCATACCTCTTCTGTTATTTAAAATCTTTGAAAAATGTCTACAGTTCTGAGAGTTTAAGTAAGTTGTCCAAGGTCACAGAATAAGTAAGTATCAGAAATGGAACTTATTTTTAGCTTAGAAGACAGTGTGTGTGTGTGTGTGTGTGCCCGTGCGTGTGCGTTTAGTGAAACAGGGACACATAGAATGTCCATTTTACAAATCAGAAAACTGAAGGTCAGAGAGAGTCACAGATTTCCTCTTGATCTGGAGAATGAAGAGTTTCACAGACCAGCAATGAGCAAACACAGAGAAGATTTGGCAGCTCCACTTTTCACTTTTATTTTGCAAAAAGCAGGAAAATGGGGGAAGTAACCACTGCTGCCATGGCTACTGTTACTATCACAATCAAGAAGCTATGTGGAAGCCACCTGGGGCTGAGACAATAGAGACTGACTTGAGTCTCCTGAGAAGGATGATGGTGACCCTTTCTTCCTCCTCCCCTCTTTTTACCCCTTTTCTTTGCCCTCTCCCATTCCTCTCTCATTTCTCATTCTAAAACTTGTTTCTTATCATTAAAATTGCATTGTGTTTAACTACTTTGAATGTGCAGACTAAATAAAATAATTTATCATAGTTGCTTCCAATTTGTGCTTTGTTTTTGTGAAAAGAAAGTTAAATAAAAGATAGGAACAGTAATTGCAAATTGTATAGACAAAGATAAAAGGGAACAGAGAGCATTGACTGAGTCTTAATTGTTTGGGATCCACTTCAGTTGGGAACTCTTTTGCTATTTGTGAGAGAACCTTGATTTTTTAAAAAGAAAATATTTTGTACATCATCCCCAAGTGGAGTCAGCTAAATAAAGAGAATACAGAGTTGTAGAAGGCATACAAAGACTGGTAAAAAAAAAAAAAAAAAAACATACATTTTTTTGTATACTTTAATTTAACTTTAGAGCAAATGATTACATAATGGACTTGGGGGGAAGATTCTTTTTTAGAGCATGAATATTGTTTCCTACTTAAATATATTATAAAAATTAGTTTTTAAAACTTTGTTTTAAAATATAATTTGGACATTAATGATTAACTCAATGTATAGGAATTATGCTCTTTCATACAAAGCTATTCAGTGCTTTTCTCATTATAAAATTTAAATAAATATATCTATATGTAGATATAAAGTTTGCTTCTGTAGCCATAAAATTTAGAGAACTGAAAAAATTTACTTCAGTATCTAGCATGTAGTTCATATTCTTGTTCACATGGTGTTTTTTTGCTCTTTAGTTTTCTTTCTGGTTGCTTCTTTTCTAAATATCTAAATTTCTAGATTAGATGTTTATGTTCAATTCCAAGCTCTTCTACATTCCACTTTATGTGATTATTCCTATCTGTTGTCATCTTTGACATTTTGTTAGATATGAGGTGAAATTTCTGAGTTTTTTATTTACATTTTTATTAAGGATTTTGATCAGTATGTATGTGTATATGTGTGTTTGTGTAAATATGTATGTATGTATTAACTATTTAAAACTTTTTTTTAAAAGAACACTTCATATATTTTGACCAGTAGAAGAATGGCCTTTAGTCTTATATATTTCTATTTAGTTTCCTGTGCAGTATACCTTAGATATCAGGTCTTTATTAAAGACAAATAAAGCAACTTTTTTTCTCCATTTAACAACTTCCCTTTTATTCTAGTTTCATTGATTTTGTCCATTCAATGTCTTTTCAATTTAATGCAATCAAAATCTAAATGAATGAATCAAGATTTGAACAGAGGCCCTCAGATTCTAAGTCTAGAATTCTTTCCACTACATATAAATAAAAAAAATGAAATTGAAAAAAATAACATGAAAACAAAACAAAACAAAAAATTAAGACAACTGAGTCCCTACCTTGTGTAAGTTACTATGATAGTCCAGATATGGAATAGTGAGTATAATTGACATGCTGTCTCCCATTGAGTCATAGAATTTTAGAGCTCTAAGAGAAAGCTTAGAAAGAACCCTTACTTTTGCAGGGAGGCTTCCCTTCCCTCCTCCCCAGATTTGCCCAACCTGAGACTAAAACCATGTCACCTGACTTCCAGTACAAGGCTCTTTTTATTAGACATGTTTGCCTTTAATACTTTAGAGGGTAGTTCAGTAATCCATGAAAAGTTAATTAACTATGCAAGATATAGGCAGTAAATGCATGATACAGTTCAAATACTACCTTCTGTATTATACCTTTGCTAGTATCCTCTCTCCCAGAGTACCTTATATTTAACGGCTTTGTATTTTACATACATACACATATAATGCACACATTCTCAAAAATAAACATGCACACACATGCATGTATATGTGCGTGCATGTATACACACAGTACACATACATGCATGCATACACACTCACACATGCATTTTATACACATACATATACACATCTTTCCTTATATAATGTGAGCTTGACACTAGGATTTGTTTCATTTTTTTTTTTTTCAATTTGTATCTCCATTCGCTTCCTATCATCTGCAGGATCAAATTTAAATTTCTCTGTTCGATCTAATAATCTAGCTCTTCATCCTTCCACCATTCAAAATTTTTTTAAATCTCAGACACCTGTTATGTATTCTATCATTTACTATCTCCTGGCTCTCATAATTTTCTAGCTGTCTCCCATGCCTGGAATGTCCTCCCTCCTAATTTCTACCTTCCAATTTCTCTGACTTTTTTTAGGTTTCAGCTAAAATCTCAATTTATGCAAGAATACTTTTCTAATTTCTCTAATTCCAGGACCTTCCCTCTGCTGATTATTTCCTATTTATCCTGTATATAGTTTGTACATGGTTGTTTGCATGTTGACTCTTTCATTGAAATGAAAACTCCTCAAAGGGGGGGGGGGGACTTTTTTTGTATCCTCAGCACAAAGCACTGAACCTGAAATGTAGTAGGCATTCAATAACTTACTGACTTACTGATAGTCACATCACAGTAGAAAGACTAATGCTTAGTAAATGCTTGTTGACTGTATTTATGTCACTTATTGTAAAACAGAGATAAGCAAGCAAACAAAAGAATAGAAGAGAGATAGCAAAGAAAAATTACCTTCCTTTAAAAGGACAAGTATCTTAAATTTTTTTAGGTGTTTGTTTCCTGATCTGCAAAAATCAGTGTGTGTGAACTATATGATTTCTTTAAAAAAAATTTTTTTTTTCATGAGAGAGGGGAGAAAAAGAATTCTGGTTAAGTGGTAGGACTAATATCTACCAGCTTTTCCTTCAGCTTGGGTAAAGAACATATCTCTCTCTTTTCCCTTCCAACTCCCAATGCAGGTTAGGTCTGCCCCTCTATTAGCATCCACTCTATGACTTCCTCTAGCCCTGTTTATTAGCAACTGAATAGGATAATAGGAGGCAAATGGTGGTGGTAATGTGAGAATGAGGTTTGGCCCTTTGGCATAAAGGGCACTCTGTCAAAGCAGGGTAATCTATTCAGTAATTATGTGAAAATAAATGGTTTTCTTATATTATAAATATAAACAAATTAACATAATAGTAGCTAACCTTTTTATAGAACTCTAAGTTTTGCAAAATGTTTCACCTTTTTTTGCATTTGATTATTGCATTTGAAAAGTTAAACATAAAGATATTGCTAATAGACCTTCCGATGAGAAGCTATATGCCAAATATCTGTGTATGTCATATTCTGATCACAGTTACAAATATCTTTGATACTTCTAAGATTTTTTTTAATAGAACTATTATTTCATCAGTATGTTTATTCCTTCCATCAGTGTAGATGGCATTACATCCTTGCCTTCTCATTCTGTTCAACAGTAATTCAAATACTCCCAGAAATCCTTCCCATAGCATCCACTGAAATAAAATATTGAGGGATTTAATCTAGATTTCTTTTCTACATACCAATTGAATATATGGACTCCATGATTTCTCTGTTTCTCTGTCTCTGTCTGAGACATGATGCAATTAAAGTGCTGTTATCTATTATCTGAAAATAAATAAATCTGGAAGATCTTGCCATATGTAGGAAACCAGATCTCTTTAAAGTTGTTATTGATTTGGTCTTTATTCTTTGTGCTTTGTGTTTTTTTCCAAATATTCCATTTCAAATGAACAGATTATGAATTTAAAGATACAAAATAGAACCTTCTAGGTGATAAATTTCCTTCAGAGTATTACTATATTGTTGAATGTTAGAGTTCAAGGAATTCATTGGCCATCTAAAAAAGAATCCCATCTCAATTGGTAATTGCTTATATAAGAAGGATACCACTTAGTAAATTATTTTTCAGATCATTTAATGATATTATAGTGATCTCAGAGAAGTATTCATATTCCTCTCAAACCATTCTATAGTTTTTCTTAGAGTGGTATATAGATTAAACATAATGAACATATATTTCATATATTATACATATAAACTACAGGGGAGATATAATAACATATAGTACCATAACATATAGTACAACTCTTTTAAATAAATCTATGTAAAGATTCTCACTTATGTCATTTTTCTGCTCATAATTCTTGGGGGTTTCTTTTGGGATGGGGTAGAGAGGAGAGATGGGATGCTAATATCCTAAATAAGTTTCAGAGAAGAATTAATACATTTTGCACAAGTATTTCATTATTTTTTTTAAAAGGTTTTCTTAGAGAATAATTTTGTCCCACATAGATTTCTTTATCTTTTCCCTCATTTCTAGCATATTAGAAGTTGGTTTTAAAGTTACTTCCAATCCAAATTCTGTGGTTCTGTGAGGAAGAAGAGTTAAAGTGAAAATAAGTTGATTTTCCCAGACAGAATGAGGCACTAATTTTCATCTTTTCTAATAGATTGATTCTTTTGTTTTTGTTTTAATGCATCTTGCAAGCTGCTTGACCCATTACATTTCTTCTTTTTCTTATTTTGAACTTATCAAATTAAATGATTCACAGAAGAATAGAAGAGTATTATACACAAAACTATTATATATAAGTATACATACACACATATCTTTTTAAAAATTATATGATAATAAAATTATTTTGTAACTTTCAAAGTTGTCATTCTTTACTGGAATTCATCTGGCCTTCTTTATTTTCCATACATTTAAAAAATGTCATCTTTTTTTTTCCTTTGAAAACTCTTATCTATTGTTTTTCTTTCCCTTCTCACCTCTTCTCCCCTGAAAAAAAAGTACTCAGTCCAGCCATGTTTCTTCCTTCATTCCTTTCCCAGAAATGCTCCTCACCCCAGACTTTACCATACTTCAGCTGCCTTCTTACCATCTACAGACCTTTCATGCTCTGGAATGTTCTCATGCTTTTGCAAGCTCTTTCTTCAGGAATTCTTCCTCAAACTTCCATTTGAAGGAAGTGACTAGGGCAGGCATGTTTATTCCATGCCTCTCCTTGCTCCATTCCTGATTCTCTGAATTTCTTTCCTGTGCCTCGTGTGGGTAGCTTCTAAATATTATCCTCTCCCCAGCTTGTTTCCCCTCTTCTTGAATTATGTATTTATAGATGTCCATAATCATTTAATATCTTTTTCCTTTTTTATGAATATGTCAGCTATTACTTAGTCTGCTTGTATTCAACATCTTTAACTTTTTTTTTTCTCCTGAGATTTATGGTGATTTCAGTAACAGTATGTTTTTTAAAAACAAATTTCAGTGACTAAGTTATTTTGGCTATTATAAATACTCAAATTAACTCACCATATTCAGTCTCAATACCAAGTGGACTTCTGGGGGCAAATGATCTCAGCTGGAAGCTGGCTCTTTTTCTTTCCCTTCATGGAGGGTTGTACACCAGATATATTGGTGTCTTGTCTCAGTCAATTCCATTTCTCAGTTTTCTGATTGAACTCCTTTGCACAAGAGTGATAGTACCCTACTATACTAGTCAGAGAAAGTTTCTGCTTTTTGGTTTTCATCATTTCATCATCATGGGGGAATGTTTTCTTTTGGAGGAGGTGAAGGGGAACTAGGCTGAGTTGCTACATATTACAAGCTGATTGATTGACTTGTGTTTCCCTGCCAGTTTGGTAGCTGGTGGGGAGGGGGTACTAAGTGCCTTAGTCTTCTTTGCTGTTAGTTTTTGGATTGTTACATTATTAGGGTTCTTGGTTTCCTCAACCATGAAGATACCTGAAATTTCTTTATCTCATGCATAATTTTATTTTTGAGAGGTTTAGGAGGTTATGAGAATTGAAGAAAGTGTCAAATCCTCAATCTTATTAGTCATATGACTCCTTCATGTCTCCCCCTCATTTTTAAGCCCACTTATCATTTTGTTGGACCCTACCTATTTTCCCATTGAGTTTAATATTTTTTGCTTGTACATATGTGTATGCTCAATTTTCTTTGGATTATTTCAGATGAAAGCAAGATTACTGGAATACTGATTCTTCTTACATCATCTTTCAAATTTATATATTCTTCATCTAATTTACCCTTATCATGTGAGAATTTTAGTTCTTTCCCTTCTTCCTTTCCATATTTCCCTTTCCCTCTCATTTCCTTTTTCTATTAAGCCCATAAAAAGAATAAAATTATGCCCTGAATGTTCTTTGTGACATTTGAATTGTGAGAAGTCAACTGCTGCTTCTCATTCTCTTTGGAGTTAAACAATTCATCAAACCTTTCAATTTATGAAATGTATTTATCTTCCTATGTTTCTCTCAGATCTTGCATTTACCTTTCAAAATTTCTATTAGTACTGGCCTTTTTAAAAATTGGGGATACCTGTAATTGCCTATTCCTTGAAAAAATTCATTTAAATCTCTTTTATGATGGTACTCAATTTTGCTAGATAGACCATTCATTGATATGTTTTTATTCTTTCCTTTGAAATAATGTATCCCAAGCTGTCTGCTCTTTTACAGGGGAAGTTATCAAGAATTGTGTGATCTTCACTGAGAGCTCTTCATACTTGAAATATTTCTTTTTGGCTTTGCAACATTTTCTTTTCTTTGACTTGGAAGTTCTGGCTTTTGGTTATGATGTTTCTAAGAATCTCTATTTTGGATATTAATGCAGTATATTCTATTTTCATTTTGCCCTACATCTAGGAAATTTTTATTTGTGGTTTTAAAAATTGTTACATGAAGGCTTTATTTTGGCCTGCTTTTTAGGTCAGCTGTTTTTGACAATATATACTTATATTTTCTTCTGGTTTTTTTTTCAATATTTTGAATTTGTTTTCAACATTTTTATTTTCTCATGAGATCATTACTCTCTGGTTGGCCTTTTCTAACTTTTAGGGTGCAAAATTTTGTTTTAATCTATTGATTCTATTTACCATTGCTTCCTCATTAGCTGTCATTTCTTTTAATATTACATTGTATAAGTCACATACCATTCCTTTCAGGTTGTACTGTACTCCTTAAGGCTACAGCATTATTTTTCTCTGATGTTCTTTTTGGACATGTTGTGGAGTGATATTATTTACTGTGTGCAGTTCTTGAGTTTTTCTCAGTCTATAATTATTTATTGTGTTCAGCATTTTCTTCTGTGTACTCATATTTACATCCTTAGTTTTCTGGATTAGAGCTTTGTGTTTTGGATTCTGCTCCCTCCAATATTATTAGTGTCAAGAGGACCTGCTTGGGCTTAGAAGTGTGGTTGGCTTGTTGCAGATCCCACAAGGCATAAAGTCATGTTCTTTGATTCAGTCTTATTGTGTCTCAAATAATATTTTGTCATTGGAGCTTTCTTTTCTTCTCCTTGCTTGATTCTAAAGTTAGAGCAGGATAATTAGCAAGTATCATTCATATCATTTCATATCATTTGCATTGTTATTAGCAATATGTTCATACATGGGAAAAGTTGGGGATACTGTGTTTTTTAGTCACCTTGTATTTGTTCCTATTGCACTGAATAGAGGAAGAACTATTTTGAAAAAATAGATGCTCTTCTGAAAAAATGAGTGTTACATCAAAGAAATTGAGATTCATGTTTAACTTTGAGGAAGGTACTTCCTTTGTATGTAGAGCCAAAGCAAAAATTTTCATGTTAGAGAGATATTAGTATGATACAATAAACAACAGATTGGGATCTGATACTTGAATACATTGACCATCCATGCAGGTATTGTAGAAGTCTGCTTAAAGTAAAAAAATAAACAAGTATTGGAAATGCATACCATAAAAACATCGGTGGGACTGAAATTGTTTATGCTAGTTCTTTTTTTTCCCACTAAAGGCAACAAAGCTATCCCTGGAAATTGATTGACCTGAAAAGTGAAGGCTCAAGCTATATCAGACTTGATGCAGCTACCTGGTAGACTCTGTCTGTATTGATATGGCTTCCTAGCCCCATAGTAACATAAAGAGTTCATCCCATGTGGAATCAGAGTCCTTCAAATTTGACAACATCCTAAGGCTAATGGAATCACTGCAGTCTGACCTGCTGGCCACACAAGGGCGGAGTGTGTCTACCCAAGCTAAGCACTACTGTATCCTTCTAAAATATTATTTTAATTTTGTGGTTAAGTAAAACTTTTTTATGCTAATGACATATAAATATATCATTTCATTCTAGTAATGAACTCAAACTACAGGATACAGGCATGAAATCTAAACAATAGGACACAGTTATAAAATAACCATATATTTAACAATTAGCTTTAAAAAAAATCACGGTTAGATCTTGAATTATTTAGTTTTAATGACTCCCCATTACTGAAATCCTAGAAAGATCAATTGAAGAAGCAGCTCACAAGAGAACATATATATATATATATATGTATATATATATATATATATATATTTATTTATTTTACCCCATGTGTGAGTGTGAGATGTGACTGAGGAACCACCTACAGGATCAAATTCATTAATCATTCCAGGAACATTCTAAAGAAGACATCTTTCTCTACATGAAAATCTTCAGAAAATATCTGATAAGAATAGCTAGTGGCATCATCACAGAATCCAGTAGTCTATATATACATACATATATATATATATATATATATATCACTTATAGTTGTGATAACAAAGAAGAAAAACAAAGATACAAAGAGGTATGTACACTATGAACTTCTAACAAAAAAAAAAATAAAACAGATCAGTACAGTTTGCTTCTTGATCCACAGTGCCCTGTCAAGCAGTGATTTTCATTCCTTTTTTTATGCAGTAGGTAGATACACTCATATTCCTATGCTTGAGAAAGACAAAGAAAAGGTTGCTTTCACATGTATCACTGGATTTTACCAATTTTAATGCCTTTGAAATACATCTTCGGGGAACCTGCTACTTTCCAGTGACTAATAGAAAAAGTAGTCAGAGATAGAAATTATGAGAAAGTGCTGGTCTTCTTAGATGAATCTATTGTGTATAAAAAGCCAATGGAAAACCAGAAAATTTTAGATGTTAAATAGTATAAAGTTCTAGATTGGCTAAAGAAAGCTGGCCTAAAACTTTCAATTATGTGTCCGTTTCTGCAGAATCTCTGTTAATGTAGTGTCACACAGTATCTCAACGAAGTATGAACCATTGTCCAAGGAAAAACAAAAGTACTAAAGAATTTGCCATATTTCAAAATCTAAATATTTGCATCTGCGTGTCATGATCAACAAGTTGGAGAATTTTTCTTAAACCACATAAACTTTCAAACCTCTCCAGATTAAGAATTATATATAAGAGATAAGGCCATTTCATCTGTTTCTATAATTCAAAACACCAAGAACACTAAGAATGTATTATTCTGATGAACTAATAGCAGGGAAGGCTTGATCCCTCATTCACTCAATACTTTCCCACACCAATCCCCATGATGTGGCAGGGCAGTACGAACTAACTCACAGGCTTACAACAAAACTCAAGTATGCTTTCACACCCAAAGAGCTGGATGGTATAGCACATAGAACATGGAGTCTAAGTCAGGCTCCTGAGTCAGAAAGTCCTGATTCAAATGTAGACTCAAACATTTAATAGTGACCCTCAACAAGTCTGTTAAGCTCTGGCTGTCTCATTTTTATCAATTGCAAAATCTACTTCCTGGGTTTATTGTGAAAATTAAATGGTATAGTATTTGTAAAGTGCTTAGCACATTTTAGGCCAAATGTTTATCACATTCCCTTTCTCTTTTCCTTCACTT
>JAJPUD010002674.1:46578-99135 GCA_023553655.1 Myrmecobius fasciatus | reverse complement strand
CCCCCCCCGCCCCTGCCATTGAAAACCAGAAGGCAGAAGCTTGCTTTGTCTAAGCAGCAATTTGAGCTGCAATAGAGTTCGTTTAGAAAAGTGAAAAATAAAAACAACTGGGACAGGATGCCAGGATGTGTGTCTAGATTCAAAAGACCTGAGTCAAAGGAGACTGCTAATCAACTGGAACAAGTTCTGTTCCCCTAGAAGTAACTGTGCAGGAATCAAAGTAGGAGCTGAGATAGCTTTGAGGGTCAGCCCTCAGGGAAAAACCACCAAAGGGAAAGGAACAGAAAGTAAGATAACAGGAATATGAGAGGGGAATAATTAAAGTGAAAAGTTCTCAAGAGGAAAAAAAAAAGCTTTATTTAAGACCTTGAACACAGTCTGAAAATAACAGGAAAGTATTAATGGAAGAAAAGGTGGTCTCCAACTCAGCTAAATCAATACAGAAATCTATGGATAAATAATGTAAGACAACTGCTTTACACCTTTAATTTTGCTGCTCTGTGTTCATTTTATAATGATATTCTGTCTGTTTCTGGAGAAAATCTGGAGAGTCTGGAAATATCTGACCTACTCTAATTTATATATAAAATTGTTAATAACAAGAGAAAAATCATATGATTATACAAATAAATGCAGAAAAAAAGTTTTTGATAAATTCCAACATTCATTTTGATTAAAAAAACTTTTGAAAGTATTAGATTTTTCATTAAATTGACAAAAAAAATCTAATACCATTAGCAAGCGTCACTTGTAATGGGGATAAACTAAAAGCTTCCAATAAGATTAGTTGTGAAACAAGGATGCCTACTGTCACCAATATTATTCAGTAATGTATTGGAATACTAGCAGTAGCCAAAAGAGAAGAAAAAGAAACAGAAGAAAGCAGGATAGGGAATGAGATAATAAAATTATCTATTTTTGCAGATGATATAATAATATACTTGGAAAATCCCAGACTTATCTAAAAATTAGTTGAAATAATTAATAGTTTTAGTAAAGTAGGATATAAAGCCAATCCACATAAAGCATCAGCATTCCTATATGTCCAAACAAAACTCTGAAAGAAGTGATAGTAAAAATCACTCCATTTAAAATAACTCTAAACAGTATAAAATATCTGGCAGTACAATGCCAAAACAAACCCAGGAACTATATAAACAAAATTATAAAGAACTTTTTTTACAACTAAAATTACATTTAAACAGTTGGAGAAATATTTATTGTTCATGTGTAAATAGTGATAATATAATAAAAATGACAATTTTACCAATTTTACCCAAACTAATTTATATATTTAATACCATCCCAATTAAATTATTAGAAATTTTTACTGAACTAGAAAAAAGAAGAACCAAATTCATTTGTAAGAACAAAAAAAAAAAAAAGAAAAAGAAAAGGGATTTAGCAGTAATAGATCTTAAATTGTATTAGAAGGCAGTGGTTATCAAAATTATCCAGTACTGACTAAGAAATGAAAAGGTATATCAATGGAATAGAGTAGATATACAATTTACACTGCCAGAAAAACATAATAGCCTTCTATTTGACAAGTACAAAGCATTAAGATTTGGGGATAAGAATTCATTATTTAGTAAAAAAATAATTCTAGGAAAACTGAAAAGCAATATGGCAGAAACTGGGTATAGATCAATATCTTACACCATTTACCAAGGTACAATCAAGATGGATACATGACTTAGATATAAAGAAAAATATTGCAAGAAAATTAGAAGAACATGGAACATATTAACAGATTTATGGATAGGCAAAAATCTTATGAATAAATAAGATAGAGCAACTTTAGGTGTAAAATGAATATTTTGGATTACATTAAATTTAAAAAGTTTTATACAAATAAAACAAATGTAGCCAGGATCAGAAGGAAAACAAAAAATTGGGGTGGAGAGAAGAATTTCTCATATCAAAGGTCTCATATCAAAAATAAAGGAGGAACTTTATCAAATATATAAGAAAATGAGTCATTCATCACTTCATAAATGGTCAAAGGATATGAATAGGCAGTTTTCTAATGAAGTTATCAAAACAATTAATAGTTATATGAAAAAATGCTCTAAATCATTATTGACTAGAGAAATGCAAATTAAAAAAAACCTTGAGATATTATTTTACACCTACCAAATTGGTTAAAATGATAGAAAGGGAAAGTGACAAATGTTAAAGAGGATGTGGAAAAGTTGGGACATTGATTTATTGTTTGTCTAATTATGAACCAACCATTTTGTATCCAAAGAATTATTAAACTGCTCCTACCATTTGACAGTGATATCACTACTAGGTCTATTTCCAAAGATAATTAAGGAAAAAAGAAAAGAGTCTTTTCGTTCTAAAATGTATATAGCAGCTCTTTTTTTGTGGTAACAACTGGAAATTGCCCATCAACTGGGGAATAACTAAACAAGTTATGGTATATGATAATAAAGGAATATAACTGTACTATAAGAAATGACAAACTCAAGGATATTAGAATAACATTGAAAGACTCGTGAAATAATGAAGAGTGAAATGAGCAGAATCAAGGGAACAATGTATGTAGTAACAGCAAAATTGTTTTAAAAACAACTTTGAATGAATGTTATTTTGATTTATAAGTACCCAAATTAACTATAAAGGACATATGAAGAAAGATCCTATCTGCATCCAAAGTTAAAAAACTGATAGAAGTATGTATGATAGCCATCTCCAGACTGGGATATGGGAAGGATAAAAAAAAAAGAAATGTACATAATAATTTTGTTGTATATTTGAAAGGAGACAAAGGATCCAATGGATTGTTAAAAAACTAAGTCATTTGCAGTAAAAGAGTTGATTTTGTTTTTCCCAGAAATAATCTATTGATTGTTTCAAATAAGACATTGTTTTCTATATTCAGAATTTCTGGGTAGTTTCCTTATAATATATAATATTACATTGTGGTTTTCAAATTTTCTGCTTTGTCATTTTCTTCAACAAGACCAATGATCCTAAAGTTTTCTTTCTTTATCTTGTCTTCAAGTTCAATATATTTTTCTCATAAAGAGAAGGACTTTATTCTTGTCTCTTGAAGAATTTCTTGTCTTTAAAACTAAGTTATTCAATGCCCTTCAGAAATTGTCTTAACTTTATAAGCTAAAAATTTCTGGGCATTGAAATTTATAAGGGCAAGTTAAAAATTGATATTTGAATTATTTGCAGTATTTGCAATTACAAATTGCAATAATACATCCTTCCCTTAGCTTTAAGGGAGGGGGGAATATAACAGGAAAATTTTTTTTAAAAAGGAAAAAACAGAATTGAAATGACTTCTGGAAAAACTTCTGGAAAGAGTTATACATTCTAAATGGATCTATTAAAATGCATGTATTTCTCAGTACCACATGGAAAAAATGAACATATACTAGGAGGCAAAAATATCCCAAATAAATACTAGAAAGGCAAAAATAGTATATATGTAATTTATATTCCATAACAAATTAAAAACAGGAATAATTTCAGAGAATAAAAACTTTATATGGAGTCATAACACTGAAATTCTAAATAATGAGTGGCTCAAAGCACAAATAAAAGAGTAAAGGAAAAGAAATGAAATGAAAAAAAATAAAGTAAAAGAAAGTTATGAAACAATACTAAATATACTAAGATTTCTGGAAATAGTCCTTATCAAAAAATCATATCCTCCCAAACATACAGTAATAAAATGCCTTATTATCATATTATATATGATTTGAGAATACATCAAAAGCTGCTCTGTGACTTCAATGCCACAAGACAAATTTAATACACAACTAAATTTGTGGTACTTACCAGAGAAGACATAAGTCCCTTCTATAGATAGACACACTTATTCTGAAAGGAAAAAAAAGTTAATGTATTTACAATTATGATTATTTGATCAGTTAGAAATTAATATAAATTTGAGAATATAGAAATACTTCATATTTTGTCTATAAACCATTAATTTTACAAAATTTTGCTTCATCTTAAATATTTTATAATACCAATAACTTGACATTTCCTGCTTTCGAGTAATGATTATCAATTTCTAACAATTTTTTTGGCATAAAACTCTTATATTAGGAACTCTGATAAACAACAATGGAACCAATCACAGTTCCAGAGGATCCAGGACAAAGCACACTATCCATCTCCTAATAGAGAGGAGATATATTCCAGAATACAGATTGAAATTTGAGGGAGGAAGAAGAGAAATGGTTACTGTGGGAATTTGTGTTGTTTTGCATGAGTATACATATTTGTAATTTTTTTTGTTTTTCTTGCTTTTTCAATAGCTAGGCAGTGGGAGGTGGGAGAAAGAAAATTCAGAATTGAAATAAAGTAAAACTGAATTTTTAAAAAGTCAAAACAAAAAAAAACTGTCAATGAATGGTGAGATATTATTAAGATAACTAGATGGTACAGTGAATAAAGGATTTGACTTGGAGTCAGTAGGTCTGAGTTCAAATTTTCTCTCAGACACTTAAATAAATGTCTATATGCTCTCATACATACATACTCAAATACACAGAATGATGTTTTGTATATAATGATATTCAAATTATATATATATATGTGTGTGTACATATAATTGTATATATATATATTTATATATATGTATGTATACACTCACAAAAATAATGCATGTACTTAAAAGCAGTGACACTGTCAAAAATTAAATTGTAAAGCTCTTTCAAGAAAGTTATTATGTAATATATATATAAACTAACATATAAAATGAAAAACTTTTTTAAAGCATAGATCCACAAATATACATACATGATACTTTGTCAACATCTATTGGTTGATTGGTTGGTTGTTGTCCTTTGTTCTTGAAGAGGACCAAAATGGCATCATTATGTTAGAGTCAAATTACAGTGTATGTGACTGTGACTGATTAGACCACTATGAGCTCAGAATGCTCTGCCATTCTGGTTGAACACAATTAGTCCATTTGGGATGGCTTCTCTAATTTTGTGCATCTCGTGCTTTGCTCACATCTATTAAAATTTTAGAATTAGAAGGCTAAGTAGAGATTATTCCAAGTCTTTCTAAAATAAAATCCATTGAAACTTCATTAGTCCATATAACTTCAGCTTCCGTGAGAAATAAACAAATGCATGCTAGATTGAATTTAATTTTATAATAATCTAACACCCATTTGTATTAATGAAATGACAAAATAATTTCATTAGCACTTCTTTGTAAAATGACATTTTTTTTTCTTTGCACAATCCTTCCCATCCCCAACAAAGATTGGAGTTTTTATTTGGTTTCTTGATGTAATTTGTTACTTCACAGGTAAGACTTCATTGTTTACTGATGTTTTATGTTTACAACTCAGTGGAGTTCTGCTAAAATTGGATAATTATGTTTAATTTAAAGTCACAATTTATTTACTTCATTGCTTGAATTGAAACCTTTTAGAGCAAAGCATTGTCTTTATATAAATGAGTGAAAATAACTTCAAAGAAAATCACCTTGTTATATAATTACTCACATTTTGAAAATCATGGGTCAAATACTAAAGATTTAAACCCTTTCCCCCAAATATTGAATTAATGCTATTCTCTAATTATCTAAAAGTCTCTAAGTAATTTAAAGAATAAAGAATATTAAATCAATATAAAGAATATTGATTGAAGAATATTCTTAAATTAAATTATCATATTATTTTTATGATTTAATTGGATATTTATCAATATTTTATAAATGGAAAAGTTTCATGATTTCATTAAAAGAGATTTACAGAATAATAATCTTGAATAAAGAAAATATCACTTTGAACTGGCATATCATTTTCAAAAATAAATGTTCGGGCAAGAAATATGAAAAAACACATTGTTCATGATACTCTTACCTGTGACAAATTCAACAAGTATTTAAAAAGCGAATATAATAATACTAAAATAATAGCATTTTTTAAAATAAAAAGTTGAATAAAGAAATTAGAAATCCATATTTAACATTTAAATTTCCTAAAAATTAACTAATAAACATGCTTAAATGATTACATGGTTGAAATATTCCACTATAATCAGGTGCTATCACTGGAAAAGGTAGGCTTCTTAAATATTTCAACTGATCTTGTGACATAAATTTACCTGAAAGTTAACATGCTTTTAATTTTACTCACCTAATATCTTGCTAGCATCTTCAAATGAATTTAGGTTCTTTACTATATTGTCAATGTTTGTTTTCCAAGCCTTTAGATATATACTTTCCATTTCAAACCATTCACTTTGATATATTCTCCATTTAGTTGATAAATGACAAGAATATAATGTCATCAAATTTATTGCGTAATACATGTGTTGACTGGGAATTCTTTGTACAATTTAACATTGGACAATTTAAAATCAATACAGAATAGTTGTAATGCCCTAACACATAATAACTTTCTTTGGGGTAAAGAGTAGGAGTTTGGAGAGTTGTGGCAGGGAAATTCATATTGAAAAGTTTTATTTTAATAGAGATTCTAGTGACAAGTGCTATTACCTATACTATTTTTACTAAACCTATTTTTATGAGTAAAACATATAAAATTTATCCTTTTTCAAATTCTTTCCCACAACTCTGTAATTCAATCCTTGATATTAATATAGAATTAAAATTTTCTTTAAAAAGTTTTATGTTAAATCAGTTTATAACCAAAAAAGACAGGTTCTGATTCACAAATATTAATCACTTTTTAGTAATTTTAAGGCTGCCAGTTTATTAGTTCTAATTTTTTATGTTGGCAAAACATAACAAAACAATATCATAATTCAATCTACAATAAAACAATGAATTCTGTATTGAAATAATAATTTTCAGATTACTAAGCATCATTAAAGTTCTTCAGGTGTTGCCTATCCCTCAAACTAATGACATCTTTCACAGTACGGTGATAAAGAGAAAACAATCATATATAGAAAAAATAGGGAGATTTTTCAAGAGTGCCATGTACAAGAAGAATGGAACTAATTTACTCTGATGATTTCTATGGGAAAGAGTGGGACTACTTTCAAGTCAATAAAAATGTAGCACATTACATAAAATATGAGGGAAATAGAAACTATTTAAGAGAGCAAAATTGCTATTATATGTGGACTTTTTTTTTAAAAAATAAAAGTTTTCTGGTGACTACATTTGTTGCTTATGAATTCAGTTTCCATTAAAATGTGCCTATCTATGATTACTAACTGTTGAAATCTACTATGAAATCTACTATATGTGTTCATAGTTTCTGATTATTGTACTATATTGCTGGTAAATATGATTTTGTTCTTAGAACACTAAACTACGCAATAATGTATCTACTTGTATGATCATTTTTGCTTATTAAAATATCAAAAGGAATTATAATAGGAAAACTAGTTATAAATGAATAAAACTTCAGATATTATTTAAGTCCTGAAACTAAAAAAAGTCATGCACTTTCCTTGTAAAATGCCAAGCAAATACAAATCTCTAATATATTTGAATAGAAACATTTTAAAGTGTTTGCCAAGAGCAATTCCAAACTAGTTATAATTAATTTGTTCTTAATAATATCAACATTTTAAAATCACAGGTTTGATCCTACATAAACAAATAAAAGATCACATTACAGCAGGTTAACAATGCACACAAGGAAACTTCTAGAAGACTTTATTACTTACTGTTCACAAAATCTTGTTTTCAGAGATTAACAGTTTTAAGAATTCATTTGTTATTTATCCTGGAATGTGAGATGATTAACCTTTGGTTGGAAAAGGAAAGGAAAAAAAAATAGCACTAATCTCTCCCCTTTAAAATTATTCTTCATGAACTATTTTAGATGATGGAGCAAAGAAGTTAATGATAACAATAATTTCATACGTTAAGAAAAAAATCAGAAACAAAAAACAGTTTCAAATCTACTATACTAAGTCATTTTGACATGCCTACACAACTTTCAAAGATTTCAAAGATGATCTCTCCTCTCACTCTGTGTCTGTCTCTCTCTCTCCCCCTTCCTCTTTCCCTTTATCTCTCCCTCCTTTTCTCCAAGTTCTTTTAGAGGAAACTTGCTGCTGGGAAGTTGATTTTGGCAAAATGCCAAAATAATGTGCAAAAAGAATTCATTACTGATTCATGGCAGCATTCTGCACTTATAAAAAAATGTGACCCAACAGGCTGAATCCACCACTAAACACAAAAACTAAGAAACAAAGACCACTTACTTAATATTCTTTCCAGAATGACACTAAACTTTTGCAGAGGTTAAATACTTGTCAGTTTAATGCCGTGTTTTGCTGCTTTCCAACAATTGCAAAGTGCCCTATAAAACTTGTTGGTATTCTAAAACAGTTTCGCCCTATAGTAATCTAGAAAGAATTTTTTCATGTGATATATCTTCGTCAGCATAATAATTGATTTTTTTTGGAAACAAAATGATGAAAGCTAAACCATTTTCCTCTACTTCGATTTTTTTTTTAAAGTACACAATGATCTGCCATCTTTTAAATTTTCAGAAAGCACACTGCAAAGTTAACTGCAGTTAACCAAGTCAGTGCAGTTAACCAAGTCAGTTAAGTTAACCAAGCTCAACACTACTCCCCACAGCAACCCTTATCCCCCACCCCCAACTTTAACATACAAGTAGATGCAATATTCAGCCTTACCGAGATGTCTTCTGTTTTTTCCCCCCCAGGGGATCAAAAACTTTCCTGCTTAAGCACACAGATAGCCTTTCACAAACCATAAAGGCCCCTTTTATTTAATCTAGCACTGTAACTGACTGCTTTCTACACTATATTGAGACTCCAGTTCTTCAGCTTTTAAGATAAAATATATTCGCAGTACATAATTAGTAGGAAGCATTGCATAATACATTTTTTCCTAAAGAAGAAAAAGGCATTTTTTTTTTTTTAAAGGAAAGAGGGTGGGGTCAGATGTTGAGCTATTCCTGAGAAAAGAAGCCTACACTGCACTAGTACCTAAGTACTAGCAGAAGCTGACTGGGAAAGGAGCCAGTGGAATGACTTTGTTTGACCCAGCTGCCAATCTCTCCCCAAGCAGTGCGCCAGACTAAACACTCACACTATTTGAACTCAAATCAGGCTACAGCAGCTGTTTGCTTCCCAGTTCTGAGCTCTTCACCCATCATAGTCTGTGTAACACACTAGATATAGTTAGATTGGTTGTATGGCTAAAATATGTTCCATGGATGAACTTATTATTAAGGAGCAATTTTTAACCCCATTCTGAAGAAAAACAATGATAATATTATAATTCCATGTAAATTCTATGTCTGGGTTCCCGAATTTTCTTTTAATTTACTTTTAAAAGAACATTAGCATTTTATTACATGAAGAGGCCTGTGAGATGGAAAGAGCAGGAGCTCATATACTTTGAAATCATAAACTAAAATGTTTGCAGTGATGCTGTCATTAATAGTAATTAATATATGCTTTGGTAATGTAAACAAAATATTTTTATTTGTTCTATGTTTATGATTTCATATAATGCACCTTAAATAAAGATGGGGAATCATTTAATTTTACTCCTGTTTTCAGCCTCGTAGACACAAAAGACCCAACTTAACACAAAGTAAATATCATAACAATAAGTATAGAGATTGATTTACTATATGTATTCTGAAAATAGTCCAGAGCTAAATATAGAAAATTCCATCACATTTGCAACATTATCTGGGCAAGTTTGCTGAAACAAAGACTCACATTATAATAGACAAACATTGTCAAGCCTTCACTATCTTCTTATCTTTTATGCTGTAAAAAAATCTGATTATTCAGCATGCTTCACTGGATGAGAGCTATTAGAAGCACCAAAACAAATGATTACTTACTACCATTTTACTATATATATATTTTCTACAAGCTCTAAAATGGTAGCATCATTCTGAGTTTTGTTGCCAAACAACTTGAGTAACTCTCTATATCCATATTTTATTGTCTTCAATGACACCTGCCCAAGTGCATAGTGACATTTATTTTACATTGGTTCAAAACAGAAAAAAAAGGAAAAAGCAAAATTCATCTTTATCATTAGTCATGTTTTGGCTTCAATGATTAACTATCATGGCAAAGAATGAAAAAATAGAAGAGAATGTGAAACATCTTATAAAAAAAAGTACAGATTTGGAGAACAGATCAAGAAGAGAAAATTTAAGAATAATTGAACTTTCTATAATCTATAATATATATCTATAATATAAGAAAATCTATATTATAAGAATCTATAATATAAGAAAATGTATGATATAAAGAATAAAAAACATAATGTAATAATATAATCAATAATTAAAGAAAATTGTTCCAAAATATTAGAACAAGAGGGGAAAGGAGAAATAGGAAAAAAAAAATCCACTGATCATCTCCTAAAAGTGATCCTATGAGGAAAACTTACAGACATATCACTGCCAAATTTAAAAACCTCTAAATCAAGAAGAAAATATGAATAGCAAGAAAAAAAAAACAATTCAAATGTGACAGAGCCACAATTAGAATCACACAAGACCTTGCGGTGGCTACTTTAAAAGATCACAAAGGGGCAGCTAGTTAGTGTAGCAGATAGAGCACCAGCCCTGAAGTCAAAAGGACCTAACTTCAAATCTGGCCTCAGACACTTAACATTTTATGGCTGTGTGACCTTGGGCAAGTCACTTAACCCCAATTGCCTCAGCAAAAAAAAAAAAAAAAAAAAAAAATCACAGGACTTTATGCACTATAAATCAAAGAGAAAAAACTAGGGCTGCAGCTGAAAATATCATGCCCAGCAAAGTTAAGTATAATTCTGAATTTTAAAAAAGGATATTCAACGAGTTACTAGACTTTCAGTATTTTATTGCAAAAAACTCTAAACAATAGGA
This sequence comes from Myrmecobius fasciatus, assembly GCA_023553655.1. Lineage (NCBI taxonomy): Eukaryota > Metazoa > Chordata > Mammalia > Dasyuromorphia > Myrmecobiidae > Myrmecobius > Myrmecobius fasciatus. The sequence goes on along the minus strand of JAJPUD010002674.1, from coordinate 88,307 downwards.
AATTTGACATGATTCAATAAAAATATAAGGCAAATAGCAAAGTGTAATTTCGAAGGACTCAGTAAGAAAAAACTATGTTTTATATGTGGAAATATAAACCACATTGATGAGGTAAATCGACCCCAGTAAAAGACCATGTCCCTAGCTGCAGCCCAGTCTTTAAGTGAGACCCATTGAAGAGCAAAATGACCCTGTAAAACTGTACTGATAATAGAATTATCTTGCACAGATAAAGTTATACTGCACTAACATCTATAATTATTGTATATATTTTGGAAGTTAAGTTATAGATGTCATTTCATCAGGCTATCTTGTATAAACAGGACAACTATGACCACCAGTTGATTTACTGATGCACACAATTAAACTAATTAGTACACCTAACTCTGGATCCTTTGTTATAAAAGGTCCTATCCCAGGGGCAGCTAGGTGGTACAGTGGATAGAGCACCAGCCCTGAAGTCAGGAGGATCTGAGTTCAAATTTGACTTCAGGCACTTAACACTTCCTAGCTGTGTGACCCTAGGCAAGTCACTTAACCCCAATTGCCTCAGCCAAAAAAAAAAAAAAAAAAAAAAGTTCCTACCCCTCCCCTTGAACCTAAGTTCATTAGGAACTTTGCCTACTTGTTAAAGCATTACAATAAAGCTTTGCCCTTTGACCTGGAGATGGTCATTCTGGATTCATGAATTCATTCTGGATCACCTCTCACCTTCTTAATGAAGAATCTTAAATGTGAATCTAAAAAGTAAAACTGTAGGAAAAGGTAAAAAAAAAAAGTAATCTTGTTATAGGAATAACGTACAAAAAAGAAAACTGACACAAAGGAATTAGATGGGAGAGTAGGATCTACAATTCTGGAATCCTACTCACATCAAGAATAGGTTAAAGAATAAAGTAAAAAATTCACAACAGAGAACAAAAGAAAATCTATAAGGAAGCAAAAAAGATGGATAACTCTAAACACAATATGTAGTATTATTATAAAGGCTTTCTTGAAATGAAAACTTGTCTCATATTTTGAATATTCTCTTGTTCTACCATGCAAATGAAATTTTTTTCTTTTTCTATTTTTAAATTAAAAAGTTAAAAAAAGAAGAGTATAAATTAAGATTTGGTGGAAGGGTAGAGAAGATAAGGAAAGGATTTTTAGAGAGGTGAGTAAAATAAAGAATAAAAAGGGAAAAATCTAGCAATAGTAATAACAAGGGGAAAAAAGAAATAGAAGGAATCAGAATAAGGAATGATGTAATTGAACTCCCTTTTTACAGATGATATGATGATAAATTTGGAAAATCCCAAAGATCCAACTAAAATGTTAGATGAAACAATAAATAGCTTAAGCAAAGTAGCAGGATATAAAGTAAATGCACATTAATTATGAGCATTCTCATATGTATCACAAATAAAACTCTGCAAGAAGAGATAGTTAGTAAAGGATATTCAATTTAAAATAACTCTGGGATATAAAATATCTAGGAGTACACTTGCCAAAACAAACTCAAGAAGTATATAAGCAAAATTATTAAAAAAATATTTTATATAAATAAAACCAGATTTAAATAATTGGAGAAATATTGTTTATTAAGCAGGCTCAATATAATATAAATGACAGTTTTACCCAAATTTATATATTTGGCCCTATCCCAATGAAATTATCAGAAATTATTTTAGTGAATTAGAAAAAAATAAAATAAATTCATTTGGAAGAACAAAAAGTCAAAAATATTAAAAGATATAATGAAAGTCAGTAATGGAGTGAAACAAGGCTGTGTGCTTGCTCCCATGCTTTTTAGCATGATGTTTTCAGCCATGGTGTTAAATAACCTTCAATGAGAATAAACATGGAATCAAAGTCAGCTACCACACTCATGGTAAATTCTTCAATGTGAAAAGGCTACAAGCCAAAAATAAAGCAGAGGGAGTGTTGGTGCATGATTATTTGTTTGTAGATGACTAGGCATTCAATGCAACCTTTGAAGCTGAGATGCAACAAAGTATGGATCAATTCTCTGCTGCTTGTGCTAACTTTGGTCTGATAATTAACATCAAGAAAACACAGATCCTCCATCAGGCAGCACCACACAATGCACATGTGGAACCATCAGTTATAGCAGTTATTAGTTTTTGGATACTGTAGATGAGTCCATTTATCTTGGCAGTATACTTTCCAGGGATGTCCACATTGAAAATGAAAAAAATACATAAAGGAAGGATGTTTAGCAGTACCCAATTTTAATCTGTATTATAAGGCAGCAATTATCAAAACTGTCTGGTACCATCTAAGAAATAGAAAGGCTAATCAATGGAATAGGGCAGACACATAATTTACAACAGGAAACAAACGTAACAATCTTGTATTTGGCAAATGAAAAAACTTAAGATTTGTGGATAAGAATTCATTATTTGGCAAAAATTGCTGGGAAAACTGAAAAACTATGGCAGAAATTGGGCATAGACCAATATCTTACACAATTTACCAAGAGAAGGTCAAAATAGATAAATGATTTAGATATAAAGAGAGCTGTTATAAAAAAATCTGAAGAATGTAGAACATATTACCCATAAGACTTTGAGAGGCAAAGAATTTATGAATAAATAAGAGAGAGAAAGCAAAGTTAAATGTAAAATGGACAAATTCAATAATGTGAAATTAAAAAAAAAGTTTTGTACAAATATAACAAATGTAGTAATTTGTTGTATTTGTACAAAGAAGGAAAGCAGAAATTTTAGGGTAAATTCTATAGGCAGTTGTTCAGATAAAAGCCTCATAGCTTCATATCTAAAACATATCAAGAAGTACAACTGTTTTGAATATTGTATTTGAAAATTAAATTTAGCTCTGATATTTTTTTCAGGGATATTTGAGAATCCTTTTTTCATCAAATATCCATTTTCCCTTGAAGGATTACACTTGGTTTTGCTGGATAGGTGACTTTTGGTTATAAATCTAGTTCTATTTCATTCTGGAGCATCATCACATTGTAAAGCCCCCTCATTCTTTAATGTAGAAACTGCTGAATCCTAGGGAATCATGATTATGGTTTCATGATATTTGAATTATTTTAGGGGGACTGTTTGCAGTATTTTTTTCTTTGACTTGGGAGTTTCAGAATTTGGGTATAATATTCCTGGGAAGTTTTATTTTGAAATTTCTTTTGGGTGGTGATAGGTAGATTCTTTCAGTTTCTGTTTTATCCTCTCTTTTTAGGATACAAGAGCAGTTTTCCTCAATAGTTTTTTGAAATATATTTAGGATCTTTTTTTTTATTATAGCTTTTAGTTGTTCAATTATTCTTAAATATCTTCCTGGATCCATTTTCTAGGTCAGTTGTTTTTCCAATAAAATATTTCATTTTATTTTCTATTTTCTCATCCTTTTGATTTTGTTTTATTGTTTCTTGATGTTTAATGTACTTATTAGCTTCGACTTGCCTAATTCTAATTTTTAAAGCATTATTTCCTTCATTGAGCTCTTGTATTTTCCATTTGGTCAATTCTACTTTTTAAGTAGTAAATATTTGTACATATTTTCCCATTTTTTGTGCTTTCTTTACCAAGTTGTTAACTCTTTTCTCATGTTTCTTTTACATCCCTTTCACTTCTTTCCTCAATTTTTCTTCTACATCTCTCATTTGATTTTTAAAAGCCTTTTGAACTCTTCCAGGAAGTATTTTAGGACCTGAGAAAAATTCACATTTTTCCTTGACATTTTGCCTGTGGCCATTTTGACATTATTATCCTCTTCTGAGTTTGTTTTGATCTTCCCTTTCACCGCAATAACTTTCTATGGTCAAGTTCTTTTTTTGTTTGTTTTATTTGTCTCATTTTCCAGTTGATTTTATGACTTTTTATTTTATGTTAATGTTGGATTCTACTCCTATAATGGAGGGTGCATTGTTCTAAGCTTTTTGTACTGATGAAGCAGGGACTTACTACTGGCCTGCACAGGGCCATAATGCCTTATTTCTGCCCTGTGCTAGTGACACAGGGCCTCGCTGTTGGCCAGTGCCAGGGCATAGAGCCTTTACTGCTGACTTTCTGTGGTTTGTGTTGCTGGCTTTTCTGGATTTCATCTATAATTGTAATGCGTTTTTTGTTTTTGTTTTTTTGTTTTTGTTTTTTTAACTTAAATGAGACACATCTTTCCTGCTGACCTTCTGAACTGTTTTTGGCTGGAAAATTTTTTCACTTTTAAATTCATTTTTAAACATTATTTAATAGTTGTTTGGAGGTGATTTGGGAAGAATTCAACCACCCTTCCTGCTTTATTCTGACATCTTGATTCTACCCCATTGGAACTAGTTCTTATTTTTATAAATTTGATACAATTCCTTATATGTCTTAAAAATGAAACCTTCCTCAGAGAAACTAACTACAAAGGATTTTCCCCCACTGACTGTTTCTTCTGTAGTTTGAACTGCATTGAGTTTGTTTGTGCCAAAACTTGAAAAATCTCTGTTATTTTTCTCCATCTTATTGTGTTATAGTTTCCTCTTCTCTTACTGGTTAGTTTCCCTTCATTGCTTACCTAAGAATTTAGTTAACTTTTATTCTCTACCTTTGATCTTTTTTTTTATGCCTCTTCCTATTTAATCCCAAAAGATTCACTGATTTATGAAGTGGACTTTGTGAGATGGTCTTATTTCTTCATCATCACTTCTTCTACCTCTTTAAATTTTACTTTCATCTTCATCTTCCTGTTTAAATTTTTTTAGAGAAATGATGATGATCTTTCTTGTTTTTTTTAAAACAAAATTGTTTTATTTTTTAAAAATTCTTTAGAAAAAGGATAATATATTTCATTGCATATTCTATTTTTGGAGTTTACTTTATTATATTCCAGTTGTTTGAAGTGTGTGCAAATAATGTACTTTTCTGACATTTGTTTTTGTTTTGTTTTCTTTTTTAAGAAATGCCTTACCTTATAGTTTTCATAATTTTTAATTTTTCTTGTTCTTCTGAGAAACTTGTTGACCTTAAGTGGCTTTTATAGATTCTATCTTTAAGATAATTTTTTGCTTGCATAGAAATCATGTATCTTTTAATGTTACTAATTTTTGCTTCTCTTCTTCCATATTGCCATTCATTTCAGCATATTTGTATTTTCAGTCTATTGTTTTCTCTTTATATCATTCTGAGAAACTCGCCACCATAGATTTATGGGTTTTTTTTAATCCTAATAACTTCTGCTCAATAGGCTATAGATTTTGTCATTTGTTCCCTTCTAAATTCTCTTAGTATACATTTCTTTCTTACTTCTCTCAAAACATGTTTTTCTTTTACTCTGACTGTGGGGTTTGTGCTCTCTTAGTAATTTGTTCAAATTCTTTTACATTGCAATAATTATTTGGAGAAGTTTGTGATCTTTTGAGTGTTGATATTCATCTCCTTTATAATTTTAGTATTTTCTTTATTGAATTTTCTCTAGATTTTAGCTGAATTTTCTTGCTTTTGAAATTGTATTAATAACCTTTTTTTCCCTCCTATATTCCCATCTCATTCACTTTATGACTTTTCTGCCTTGATAGAGTTGGACCACAACAGCTGGACCACAGCACTGTCTCAGGTTCCTTTTACATTAGAGAATTTGCTTTTCACTACTCCATTTCTTGCTCCAAATATCTTTTGAGGAGATGTGATTGATTCCAGATGGATTCTAGTCCCCCTTTCTTCAGATTAGGGGCAGTAAAACATAGAGCTCCTCTAGCCTAGTTCCTTGTGGTTTTTGTTTTTATTTTCTCTCACTGGGTTGAATTAATATTTGCCACTTTTTGTGGAATTGGAGAAGACATGGAAGGGTTTGTACAGACTGAGCCTCTCCAACCTGACAGAGCTGTAATGTAGGAGATACTTTAGGCAGGTCTTCATAACTTTTATCTGTTCTTCCTATTCACATGACCCCGGCCAAATCAACGTCAACTCATTGTTTCAACAGGATGATAAAGGATAGGGTACTCTTTCAATGATTCTGTATCAGAAGGGAATTTCCTGAGTAGGTCACATAGGAGTATGTATTTTTTCTATATCCTGCTCAAGCCTGGAGATTGATGGAGAAAGGGAGCTGAGTGAATACATCATAGATTATTGCTCCACATTATCAATTCATTAGACTGTTACTTTGTTGATGTTCTTGTATGTGTTTTTTTTTAATCCAATGGAAAGTTTTATCAATTCTATCTCAAACATATAATTATTCTTTGACATTTAAAAAATAATTAGGGAAAACCAGAAGAAAGATCTCATCCTCCACTTTGTTGGTCATGTGACACAAAATTTTCTATTTGCTACTTCCTGATATTTTATGAAGCATCACTGCTTCCACCAACCTCCTTTTGCAAGTGAATTTATATTCTAAACTGACCTTTTCCCAAGTTCCATCATTTTACATTGCACAAAAATCCCTGGCTAAGATTATTTTAAGATCTCTGTGTCTTCTTGCTATGGTAATTAATTTACATTGACTAAACTTGCTTAGGAAATGATAACAGTATATTTAATGTCTATTCTTTCAGTATCATTTAAGTGCATGTCAGCATTTGCATGTAAGTCAACAATATGTAATATAAAAGGACACTGTATTTTGAGTCACAGGATGTGATTTTGAATTCTAGCTTTGTCATTTACTGTGTTACCTTGGACAACTTCTTAAGTTCTCTGAGCTTTAATATCTTCATATGCAAATTGAAGTAATTGAAGGAGATTGTCACCAAGATCCCCTTCATTTCTTAACAGATGATTCTATGATCTCATTTTATCTTTTGTTATTGTGCTCCAGAGATGATAGGAACATAAAGAAACAGTGAGAATGAAATGCCCATGAAAAATAATGCCTTTTCTATTCAGAGCAATGGTAAGAACCTGTTTAGTTTAAGGCATTTCTTCTGTGAATGTTCCATTTACAACTTTGCCACTACTAATGATACTTTGATCATTCTCCTAAATTATCTTCCTATTTTTGGGTCTTTTGGGTCTTTATTACTCTCAATCAATGTTCTGTGTTCCTGATTCAGTTGTAAAATTATAAAATGTTCAGCAATATTCCTCTTGCATGAAAAACATTGCTGAACAACATGCTAGTAGTGTACCTATGGTTCTCCTGATAATTACACAAATAATTTTAAAATTCCTTGGCCAAGCTACAAAAATAAAGAATATGTATTAATTCCTCTATAATTCTGATAGTGAACCCTAAATAGTATGTGCTTTTAACTCTTATTCTTCTGTCATCATCACCCTGAGAAGTATCTTAGGCCAGGAGGCCTTGAAATTTTTAATTAAAGGATTGTTTCTGAGATTAGGAAAAATAGCAAAATTATGGTTTTTCCAGTACATTCTTTTGAGATTGATCCCTGAAATGAAAGTTCAATTTTTTTTTCCGACTTCCTAAAAGCTGTTCAGTGTGAACTACTTGGAAATTTTGGTAGTTATTCATATTTGAAGATGTATCCTTTAGATGTTTCAGATAATCCCATAGTCTGAAGAGATTCCAGTTAAGTTAATTTATGGTGTCAATACCACTTCTGTTTTGCCCTCTTGCTTGGGGAATAATTCTCTATCTGAAAAGAATTATGGGTAAAACTGGAATGTAGTCTGGCAAAAATTGCTTTTTAACCTATACTATTATAATAAGTTCAAAATGGACATAGTACCCTGAATAATAAATCAATAATGAAAAATTAAATTAAAAAAATTTAAAAACTATATCAGGTATTTGTCAGTTATATATGAGAGAAATTCCTAAAAAAATCCAGATTTTTATTTATTTTATTTTTATATCACTTATATTTCCCTTGCATCTCTAAACCTCTTATTCTCCCAGAGAGACATCCCTTATAACAAAGAAAAGAAAAATAGAAATAAATGATCAATACAATAAAAAATATTATATGCAATTTAACACAACAATGGATTCCTCTCTCCCACTCTCTCCTCACCAAAAGACTGTTTTTCTGGTTTTTGTTCATTCCATTTAGATGATTGTAGTAATTGTTTTTTTTTGTTTTTTTTTTTGGCCACATTGCAATAGTTCATGTAAGGCTATATCTGATCTCCACTGTCATGTTGGTCTATATTCAAAATTTCTCATAGTTCAGTAATATTTTATTACAGTTGTGCACAACAAAATGTTTAGGCATTCTCTAATTGATGTAGGGGAAATTATTAATCAAAAAAGAATTAGAGACAATTATAAAAATAAAATAGGAAATATTAATTACATGAGGTTTTTTAAACAAGCATTTGTTCTTATTACTTTCCTTCAATTGAGCAAATTGAAAAAAAAATCACAAAATAAAGGCCTAATACATGGATGCAAGATCTAACAAAACAAATTCCCTTAATAGCCATGTCTAAAAATTTGTCTCATACATTTTGCTGTCATCATTTCTGTAGGATATAAGTGGTGCATTTTATCTTCATTCTTTTGGATTTTCTGTGTACCATTTCACTGCTTTTAAGTCTTTTATAGTTGTTCTTAATGAATGTTGATATTATTTTAGAGATTGTTCTAGTTTTGCTCACTTCACTCTGTATTGTCATGAATTTTTTCTTAGTTTCCTCTAAAATTGTCCTGCTCATCATTTATTTATTTATTTATTTATTTATTTTTTTGGTGAGGCAGTTGGGATTAAGTGACTTGCCCAGAAGTGGCTTGCTAGGAAGTGTTAAGTGTGTGAGACCAGGTTTGAACTCAGGTCCTCCTGACTTCAGGGTTAGTGCTCTATCATTTTTTAAGGCACAATGACATTCTAGCAAATTTATATGCCACAGTGAGTTTAGCCATTCCCCCAATAGGAAGACATCCCTTTAGTTTCCAGTTTTGGGATACCACAAAAAGACCTTCTGAAAATTAGATAGTTGCTCCTTCTGTAGATATATATCCTTTTTCATTTTCTTTAATTTCTTTGGCCTGGATGTGGTATAAATGGGTCAAGAGGTATGCAGTTGCAAATTTATTTCCAGAATGTCTGGACCAATTCACAGCTTCACCAACAGAATACTAATTCAACTTATTTTCTCATAGTCTTTCCAACATTTGACACTTTCTTCTTTTGTCATCTTTGCCAACGAATAGGTATGAGGTACAATTGGATATATGAATTTCTTTTACCTTACAGTAAAGTAGGAGGAGAAGGAGTTATGAAAGAAAACGAAAAAGAGGGATGAAAGAAAGAAAAGCAGATTGGAGGAGGGGATAGTCAGAAGCAAAACACTTTTGAAAAGGGACAGGGTGAAAGGAGAGAGAAAGAATGGAATAAATGGGGAGGGGAGATTACAGTTAGCAATAGTAATTATGAAAAAAATATGAAGTACATTTTTCTGATAAAGGGCCTCATTTCTCAGACATAAAGAATTGAGTCAAATTTATTAAAATTATCATTTATTTAGCTAATGCTCTACCTATTGATTTGAAAAAGTTTTTTTCTTTCCTCTAGTTTTTTTATGATGAGAACTTTTACATCTAGGTCATATATCCATTTGTTGTTTATCATTGTTCTAACTCTAATTTCTGCCAGACTGCTGGTTACTTCCCAGCATTTGTTGTAAATAATGATTTCTTCTCCAAGTAACTTGGAGTTTTGTGATTATCACATGCTACAGTGTTTATTTGCTTTTGTATATGTTGTACCTATTTTATCACTCCCAAATCAATCTCTGTTTGTCCCTGTCTCTATTTCTTTCTATCTTTCTTTCTGTCTACTTTTGTGTAGGTTTACCTCTTGGGTATCTCTCAAACCAGAGTATTTCCTCATGGTTCTTAGAGTTTTTTAAAAATTTGTTCATGGTGGGGAACAGGTAGAGTTGGTGGTAAGTCTGTAACTGAATGAAATGATTAATCCAAATTTATTTCCTTTAAGAAAGAGTTTGTGGGCTGCTGATCTTTGCTTGGGTCCATCTTTTTCAGCGTTCTACCACTTCTCCTTGTTGTGGATCCTATCAAGAATGGTTCCTTCTACCACTACACACCTGTTAGATTAACTAAAATGACAGGAAAAGATAATGTCAAATGTTGGAGGGGATGTGGGAAGGCTGGGACACTGATGCATTGTTGGTGGAACTGTGAACAGATCCAACCATTCTGGAGAGCAATTTGGAGCTATGCTCAAAAAGTTATCAAACTGTGCATACCCTTTGATCCAGCAGTGTTTCTATTGGGCTTATATCCCAAAGAAATCATAAAAGAAGGAAAGGGCCCCACATGTGCAAGAATGTTTGTGGCAGCCCTTTTTGTAGTGGCTGGAAACTGAAAACTGAATGGATGCCCATCAATTGGAGAGTGGTGAATAAGTTATGGTATATGAATGTTATGGAATATTATTACTCTGTAAGAAACGACCAGCAGGACGATTTCAGAGAGGCCTGGAGAGACTTGCATGAACTGATGCTGAGTGAAACGAGCAGAACCAGGAGATCATTATACACAGCAACAACAATACTATATGACAATCAATTCTGATGGATATGGCTCTCTTCAACAATGAAACATCTCAAACCAGTTCCAATTGTTCAGTGAAGAAAGCCATATGCACCCAGAAAGAGGGATATGAAATGTGGACCACAACATATCATTTCCATGATCTCTATCAATGTTTGCATTCATTAGGTTTCCTTTTTCAGATTTTTTTTTGTTCACGTAGATACGATTGTTCTTGTACAGCAAGATAAGTACGGAAACATGCATACATATATTCAACTTGTCAAGTATTTTTTTTATAAAGCTTTTTATTTACAAAACATATGAGTGACCCTTCAACATTGACCTTTGCAAAAAAACTTTTCTTTTTCCCAAGCTTTTCCTTTCCTTCCCCCCACCCCACCCCTAGATGACAGGTAATCTAATACATGCTAGATAGGATAAATTATATGACAAATACAATACATGTATACATATTTATACAGTTATCTTACTGCACAAGAAACATCAGATCTAGAAAGAGAAGAAGAAAAAAACAACCTAAGAAGGAAAACAAAATTCATGGAAATATTCACAGAAAGCGTTAAAGTGCTGTGTTGTGGTTCACTCTCAGTTCCCACAGGCCTCTCTCTGGATGTATATGACTATCTTCATCGCAGCACAATTGGTTTGAATCACATCATTGTTGAAGAGAACCATGTCCATCAAAATTGATCATCATATAGTCTTGTTGCTGTGTATAATGTTCTCCTGGTTCTGCTGATTTCACTCAGCATCAGTTCATGCAAGTCTCTCCAATCCTCTCTGAAATCCTCCTGTTGGTCATTTCTTACAGAACAATAATATTCCATAACATTCATATACCATAATTTATTCAGCCATTCTCCAACTGATGGGCATCTACTTGTCAAGTATTTTAATATAATTACCATATAGTGGACTTCCTGCCATCTAGGGGAGGGGAAGGGACTAGGGGGGAAAATTTGTAAAGGAAAGCTTTGTAAGGACCAATGAAGAGGAACTACCCATACATATGTTATGCAAATAAAAAGCTTTAATAAAAAAAAAAGTTATCAAACTGTGTATACCCTTTGACCCAGCAGTGTTTCTATTGGGCCTATATCCGAAAGAAATCATAAAGGAAGGAAAGGGCCCCACATGTGCAAGAATGTTTGTGGCAGCCCTTTTTGTAGTAGCTAGAAGCTGGAAACTAAATGGATGCCCATCATTTGGAGAGTGGCTGAATAAATTATGGTATATGAATGTTATGGAATATTATTGCTCTGTGAGAAACGACCAACAGGATGATTTCAGAGAGGCCTGGAGGGACTTGCATGAACTGATGCTGAGTGAAATGAACAGAACCAAGAGATCATTGTACATGGCAACAACAATACTATATGATGATCAATTCTGATGGACATGGCTCTCTTCAACAATGAAATGTTTCAAAACAGCTCCAATTGTTCAGTGAAGAAAGCTATATACATCAAGAGAGAGGGATGTGAAATGTGGACCACAACATAACATTTTCATGCTCTTTATTGATGTTTGCTTGCATTGTGTTTCCATTCTCTGATTTTTTTTCTTGTAGATACGATTTTTTTTGCACAACAATGATAAGTGTGGAAATATGTATACATATATTCGATTTGTCAAGTATTTTAACATAATTAACATGTAGTGGATATCCTGCCATCTAGGGGAGGGGTGGGGACTAGTGGGGAAAATTTGTAACAGAAAGCTTTGTAAGGGTTAATGTTGAAGAAGTATCCATACATATGTTTTGCAAATAAAAAATTTTAATAAATAATAAAAAATGCTTCCATCTCCATTCTTTTCTTCCCCTTTTTAAACTGAGGGAATACTCTTCTGCTGGGCTTAATCACAAGCTATTTTTTTATTTAGGGTTTTTTCCCCCAGCTGGGCTTGGATCATTGTTTCCATATTGGATCCTGTGAAGAATGCCCTGAGCTGATCTCTCTGGTTTTGACAGCCAGCCAGGACTTGAGGAAGACTTGGGCTGAGTTTAGTTGCTGTTTGGCTCAGTCAAGTAGTGTCTTACTGGTTCTACCAAGAACAGTGTAGGGGAAATTTCAAGTGGGGCAGGAGAAGGGAAAAAGCACTTTTGAAAGCATTATTCTAATGTGTTAATCTGTTCAAGCCATTGTTCTAAGTATTTTATAAATATTATTTCATTTGTTTTTCATCATGACCAAAATAAGCCAATACTATCATCACCCACATTTTACAGCTGGGGAAACTGAGGCAGACAGATGAAGTGAATTACCCAGGATCAAAAAATTAATAAAGAGCTAAAACTATATTTGAACTCAGATCTAAAATTCTATTCATTGTACCAATGAGCCACCTAAAAGCACCATAAGCCTCCCACATTGAATACTTTATAGTATTGTCAACCTGCCCTAACTTGTCTACTTCAAGATCTCTTCATAATTCTGGGGTTCTCTCCGTGAATTCCTGATCTAAGTGTGGGAGTTTAGAGATCATTCTTTCTATTTCTTAGTAGAAGGGTGGATCATTAAGCAACCTAACATACTACCATCTTCCTAAAAAGTAGAGTCTGATTATATGGCATTGAAAAGCTTTTATATAAACAACATTCACTCAGGTGTAGAAGGGAAATGGTTTATCAGAATACCATCTCTGTTCCCTAAGATATATAGATGATGATCACAGATATTTAAAAGCAAAAGCCACTTTCCAGTGATCAAAGATTATGAAGAACAGTTCTCACAGTAAGAATGACAGACTATCACATCAAACATATGAAATTGTCATATGAAACATATCACATGATAGATAGTTCCGGATTACTATTAAAATAGAACTGTACATAAAATAACTCTCAAAATTCATATGATATCCAAGAAATAAGAAAAGGTGATAACATTGAAATAATCAAAGTTAGAGAAACTTCTGAAAGTTAGGTTCTCCCTGGTGTTAGAGCTATGAATTGGCTCATTCTGGAAAGCAATTTGGAATTATGTTGAAACAATGATTAAGGTCACAAGATTAGTATGATGGCTGAATAAATACTTTCTCTAACTGTTTTTAATTCCTGCAACTCAAAAGAAATATACACCAACAATAGAATAGTCATAGCTGATTTTTCCAGGTAAGAAGACAGAAATATCCCTTTCCCCATACATATACTTGCTAAAAGCCTCATGAATTATCATCAAAAGACCTTAAATTCTGGAACTTTCATCTATAATATCTATTCTCAATCCCATGTGTCTCTTTAAATGAGTACAAACCTAAATTAAAACCATAAATTCATAATTGGTTCCTGACTATTGGGATCCCCTATGTTATCACCCTTTCCCCATTATATAATAAGTGACAGTATGGCCATTGATAAGTAAAGGAAGAAGAGATAGAGGAGTCATGAAGAGTTTAAATCATGAAGGCACACATGATACTCAGGGCCACAGCTAAAAGGAAATAGCACACTGGGACTGACAAAACTAAAACTGGGACTAAGATAACATTGTGGTTCAAGTTTTTGCTTCCAGACATTAGTTAGAACAGGAATCACACATAGTCACCCTTTATGTACCCCAATACAATGAATAAGGCTAAAGTTACCAAGTATCCCAGATCTGAGAATCTCTATATCAATTAATAGGATGTGGACTAAAAGAAAGCATCTGAAACACCAAATTATCAAGAGAGAAAGGAGGACTAATGGATTTGTTCACAAGTCATTAAACAAAAGATCCTAAAAATAGGAGAAATTATTAAAACCAAATCACATTAAACAAATAGTAAATTATAAAAGCAAGTGAACCAAATATTTTTGAAAGTTAGATAGAATCCTGTATATTTACCACAAATCATGAGCAGCATTAAGAAATTATAAAATACTTCAAATAGGCTAAATTTTAGCTAATTTTTTGTTTTAGCTAAATTAGTTGTGTTTATGCAAAAGTGTTTTTTTAAATTTTCAATAATAAGATACTACTAATGATTTTAGGTTGAATACTAGAATTCTTGGCACAGAATTTAAAAATACTTTTGTTAGTATAGAAAAATGTTTGTTTGTTGGAGAATCACTTCAAAGAAGGAAAAGTAGTGAGAAAAAATAGACTTTCAACCAAAAAATACTGAAATGGAAAATAATTGGGCAAAAGAAAAGCCAAAAAAAAATTTCTGAAGAGATGCAAAGATAACTTGAACATTTAAAAATGACAAATTTGGGAGATAATGTCAAGATGGTGTAGTACAGACTATACAGAATGATAAAAGTATTCAATTGCACTTTCCCAACATTCCATTTTAAATACCTGAAAGATAATGTCTCAAAGTTTTGGAATGGCAGATCCAACAAAAGATCAAAGTGACACATTTGCTAGCCTAAGACAATTTAGGATGTTGATAGGGGAGCTTTGTGACACTGGGGCAGGATCTAGCCCACAGTGTAGCAGCAACAGCTATAGTAGTGGTGGGCCTTGGGGGTGGCTGCTGCAGTAGCAGCTTTGGGAACCCTTAGACCAGAGATGGTAATGGGGTCAGACAACTGGTTGGACAAAGGGTATAAGAAATTTTTTTCTGGCAGTGATTGCAGCTGGCATTAATTGGTAATCAATCATAGGTAGTTCTAGGGTTCAGTTTGAGGGTGAAGAGGAGTGCTTGTTACCTATCACAAAGAAGAAGGGGTCCTGAATACAGTTCTAGGCCCAAAAGGAGTACTAGAACTTTTGACTATAGGGGAGCAGGGTCCCTTCCTGGATAAAAACTAAAGCACACACCAGGAGGTCAGACTTCTTTCTGTATCAAACTACCTTGAAAACACTGAAAATTTATAGAAATAGCTCTGAAAACAATAGTAACAAAGCAAAAGTCTGAGGTTTAAAACAATGACTCTCCACTCTTTGGTGAGCAGAACCCAACTTTAATGTAAAGGTCAAAGTGAAGAAATATCCTGGGAAAATTGGCAAACAAACAACAAAAAGAACTTGAAGACATGATATAAGAACAAGAAGTAAACTAAGAATTTTTTTTTTAAATGTGAAAAAGAGCCACATTTAAAGTCTCAAAGAAAAATGCTAATTGGACCCAAGGCCAGTAAGAATTCTTGGAAGAGTTAAAGAAAGAAAGAAAAGTAGGCTAGCAAATGTGTCACTTTGACCTTTTGTTGGATCTGCCACTCCAAAACTTTGAGACATCATCTTTCAGGTATTTAAAATGGAATGTTGGGAAAGTGCAATTGAGTACTTTTATCCTTCTGTATAGTCTGTACTACACCAGAGAGGAAAAACTGGGAAAAGAAATTAAGAGACAAGAAAATTTTGAAAAGAAAATTACCAGCTTGGTAGAAGAGGCACAAAAAGGAAATATCTTTAAAAAACAGAATTAATCTAATGGTAAAAGAGGCGCAAAAATTTAATGAAGAAAATAACTCCTTTAAAAGAAGAATAGGTCAAATGGAAAAGGAGAAACAAAAATTTGCTGAAGAAATTAAATTAGAAGAAATTAAAAATTAGACTTGGGCAAATTGAAGCTACTGACTATGAGATATCAATAAACAATAAAACAAAGTTTAAAAAGTACACAAAAATAGAAAATATGAAATATTTCATTCTATTGACCTGGAAAATAAAGACAGGAGAGATAATGTAATAATTACAGGATTACCTGAAAGCCATATAAAAATTGCCTAACCATCATATTTCAAGAAATTATCAAGTATTTTAGAATCAGAGGGTAAAACAGAAATTGAAAGGATTCAACATTCACCTCCTGAAAGAGATCCCAAAATGAAAATTCCCAGGAATATTATAACCAAATTCCAGAGATCCTAGGTCAAAGAAAAGCTGTCAGAAAGAAACAATTGAAATATTGAGTCATAATCAAGATTACACAAGATTTAGCAGCTCCTACTTTAGAGAAGTGAAGGACTTGAAATATGGTATTCCAGGAAGCAAATGTATTTAACTAAGAATAACCTACCCCAAAACTAAGTATAATCTTTAAAATTTATCAGATATAAGACATTGTAGAGGAATTGCTGGTTAACACAGTTTTATAGCCCTTTGAACACATATCCAAATTGTTCTCCAAAATGGTTGAACCAATTCACATCTCCAACAACAGTTTATCAGTGGACTTATCTTTTACCCTTGCCCCCATTTGTTATTTCTGATAGATGTGAGGTGGTACCTCAGAGTTATTTTAAATTGACTTTCGGTAATTAACAGTTATTTAGAACATATCTTATATGACTAGAATTATGGTAGACTCTGTGACTGCTTCTCTCTTTCCCAGAGTGCATATTTTCACAGACAGCCTTATTTTCATCAGCCACAGTTGTTTCAGCCTCCTTCCTAAATTTCACCAAATGATCAGTCTAACTTGTATATGTGGAAAGGAAGATCCATTGCTAAAATATTAAGTCATTCAGATCAGGATTCACTCAGAAGACCTAGTCGCTCTGAGATAGACTGGGCATGGGGCTTAGCAAGCTGCAGGTGGTTGCATAAATTCAATCTTTCAAACCCATTTTCTTTAGAAAAATTCCCTCTTTCCCTTGAAGATTCCCACTGGGGACCTTACTGCAATGACAATTCTTTTAAAGGCTAGGTATGATTAATGTCCATCTTAGTCAACTCAGAAGGGACAAGGGCATCCTGTTTAGATGCTCTAATCAATTTACTTGAATGTAAAAGTACAGAATTATTTAGTTGCAGAGTGGTTCATCGTTGGCTCCAATAGAGCACCTTCTCAGGAGCCATTGCCCTTGGGACTCTTTGGATTTCTATTTGAATTTATATAGTCACACCAGATTCCAAAAAGTTCCCCCACTGCCAGCTTGCATAGAGTGAGAGTCATCCCCATCCTGGAAGGATAAAATTAGTACTTTTTTAAGCACCAATGTAAGCTACCAAGATTGCACTCTTCCTCCTGTCTCTTGATTGATTTTATCAATCAAGAAAACCAGCAGAAAACCAAAATCTTTGTATTCAACATCAGAGAATTGGTTCCATTAATCCCCCTCTTCACCACGAGAGATTTCTTCAATTTAGAGGATATCAATTCCAATAGCTATTCACAAGACTTTCATTGAATAATCTTTAAAAAACAAGATTTATATCTCTAGCTGTTGTTTGTGCTAGTCCAGTTTACTTTCAGTCTTATTACACTGGAAGTCCAACTTGTGCAAAACAGTCAACAGCACTATCTGTTAGGGTTAGGACAAAATGAAAAACTTGTAGGTCACTGAAGAATTAAGAAAAGGAAGCTTATTTTACTCTAACAAAACATGAGATTGCAAAAAGAATTCAGTAATTATGTGTATGTACATGTATGTACATATACATATATATGTGTGTATATATACATGTATATATGCATATATATATATATACACACACATAAAATATACATATATCTCCATATATAACCAAAGATGTGGTGACTCATGTAGAATTCAGAAATCAGCTAAGCCAGAAAGGCCATAGCTGCCTATATCTAGGGCTTCCCTTTAAATGATTAAAAAGCTATGTCTGGGAAGTTGAAATCAATTAGGTCTCAAGGACATTGATATCTCCTTTAAGGGAAAATTAATTCCTTTGTTGGAGGCGGGGCAGGGAAAAAGTCAGGAAAATGTTGGTAACTAATATTAGTCCTATCAGAATACCTAAACCAATCTGAGTCATGTATCAAAGAAAAACCATATAACAATATCCCTTTAAAAAACTCTATAAAAACATTTAAAATAAAATATTAGAAAAGAAGTTATAAGAATATACCATAAACATTATTCAAAATGATCAGGTTGGATTTATTCTAGGAATAAAATTCTAGATTGGTTTAAAATCAGGAATACTATAAACATAATTGCCTATATTAGTAACAATAAAAAGGATTATGCCAATAGATGCAGAAAAAACTTGACAAAGTACAAATATTTCTGAAATAAGAATAAGTTCATTTTTTTAACATGGTAAATAGTATATCTGTAAAATAAGCAGGCAACATTATATGTAATAAGAGTAAACTAGTCTGGGGCAGCTAGGTGGCACAGTGGATAGAGCACCAGCCCTGAAGTCAGGAGGACCTGAGTTCAAATTTGGTCTCAGACACTTAAGATCCCCTAGCTGTGTGACCCTGGGCAAGTCACTTAACCTCAATTGTCTCAGGAAATAATAATAATAATAAATTAGTCTTTTCCACTAAGATCAAGGATGAAGCAAAGATGTTGATTGTCACTATTTATATATAGTAATAGTCTAGAAATGCTAAATAGAGCAAAAAGATTTTTTAAAAGAACTCGAGGGAGTAAATACAAATTTAAAAAGAAATAAAATCATCACTTTTTATATGGTGTACTTATGATGGTGTACTTAATCTTAGAGAATCAACTAAAACATCAGCAACAGTATAAAAGCTATAAAGCTATAAAATAAATCTACACAATTCATTGATATATCTATATAATACTTATAGTCTCCAATAGGAAGAAAAAAGAAATTCCATTTAAAAAAACTACAGAATATATAAAACATATGAGAATCTGTCTACCACAATACAAGGATTATATTATACAACTATACAATATTTTTCACAGAACTATAGATCTAAATAATTGGAAAAATGTTAATTGTTCATGACTAGGCCGAAATAAAATAATAAAAATGACAATACTACCTAAATTACTTATTCAGCATCCAACAAGCAAAACATAAAATGATAGCTTTATAGAATTAGAAAACATAACAATGAAATTAATCAGAGGAAAAAAAAGAAGAGTCTCAAGAGACATAATTTTTAAAAGACAGCAGGAAAAAGACGTGGCAGTACCAGGTCTCAAAATATTCTTCAAGTAATTTGGTGCTGTTTTAAAAAACAGAGGAATAGACTACTAGAACAGATTATATACCTACCATAGAAAAGACTAGCAGATTAAGGTTTGATAATTAGGTTTAGATCAACCTTTCACATTCTATATAAAGATAATCTCGAAATGGGTATGTGGCCTAGACACAAAAGGTCACATTATAAATAAATTCGACAAAGAAAGAAATTACCTTTCAAATATAGGTTGAGGGGAAAAGGTCAGGACCAAACAAGGGATAGAAAAGACTACAAAAGTCAACATGAACACCTTTGATTGCATTATTTTAAAAGATTTTTTGCAGAAACCCAATTTAGTTAAGATTTAAATAAAAGTAGATCCCTAAGAGGAAAAATTATGCCCAGTTTCTTTAATATTGGCCTCATTTCCAAGTTATATAAGGAATTGATTTAAACTTGTAAGGGTAATAGCTATCAACCAAGGGACATGAACATATAAAGAGAAGAAGCCAAGACTATCAATAGCCAAATGAAAAAAAAATTTCTCTAAATCACTTAGAAAAATTCAAACCAAAGTAACTGAGTTTTGACAATTTTTTGAGATCAGCAAAGCAGACCAAAAAAAAGAAAATTATAAAGTTTGAAGTGGATTTGGAGTGGGAGGGTGACACACACATAAAGCTGTGAACTGATACAGTTATTTGGGGAAACAATTTGGAATTATCCACTCAAAGTTATTAAGATGTACATGATCTTTAATCCAATGATGCTACTATTAATCTTATAGCCCCAAAAGATTTTAAAAAAGAAGAAAAAGGAAATATCCCAAATGGAAAAAAAAGTATTTGCAGCAGCTGTAATGGCAAAGAATTTGAATCTAAGGTAGTACACATCAATTAGGCAATGGCTGAACAAATTATGATATTTGAATATAATTTAATATTATTGTGTTATTAAAAAAACCCAAAAAAACAAGATATGGTTACAGAGAGACCTGGGAAAACTTTTGTAAAATCACTAGTGTGAAGGAAGGAAACTGAGAAAATAATTATACTACATTATCAATAAGATAAATCAAACAATTTGAAATATTTGAAAATTCTGATTGATAGATGTTTATTAATGAAATAATCAACCATGATTTCAGAGGACTGATGAAGAAAATGAGAGAGATGATGGTCTAAAATGCAGAATGAGAAAGGTATTTTTGGACATGGCCAACAATAACATGGTCAATTTATTTTGCTCAACTATACTTATATCCTTTCCTTCCTTCCTCCTTTCTTTTCCCCCTTCCAAAAGTATCCTTTTCTACACAATTCAAATTAAAAATTCTCTCAGGCTTACTCTAGCATAGGAAATCCTCATTGAAGCATTGTTTTTAGATGATTGTTAAGAGTTTGCAATTATTTTGAACACTATTTGTTCCAATCCTTTGACCTATATGTTGAAGAATGGATTTTATTATTGATATATTTATGAGCTGTCTGGGTATTTAAGATATCAGAATTTTATCAAGAGATATTTGATGCAGATATTTTCATGATTAACTGCTTCTTTTCTTATCTTAATTTAATGAATCTTTTTAATTTAACTGAAATTATTTTCTTTTTTAATCACCTTTATTCCTTGTTTTCCTAATCATTAAAGATACCTAATTTGTTTTGTTGTGCCTGTCTCAGTTACTGTCTCAGTTTCCCTCAGTTACTGTCTCAGTTTCCCTCAGTTACTGTCTCAGTCTCCCTCAGTTACTGTCTCAGTTTTCCTCAGTTGCTGTCTCAGTCTCCCTTAATTGCTCTGTCCCAGAATAGCAATCCCCACTTTCAGACCTTCAGAAATAATTGGACTCACGTTCCAAAGTAATCATGAAACCTCCAGATGGTCAGCCTCAACCTACCTCTTATCTAAACGACCCAGACTTACTCAGTTTTTCCAGCAGCCTCAACATCCCCCTTATCTGTAATCTGCTTTGCCAAAGGTTTCTCACTCCCTACCAGTAAGAACTGAATTTATGGTTTCCTTGGACACCAGATGTGCTCAGCTGTTCCCATGAGTTCTTTGTCTCCCTGAGCTATAGGAACCATATATAATGTTTGAAGTTCCTTGATGGAGCTACTGAGTACTTTGTATTCAGTCGGTTAACATGCTGTCAGCCTAAAGTCTCTGGCCTGGACTGCGTGCTTTGAGACATGAGTCCCACCAGTCCTGATCCATAGTTATGGATTCTGAACTCTCAATTAACATCAATAAAGCATTACCTAATTTCCACTGTGTGATAGTGTCTCAGTTTCTCCCTGAGCATTACAGTTTCTCTTCTAATTCTAAATAACAGGCCACAGACTACAAATTTAGAGTTGTAAGGGAATTAAGAGACCACTTATTTTAGGATGATCACATTACAGATGAGGAAATGAAACCCAGAGTTTCATTTCATTCAACATGACATTTCCAAGATCCCATAGGCAGAAAAGCAGAAGAATCAAAAAGATTTGAATTTCGGACTTCTGATTCCAAAACCAGTTAGCTTTATACTACACACTGTTTCTTCTCTTCTTCTATTGGTAAGACTTAGGCAAAATATCTATTCTGAATGTTATTGTTTATTGCTATTATATGTGACTCAGTAGATACAGTACTGGCTTTGTTATCAGGAAGATCTAAGTTCAAGTCCTAATTCTGTCACATATTGCCTGTGTAACTGACATGGTGCCTGAACTGTGCTCTCAGTGCCTGAAGCAACTTTCTATAACTATAAATTATTTAGATATGCATTAGCATACTAACTCTTCCCTGAGAGCTTCCTACACTGAAGAAACCACAGATCTACTAAAAAACATGAGATTAATTTAAACACCTTCTACCAGGCTGCTTTCCAATTTTCTCAGCATTTTTTTTTGTTTGTTTGTTCTTTTCCAGGTAATTTATGTTGTAAAGTTAGTTGAACATAAAATTATTAAATTATTCTTCTTTGGCAAGTTTTTTTCTATTGATTTTATATTTTTAACCAGCAAAAATCAGTACTACTTTACAATATAATTTGAATCCAAGTATTATTTTAGGTGGAGGTAAAGCTGTTGTTGAATAATGAGGAGGAAATAACCATTACATTGGAGTCTTGGGATGGGTTACCACAATTAATTGTATTGCTCAGACTATGAGAAAAAGCCCAAGGTTAGAATCAATCAGAAACTTACACCTTTTAAAGGATGCTCAGAGGCCAAAATAAAGTGAGAAAATCAAGCCATATGGGACCTAGAAAACTTCCAGATACTCCCCTAACCACTGCAGTATCAATCAAATTCAAATAGAAACAGTTCCCTGAACATAAAAAAGCAGCAAGAGTGGGAATCTTGACATCTCTTCAGGCCTGGCAATTTTCTCACCTTGCATGGGTGACAAAAGTCACTTACCAGGGGAATGAAAGAGAAGATTGACAGAGGGCAAACTGATGCTCATTAGTATTATTAACAAATACCCTTGTAAACTATATACTCCTATTTGCAACGTTTGTGCAAAGATTGTAAGGCACTTTGCTACCTGGGGTTAAGAATAACTTTCCAAAACCTTGTAACACAGGAGGCTAAGGGGAGAGTTAAGGTGAAAGGGATGAGGGTCTAAACTAGGTTAGTGGTTGGCTAAGTAAAGAGAGAGAGATTGTTTTGAGGGATATTGTGGAGGTAAGAATAATAAAATTTTGCAATGTATTGGATATGGTGAATCAGGGAAAGTGAATAATCAAAAATGATACTAATAATGTAGACATTGATGATTGAAAACAATGATATCCCTGACAAAAATAAAGAACTTCAGAAAATGGGTAGGTTTTTTTAAAAAAAGATAATAAATTATGTTTTGCAGTTGCTTTTTGAGATGCCCTCTAGGAACTCAAATTATTAGAGCCATCAGTAGTTGAGATAATAGGCTTTTTATGTGCTAATTCTAGGGAAGAGATTTTTTTTTTAAAGGATTGAGGACTTTAATTTTGTGATCATTTAACTGCAATATCAATATAAGCTTTTGAAAAGTCAACATAGAATTAGATCTTTCTTGAATTCTATTATAAAGTAATTTAAACCTTTGTAAAATACATGTAAAATAATACTTTGACTTAATTTAGTAGTCTTTTAGAAACTGTGATCTTGTCTGTTTCATTATATTCAATTATACTTGGGAAAATAAGAACAAGTTGCTTGAAACATGAATAATAATAATATTTTTTTTGTGTCTAACTCAATGTATTATCTCCTAACATCAGCATTGTTTTCCTGTCAGCTGTGTTTCCCTGAATTCCATCTTATTCCTGACTCCCACTATTAGTCAAGGAGCCTAGTCTTTACTTCCTACTTCTGAGTTCCCCTTCCCCATGTCAATTATTTGAATTTTCTTCTTTTCCTTCTACAATATCATATTCTAAGCTTTCTGATTCTTTAATATGGAAGCTGCCAAATCTTTTGTTATTCTAAGTGTGGCTCCATGGTATTTGAATTGTTGCTTTTTGGCTGCTTTGCACTGTATTGTCCTTGATCTGGGAGGTCTGGAATTTGGTTATAATATTCTTAGGAGTTTTCATTTGGGGATCTCTTTCACAGGGTGATCAGTGAAATTTCTATTTTACACTCTGGTTCTAAAATATCAGGATAGTTTCCTCTATAATTTCTTTCAAAGATGTTATCTAGGCTCTTTTTATGATCATGACTTTCAGGTAGTTCAATAATTCTTAAATTGTCTGTCCTGGATCTATTTTCCAAGTCTGTTATTTTTCTAATCATATTATTTCACATTATCTCATATTTTTTATTATTTTGATTTTATTTGATTGTTTCTTGATGAACTCACAAAATCATTAGATTCCACGTGCCCAATTCTAACTATTAAGGAATTATTTTTTTTTTCAGTGAGCATTTGTATCTCCTTTTCCATTTGGTCAAATCTACTTTTTTTAAAAGAGTTCTCTTCATTGAATTTTTGTATATATCTTTTTCCATTTGACCAACTCTGCCTTTCAAGGCATTCTTCTCTTCATGGAATTTTTTTTTCTCTTCATGGAATTTTTGAACCTCTTTTGCGATTTGATTTATTTATTTATTTGGTGTTGTTTTCTTCAATATTTTTTCTGTATCTCCTTTCCTAAGCTGTTGAGGTTTTTTCATAATTTTCTTGCATTACTCTCATTTCTTTTCTCAAGTTTTCCACTACCCCTCTCTTCCTTCATTTAAAAAAAAATCCTTTTTGAGCTCTCCCATGGTCTCACAGCAATTCACATTTTTATTTGAGGCTTTGGATGCAGTAATTTTGACTTTGTTGTCTTCTTTTGAGTGTATGTTTTGATCTTCTTTTTCCCTATAGTAATTTCTTAATCATTAATAGTAATATGGTTTTTGTACAATTCTTTTCAGGGAAAATTCTGGGGACTTCTAAGTTTTGGATTTTTCCAAGATGGTATGATATAGGGCAGGGCTTCTTAAACTTTTTCCACTCTCGAGTCTATTTTGCCCAAGAAATTTTTGTTCAACCTTGGGTATATAGATATATAAAACAGGTATTAAAAACCAAACATTAACTGATAATAAATCATAAAAGAATTTATTTTAAAACAATTCTTTGGTATACAGATTTTATTATTTTATTAAAGATTATTATTATTAAAGATGAAAACAAATATGCAAACTAAGGAGATGGATGTGCTTGCTTATTTTTACATAACGAATTAAATTTTAGTGAAATATTTGATACCTTTTATTATTGCCAAAATTTTTTGCCATCCTACATGCAGTTACATGACCTCACATGAGATCACAACTGTTTAAGAAATTTTGATTTGTGGGGCAGCTAGATGGCACAGTGGATAGAGCACCAGCCCTGAAGTTAGGAAGATTTGAGTTCAAATCTGGTCTCAGACACTTAACATGCTCTAGCTGTGTGACCCTGGGCAAGTCACTTAACCTCAATTGCCTAAGGGGAAAAAAAAAAGAAAGAAAGAAATTTTGATTTGTTACTCTCCTGTACTGTGTATTTGTGAGTGACCATATGAGAGGAGCTTGGAGTCTTTCTCATTTCCCTATTTCCAGCCTGCTAGACTAGAACTTCAGGGAAACTTCCCTTTGAATGTTCCCATTCTTCTAAAATTTTTTCCTTCTTAGTTGATCTTTATTACCTGGTTTCCAGTGGGAGTCTTGTGATCTAAAGTTAGATTTAAGTTAAACTTAATCTAAAATTAGTCATAAAGTATAAGAAGCCTTTATTATATAAGGTTTTTTTTTTTACTCCATGGAATTTAATGATTTTTATGTAGATAATTATTTATAAGATTCTATTATAGACATACCCTAAAGCCTTTCCAATACATCATAAGTACAACTTTTTTACTTTTTCATAATAATAGTTTTTTATTTTTCGAAATACATGCAAAGATAGTTTTCAAC
Organism: Myrmecobius fasciatus; assembly: GCA_023553655.1. Classification (NCBI taxonomy): domain Eukaryota; kingdom Metazoa; phylum Chordata; class Mammalia; order Dasyuromorphia; family Myrmecobiidae; genus Myrmecobius; species Myrmecobius fasciatus. The sequence goes on along the minus strand of JAJPUD010002674.1, from coordinate 62,649 downwards.
ATTCACCCTTGCAAAACATTGTATTCCAAATTTTTCCCCTCCTTTTTCCCTTTCCCACCTCCTCTAGATAGCAAGTAAACAATATTGGTTAAGCACATGCAATCCTTCTAAACATATTTGTACATTTATTATGCTGCACAGGAAAAATCAAAAGGGGAAAAATGAGAAAGAAAAAAACAAGCAAGCAAACAATTACAACAACAACAAAGGTGAAAATATTATGTTGTGATCCACATACAGTATCACAAGTCTATTGGAATTGGCCCGAATCACCTCACTGTTGAAATCTCATAATCTTGTTGCTGTGTAAAAATGTTGTCTTGGTACTACTCACTTCACTTAGCATTAGTTTTTGTAAGTCTCTCCAGGTTTCTTTGAAATCATCTTGCTGAATTTCTTACAGAACAATAATTTTCCATAACATTCATATATCATAATTTATTCAGCCCTTTCCCAAATGATGAATATCCATTCAGGTTCTAGTTAGTCCTTGTCACTACAAAAAGGGCTGCTACAAATATTTTTGCATTTGTCAGTCCTTTTCCCTTTTTATGATCCTTTGGGATGCAGACCCAGGAGAGATACTTCTATATACTGTTTGATAGCTCTTTGGGCATAGTTCCAAACTGCTCTCCAAAATGATTGGATCAACCCAAAACTCTACCAACTATGTATTAGTCACCCAATTTTCCTACATCCCCTCCAACATTTTTCATTATCTTTTCCTGTTACCTTAGGCAATCTGAAGGTGTGAAGTGGTACCTCAGAGGGACAATTTCTTATTAACTACACATACATCATAGATAATCATTTTTTTTTCAAAGATTGTTACAATCTTATATTGCTCTTTTGTTTCTGGTTATTTTACTCTGTATTATTTGATATAAATATTCCAATGTTTCTCTGAAGCCTTCACATTCTTCATTTATTACTGAATAATAACATTCACTTATATTCATATACTATAGTTTTTTCAGTCTACCATTTGATAAGTACCCTTCCCTCTCCCTCCCCCCCCAAGATCTTTACTACCACAGAGTACTGCTTTGAATATTTTGGCATTTATTGGGCTTTTGATTCCAGATTGTTGCTTTTTTTTTTCTTTTTTAACTTCCTTGAGGTGTTTACATAGTAGTTGGGTAAATGAGCTAAACAGTATAAACAAAAACAAATTAGCAGAAAAACTATATAGGATTCTGTGATGATGAAATAGAAATATAAGATTATGTATTATAGAAAAAATTTCTATATTTGGCTTCATAACTCATGTTAGAGAGAAGAACCTGTTTTAAGTATTTGTAGGAAAATAGTAGTCAAGGAGCTCATATAATCATGAGTTTTATTATCATGCATTGCAGCAAGCAGGAAAAAAATAGCATACAGATATTATATAAGTTTTGGTTCTATAGTAGAAAAGAAATGCATTCAGCCAGGGAGAGAAACCTAAATGTTAGCAAAGATCTCAGTGGCAGTAAATAGTTAGAATGTGGGTTAAAAGGGAAGCTTTATAATTTAAAAACAGGCTAGGTTGAGAACAGGTTATCAATGCCAGACATGAGAAGGGATCCCAATCTGTTCCAGATGTAGTTGGGAAATTCCCCATTACCAGGCTTGAATGGAGGGATTTTCCTTATCAAGGTCAGAAATTGGGTAAGGGTTGGAATTGGTAATCAGGAATTATGAAATGGATGTGACTTACAGCCCCTGCATTTGGCGAGGAGTTCCATCCAGTCAAAAGCCATCGTTGTTTTAAATGTTTAACACAGAGTCAGAAGGAGTCAAACACAGTAGAAAAATCCAAGTTGTCTGTAATTCTTTTTATGTTGATTGTCATTAGGATGACTTACCATAAGTGACTTCATTTTGGAGTCCTACCATTTATAATTACAACATCAAACAATATATTTCAAAAATCCCAATTATCATGCCATGATTTCCATGTCTTGGAAAAACCCAGGCAGAATAGATTAGTGGAAATGCAAAGGGAGAAATATTTTGTAAACTTCAAAAATTCCAAATAAGAAAATTCTGTAAAATTCAGGAAGGAGAAGCAAAAACCCATCAAACAAGATCAGCTAGGATACTTAGGTTAGCTTTTATACACCCTTGAGGAAGAAGAACATTCTTTTCAGAGGACATTGCAAGTGACATGATATAGGGTGCCAAATTGTTATTTGACAGGGGGCCTAGGCTACATTGCATAGGAGAAGTCACAGAGGATGCCATTGATAGTATTATAGGGGGCATGGTTGATGATGTCACAAAGTGAATGATTAATGACAACATAATTACTTTAGTTGACAGTACAGAATAGTGACAATAGAAGTGATGGGCTGCATAACAGGTGAAATCATTGGAGGCTTAATGAAAATTACAGGGGGTATAGTGGATGACATTATGGGAACATATCAAGTATGTTGGATGACAACAAGGGTCGTATTGTGTGATGTCAGGGAGATATGACTGGTGATGTCATGGCGGTATAATAAATGACATCATGGGGAGCACATCCTATCAGACAAGTATTATCATGTGGACATGGTGGTTGGGTGAGTGGTCTGTTAGCCTGGGGATGAAAAGTTCTATTGTCAGCACCCAGGACCTTTATGTGTTTTATATATTTTGTATTTACTTACATACTATTTGTCAGCAAGTCGACAAACATTTATTAAACCCTTATTACATATCAGACCCTGTGCACTGGGATTGCAAATATATAAAGAAAGAAATACAATCCCTAATCCCCAAAAGCTTGAATTCTAAGGGGGAATGTAATACATAAAAGGAAAGAGTGTGTGTGCTGGAGAGAATAACAAAGCTACCCAGAATATGGTAGCAAAAGTATAGAATACAGACAAGAGATAAATGTGATCTGGCTTATCTGAGCACCCTTCTTAAAAGGATGCTCATTTTTCATTTTTTATTTTTTTATTCCCAGAACAATCATATTACCTGACATACAGTAGGTGCTTACTAAGTGCTTATTGGATGATTGCTACTGCAGTCTTAGAATTTGTAGTTGGGTGGGACTGCATTTATAAAATATGTTCACATTGAAACATTGTTGAATTTTACTATTCAAACTGTATAGTTAACAATATGCAGCTATTCCAAAGTATTGCATTGGCCCATCTTCTATCTTGACTATTTTATCCTACTTGCATTCATTTAGCCACTCTGTGGTACTAAAAATAAGGTTCGCCTTCTCCAGCTATTAAAAAAGATTTTATTAACTCTGAAATACCTTCCAAATTTGACATTCTATTGATTACCATTTTCAACTGATTTTTAGCAAGTCTGAAACATAGCCACCTCTATACAGCATTATTTCTTCCCACCAGATGGCAGTAAGTGCAATTTAATGTTAAGATCACACCTTGAGCAGCCGCAACAAACAAATGTGCAAGCTTGAGAATTCCATGAAAATGAATGGATAGTTTTCATTTGTAAAACTATGACTTAATTACCAGTTAAAGGATATAGTTTTCGATTTGCAAAATAAAAATTTCCAACGATGAATTTTATTTATAATTATAGTGTTTTATAAAACTAACACCGATTTTGTTTGAGTGTCTCTTATATTCTCCCAGCTATATATAATTACTTCAAATTTGACAGCTTCTTTTTGGTGATATTTTAAAAATAGGTGATCACTATAATTATATCTTTCTTTATCATAATGATCAATAAGTAAACTTAATATCATATAAGTTTTAAAATTGCTTATTTTTTAAAATGTAGTGTTAATACTTTTTTTTTTAAGACTAACAAAAATTTGGCCTTATGGTTAATTGGTTAATTTATAATTCATTATATATTTAATAACATCTTTGACAGAATAACATGCATCTATAAAATATAAGCAAAGGTTCAATAGTAGCTAAGAGTTCATATCTTCATGATTTTCAGATCCAGGTTTATTATCTATTGATATAACTGATGTTATTTTCAAGTTTATTTTCACCATATCCACTTACTGTGAAATTTTTCAGTCTGTTCAGAAATTAATAAAATAGTTTTGGCTTTGGCAGAAGTTGCAGATGAACATACTGTAATAGTAGTGAGCATTTTGGAAATATTGTCTTTTTTCCAGATATTATTAAAACATTTAAAATAGGTTATATTGAAATATTATGAGAGCTTTTAAAATATATATGTTGGGAAGCACAGATTTCTTTTTTTTTTTTATTAAAGCTCTTTATTTTTATAACATATGTATGGGTAGTTCCCCAGCATTGATCTTTACAAAGCTTTCCATTACAAATTTTACCCCCAGTCCCTTCCCCTCCCCTAGATGGCAGGAAGTCCACTACATATTAATAATGTTGAAATACTTGACAAGTTGGGAAGCACAGATTTCTAAACTAACATTTATTACTCAAAATATTACTGTTGATACACATGACTTTTATTTACTCATGAAAAGTCATAATATTTCTCTCTCCTATATATATTTCTAATATAGCATTCATTTTTTCACATAAAATACCTTGACTACTTTTAAGAAAGGAAAAAGAAAAAATTAAAATAAGATAATTTAAACTTAATTTCTTTGGGAAATGAAAAATAGTATAAAGTGGGAGGCATGGATAAGACATATTACTTGAAACAAAATACTATTTAAATAATTTTTGTATTGCTAATGAAATGCTTAAGAGCATATTATAATAAAGAATCTAGCATTCTAATATTTAAGAGACAAGTCTTTATATTTCTTATTCCATTAAACTATAAAATATGGTGTGTATATGTATATATATGATGATTAAAAAAAAACAAAACAAAACAAACCTAGATATTTCCTAGTTAACCAGTTAATGTCCAGAGATTTATTAATCCTCAATTTTGGACAAGTGTTTAATTCAACAATTCACATAAGCAGTTAAGAGTGGGATATGCAGGCATAACTTACCACTACAGGCTCCAATATTGTTTCCTGTATTATCAGAGCTTTTGCTCAATGCTTTCCTATAGAGTTATTCCAAATTAAGATACAGACTTCTCTTTACATTCAGTCAACCAGTTGGATGTTAATCAGAGGTTAATATTTCTTGCATTACATTTCAATCTATTAATTTCAATCTCTAAAAATATTGAAAGCAATAACAGAATTCAATGAGTCATGAAAGTGAAATTTTGCTTTAAGTATTCCTGAATAATCATATCTCTAACTACTTAATAAAAACTCTCAGTAATGTAGATAAACTTAAGTAAAATTGTGTGGAAATTTTATCCCATGTAATTTAATAAGCAATATAAGATGAAGTGCTCTTTTACAATTCTACTCAGTGAATTATTATTCCTTTATTGGAGATAGGAAGAGAATGGATTCATTTAATTTCTCTAATCTCAAAGGAATATTGAAGAAAAATCCACAAAATTTGAAATATAACATTAGAATATAAAATCTATATGGGATCCATATAGATATATTTTTTAAAAGAACACATTATTCTGTGCTTTAAAATACTTTTCTGATTCTCTTTATATATACCTTAGGCAAAAATTCCCCTAAACTGGACAATTTTTGTACATATTCTTACAGAATCTGATAAATATGTATATATGTCTTTTTTCTTCTTTTGAAGTAACTTATCTTCCACTTTTAAATTACAAGTTAAACATCTCATATTCAAATTTATTTTCCCTAAATCCATGAAGAATTTGCCTTCTTGAAGTTAGGGAAAAAATATAAAAGTATAATGTACAATTTTTTCCACTAGATATATAACAAATATAGCATGGTCAGAAGGAAGGGGGTGGTATTTAGTTTCAATAATAAATCACTTTGGGCATGTTTTTCTTCGCAAAACAGTAGATATTGAAAATTCACTCCTCCCAAAACCATCAGTTGTTAAGTTATAATTTCTTACCATTTTCATAGAACTGACTAAATCACATTTAGAGCCACAAATATACATCATCAAAGACATTTTTTTCCCTTGCAGTTATTCACACAGAAAACCTTTTTTTCTTGAGTAACATGCAAGGTTTTGAGGGTTCAATTTAAGACAGAGAAATGTCAAACTATTTTGAACTTCCCAGAGAAAAAATCCTTAATTTGGGGTTCAAAATCACTTAAATTACCTCTATTTAAATTAGTAAATAAATTTTGGTTGAATACATCAGGGTTGAACCCTGAGAGTCAAAAATTTCAGCCTCATTTGGTCAATAGTAAAGTATTGACACAACTAAGACCAAATCTCTTGGTTTTTATTCCAATATATTTCACTAGTATTGTTTAGTTAATTGCATCATTAAAATATAATGAAATAATTTAAATGATAGTTCAGGTTATACTTCACAGTCCTTGGGGGAAATTCTAGCCCCAGCTCTGCTATTAACTAATTGTGAGCTTGGGTACCTCACTTAATTCTAATTTTCATTTTCTTTGCATTAAATGACTTCCAACTTCCTTTCCCCATTGTAACTCTGTTCTTATTTTGGCAAATAACCATTCTTTAAGCAATTTGCTACCCATCAAGGGGTTTTTGGATGCTAAGGCATTAGGAATGTATAAATTCATTTCAGATATTGGTTTGTTGTCTCTAGTTCCTTTCAGCACAGTGTAGTTTTCTTATTTATTCCTTTACATTTTTTGGATGTTTGTTTTTGTTTTGAAAGATAGAATGATTTCAACACTTACTTTAAAAATCATTTGATGCATAGCAGATTTTTTCATTTCCTCTGTTTTATTTTGTGCATGTCATTGTTTTTTAAGTGTTTTTGTAATAGATAGTAAGATTTTGTTGTCTTAACCAATGTTACTTTTTTTCATTTTATTGGATTATTTAATCCATTCGCATTTAAAGTTATGAATTATATTTATGTTTTCTTTCACTTGTCTCTAGGATTATGTTTTCAAGCCATGATTTTTCCTTTGTGTTGTAAATATAGTACTATGTTTCATTAATTAATTTAATTAATTCTTTTTTTTAAGTGGCCCTTCCCCTCATTTCTTATCTCCTTTCTATTTTCTCCCAGATTTCAGAGAGAATATGGGAGGATTTTGAAAGCAGCACAAAAAGATCACCTGGAGGTCTGAGAAAAGAAAATTGGGTCCTCAATTTCACCATTAAATTACACCCCAATAAGGCAGCAGGATAGGAGGGAATAATAAGAAACAAGTGTTTAAATAACAGGTCAAGATAGCAAGGCAGAGGGAAAGTCTCAAAACAATTCTTGTTTCCTTTCAATCCCTGTTATATAGGGGAAAGGCAAGTGAGACCAGAGTTACAGAGTAAGCAAAGAGAAGTCCCTGCATCAAAAAGAAATTCAACGGTCTTACTGGCCACTTGTGAGGATAGCCAGAGTTCTGTTGGAGTGAGGGGGAGCTTGACTGAACCCCAAACTCCTGCTGGAGGACAGGGCACTGGGGTACAGCTTGTCCCCTGTGGGCAGTCTCTCCTCCAGTGCCCCTCCTGGTTGCACTCAGGCCAAGGACCAGGGAGTTTCCGAGGATAGTTCGGCTCTGTCCATGATACCTGAAGCACAAACTCCTATGTTTCCCAGAAATGTCAGTAGCCAAGATTTGGGATTGTTCTACATTTCTCACTTGAACTCTGCAATCTTTTTCCTCTGCTGCAGTTTGATCCCTATTATTAAAGACTCCAACAGCTATTGCTAACAACTGAGTGGGAGAAGTTTGAAGGCCCAAAGCTGGCTTCTGCAGCTTCCTCGGTATGTCAGGGGCAGATTGTTTAATATTAACATCTCCCCAGGAGAGATCAGATTGGAGGGCCATGGCCTTAGACTGCCCCCCACCCCAATAAACTGGGTGGGGTCCTCAGAGTAATGGCCAGGTTTTTCCTTAGTTAGGGAGAGATTTGTCACTGAAAAAGGCATCTCTACTCTGAGTGTTTCTCCCTGAAAGGCTGCTGCTTTTCTCAGGGGGCAGAGGTTAGTAAGGGTGGCTGAATCAAGATCCTGAGGAGGAAAACAAGGGGTCCCACTCCTTGTATCACAGGGATTGAGGAGAAGGGGCTGGGAAGTCTCAGGATCTTGTTCAGGAGGTGAGGGATACAGAGTTAAGGAAATATTGTCGGACATAAGGTCCTGTCTCTGGTAAAGAGAGCTCTGAAAGGGATTCAGATAAGGACTACATGGGGGTGCAGAGGAGGGATCCTGTGTTCCTAGAGGAGCAGGAAGAAGGGGGTTATTTAAAAGGTTAGTATCTAGTTTTGATTTCCTTCCAGCAAATTTTAGCAGTATTTTGCAGTGCTGTTTTAATTTAAGCTTTTTAGTTTTGAGATCTTTTAAGCCAAATTTGTCTCTTTTTAAGAAACAGCCTAAGGGAGAATCATTAGGAATAGAGACAAAAGCTAGGTTATCCCATTTTGCCACAAGCTTTAGGTTTCCTGGATTCTATAGCACCCCATCCTCTTTAGAGAGGTAGAGAGAGACAGAAGTTTCCTGATTAAGGGGTACCTCTGTTCAAGCGCAGGAATTCCCAGTCCAAGTGTCCCTGGCTGAGGAATTCTGCTGGAGCGTGGGGTTCCCAATAGCCCACACCTTCCCGGGTATGTAGGTATCCCAGCTATAGAATAACAAGATAATGCTTACCTTGTTGTGCCACAGTTCCCATGTCTCAGTTTCCCTCAATTGTTCTGTCTCAGTTTCCTTTAATTGTTCTGTCTCATAATTGTTCTGTCTCAATTTCCCTCAATTGTCCTGTCTCAGTTTCCCAATTATTCTGGCTGGTGGAAACCCTTCTTTCTGGACATTAGGACTGAGATAATTGGCGCTGCAGAGTAATGGCCACTGGCATTCCAAAGAGTCATAAAGCCTCCAGATGGCCCATCTCAAATACCTAGACATGTCCCTTATCTTTTGGTTTCAGACTCAGTGGCTCCTAGCTTCTTCCCAAACTTATCAGAACTGAACCTGTCAGAACTGAATTTATAGTTCTTTCGTGGAACTCCAATCCCCCAGGTGCCCTACCCCTCCTTCTGCCTTTATTTCCCTGAGCACCAGAGCCCTATAAGAGTCCTTGGAGCCCCTCACTGGGCTGCTGGATACCTTGAGATCCAGAAGGCTAGCTAATATGACTGCCAGTCTAAACTCTCCATGGACTGGATGCTTTGAGACAATAGTCCTATTCAGTCCACTAGTCTTATCTCTCCACTACTATCAATAAAATATTAATAATCTCTAGTCTCTAATACTGCCTCAGTTTCTCTGGAGCATTATAACCTCAGCCAGAATCTCGGGGATCCCTGTAATGGGCCACCAAATGTTGAGGTGTGAGAAATGAGGGTTGAGAGATCCCCTGACAACAATGGGGCCCCTTGGCCAGCTGCAGGCCTTGCAAAAGAATTTGCAAACCCCAATGAATGAGGTGAGAGGTTTGTAGCAAAAATGGGTTTATTACCCTGAGAAAACAACTCTCCTATTGGGGTAGTTCCAAAGGAAAGTAGGGAAGATTTGGGGTTCAGAGTCTCCTTTTATCAGCCTTCTGAGGTTTGAGGATGGGGAGATTAAGAGCTAATTTCTATAGAGGGTGGTGATTATGCCCCAGGCCAAGATCTCCAATTGAATAGGTGAAGATCCCATCTATGGGTTTCCCTATGAACCAGAGGGTGGGGAGGGGTTTCAATTCAGGGCCTCAGTAACTCTTCCCCTGCCACAATCAAGAAGGACGCAGTTTACATCAAGATCCTTATACTTTGCTCACGCATATTTTCTTTACATATTATTGTTTTGTTTTTGCTTCTCTTTACTTAGAGATTGTTTATTTTTAAGGTCTTTGAATTTTATTCTTCCTGAGAACTTTGGTAATTTCAGGTTTTTTTTTTTTTTTTTCCTTTTGTTACTTTCTGACTCTCTCCCACCTTTCTGATGATATTTTCCTTGGGGAGCTTAATTTCAAAGTATCTTAATCTCCTCTTCTAATGGGTAATTCTTGGTAGGTCTAGGTATCTATCCCAAGTGACTTGCATAAATAGAACTGGCCCCAACTGGATGCTAAGTATTCTTTCTGGGCTTTCAGAAGTGCTGCTGCCCAATCTCTTCCCCCCCCCCCCCCCCCCCCCTCCACACTGTGTTTTGTCCCAGTATCCTGTCCTACTCCTTTTATTCCTCAGTTCTTTGGCCTTCCATCAGAAGGCCATAGTAGAGCTACAGGATTTATTTATTTTTTGGGGGGGTAATTTGGGTGTCTGAGGCTCTGAGAGAATGAGGATAGTGTCTAATATGTGGTATTTAGTTCCATTTACAGTCCAGACAATTATTCTTCCCGTTCCCCCTGCAGCTAACTTTTGTGGTATAGAATACCACCTACCTAAGCACTGGCTGTGTGGCCCCATTGAACTTGCAAGCACTGTAGTGGCAGAATGGCTGTCTGTCCTGACCAGAGCTTGTAGCAGAGACCTGTGCTACGTTGGAAACTGGATAGGGAGACCAGGGTTTGGCAATCTTGCTGACACTATGGGAAGGTGCTGAGTAACCTTAATGTAAACAACACTTAATGTCTTATTTTTAAACTTTCTTTTGGATTCCTAAATCATGGAGACAGATAAAATTCCTTTATTTTAGACATATGATTTTGGTTTGAGGAGCTTTGTGAGGTCAAAGGGATCAGAGAACACATATAATCCTCCACCTTTTTTATTAAGTAACCCAGAAAATGCTGATTTCATTTTAAAGTGTAATATTATCTATAGTTCATTATATTTTTATTTATTTTAGTTAATATTTTCCCATTAGATTTTAATCTAGTTTGGACTAAACTGAGGAATATTATGGGTCACATGTGGCCTATGGGCCATGTGTTTGACACCTCTGGAATAGTGGGATAGAGAGTAAAAGAAGGTCTGTATTCAAAATCTACATTTAAAAAAATATCAATTTGACAAGTGTGAAGGAAACCCATCCCACCCTCTTCTAATCTGGCAAATGTATGCATAGATTTAAGGAACTGAAGAATGGAGGAAACTGGGATTGGGTACCAGTGTGTAAGGATGTTTTGGGTGTAAAGAAAGTATGAATATAATCTAGCAGGGTAGGAGGTAGTTTTGTTCCTCTATAGGTTTCTTGGATCAAGGACTAAGAAGGATGAAAAAGAAGTTGCAAAATGTGGGAGAATGTTAGGTAGTTTTGGAGTTCAGCCCAGAGAATAAATCCACCATTAAAGAGAAATAAATCAGAAAGTAAGTGAGAAGGGAATATGAAGGGGAAAAATTAGTTAAAATGACTGAAGACCTCATAAGGGAGAAAAGTGATTTAAAATATAGAAGATAAAGAGAAAAGACGTGAAAATTAGAAAAAAATCACTTTCAAGACAACCAAGAGATTACAAATTTCTCTAATTAAATATTGCAAATCAAAAAAAAAAGTCAAACATTAATTCAACATCATTCCCAAGGGAATAGAGAAATTCATTAAACTGTACCAGAATGGTTAAAGAGAGAAATAAGAAACTTGAGAAATTTAGTCTTGCCAAAGAAGTGAGAGAAAAATAAATTGAGAATGCAAATATAATGAAATGAAGAACAATCTGGAAGAAGAGAAAAGCAAGTAGAAATAGCTTAAAAAAATAATTAAAAGCCATTGATCTCAAAGACAGAAAATATTTGCTGTTGCTCAGTCATGTCTAACTTTTGGTAATCCCATTTGGGGTTTTCTTGGCAAAGATACTATAGTTGTTTGCCATTTCATTCTCCAGCTCATTTTTACAAATGAGATAACTGAGGCAAACAGAGTTAAGTGACTTGCCCAGGTTAACAAAGATAGTAAATGTTTGAGGCCTGATTTAAATTCAGGAAGATGAGTTTTCTTGATTCCAGGCCTGGTATTCTATTCACTGAACCACTTAGCTGTCTCTGCAGGATTCAAAGAGAACCTGAGAATCATAGATCTAGAAGAACTTAACAAGTCAAAAATATGAACACCATAATGCAGGGAATAAATAATACAAGAAAGCCATTTTAAATTTCTGAATACAGAAAATAAACCATCAGCTGAAAAACTATACATTTACTTTGGGAGAAAAAAGTCTTATTCTTCAAACTTCACATAAAAGCACATAGTGCTTAAATTGAGGGAACAAACTGAAAAATAATAAATTCTATAAGAGACCAGGGAGAAGTCCTTCAAATATAAAGAAAATCCAATGACTCAAGAGTAATTTGTATCATCCAGAAACCACAAAACTGAAAGAAATAATATATTCCAAAATAGAAAGAAGTTTCAAATGCAGCCCAAAATGATTTGCTCTAAAAGTGAGTGAAGTCATCAACAAAAAAAAGAGCATTCAATTAGAAAAAATATATATATGTGAAGAAATTCTGCAAAAACAAAACAAAACAAAATATCAACAAAAAATAAAAACAGAACGAGCATTTATTTGACTGGTTTACCACATATAAATAAAGAGAAGAGAATAAGCATTTTTAAGTGCTTATAATGTATCAGAGACTGTACCAAGCACTATACAGATACTATTTCAGTTGATCTTTTTTTGTTCTTTTTGATCAGTTGTTTGTTCTTTCTAAGCACAAGATTAATGAATACAACTATTAAGGAAAGCTCATTACTACATCACTCCAGACTAAAAAAAAAAAATAAAAAAAATAGAATGAGAAAGAAGCGTATTTGGTAAAAAACAACAGCAATAACATAGGGAACATTAAGAATTCTAAAACTACACTGGAAGATAAAGATGAAATAGAGAATTCAAAGCTGTTATCCTTTGTTTTTGACGAGGACTAAGGTGATGTCTTGAATTGTGCATGAATTGAATTTAAGTGGGACTGAGTTGCACAAAATTGTCAGCTGCCTTCTCTTTTCCAGAATCATCAAAATCCAGTGACAAGATAAATGTCAAAACAATTGGCAATGGCCTGGAATAGAATGGATAACCTTCATCTATCATCTGTCTTCATGGCATTGGATGAGTTTGAGACTTGTTGGTTATACTTAGCCCATCTGCTGAATTGATTTTACCAGAGTGTGGCTACTATGCATTATAACTTCTCGGAATCACAGGAGAGTTGGGAGAAAGTGGACACCAGAGGTGGATGACAAACCCAGAAAAGGCTCGATAAGTCCTCACACCAAAAGTGCTTGCCCTCCCTGTATTTACACAATTGTGTTAGAAGACTATAATATTCCTCTCACAATTTTGGATAAATATTACAAAGATGAATAAAAGAGAAATATGGAACTAAGTCAATTGCTGAAAAAAATTAAAATTAAAAAAGATTTATAACATGTTCTAAATGGGACAAAGAATACATCTATTTGTCATCATCACATGGAATTTTTATAAAAATTGACCATGTATTAGGGCACAGAAGTGTTACAAAAAATGTAAAAGACAGAAATACATTCTTTATAGACCCCAATATCATAAAAATAGTCACTGGTTCAGATGTAATAAACCAAAACACTAACCCAAAAGGAGACAAAAATAAAATTTTAAATAGTTTGCCAAAGAATAAATTATGAAAAAATAATACTTATGAATATGAATGTGATAATGATGAAATAAAATAACATTTATGGAGAACAGGAGAAGTATAGGCCAGTAGCATTAATAAATATTGATTAAAAAATTTAAACAAAATATCATCAATCAGACTACAGCTATTTATCCAAGAAATCATTCATTATAACTAAATGGAATTTATATCAGTGATTTAAGGATGATTCAATATTTGGAAAAAAATAAAAAATTAATTATATTGAAAACTAATACATCTGAAACCACATGATCATCTCAGTAGATATAACAAAAATCTTTAACAAAGTGCAGCATCCTTTTATACTAAAATCCCAACAAAATATGTGCATGGGAGAATTTTTTTAATATCATAAAAATTATCTATCTAAAATGAAAAGCAAGCATCATATGCAATGGTGACACACTAGAACTTTCCCCAATAAGTACAGGAGTAAAGCAAGGATGCCTACCTTCCCCATTATTGTTTAATAAAGTTCTGGAAATGCTAGCAACAAGGCAAGAGAATAAAACTAAAGGCATAAGTAGAGATCAAAGGGAAATAAAAATTACTTTCTGATGATATAGTATACTTGGAAAATCCAAAGGAATCAATAAAGACATTAATTGAGATAGTTAATAGCTATATTGTGAGCTATAAAATAAATCTTCAAAAATCTGATGATCGACATGCCAGAGCACACAAAAGACTTATGTAGATTAAATTATATAGAACTCCTAAAGGAAATAAAGAAAAAATAAATAATTGGAGGTTATTTAGTGTTTGTGACTAGGGCATGTAAATATATTTCCAAAATTAAGTTATAATTTTAAATGCTATAACAATCAAGTTGCCAAGGGGATATTTTAAATAAAATAATAAAATTATGACAATTCATTTGGTAAAACAGAAGATCTAGAATACAAGGAAAATAAAGAAAAGAGGTAGGGATGAAGAAGGAATAGAACTTCCAGACCTGAAATTATATTATAAAGCAGAAGTCATCAAAATAATTGGGCCAAAAAACCAAAACAAAACAGAGATAGATCAATGAAATAGATTAGATAATATAGAAACAAAAATAATAAAACTAAGAAGGCAACTGTTTGATAAAATAGAAAGCATACATTTATTATAAAAAAAACCTCCTTATTTGATTAAAAACTTCTGGGTGAAATTATAAATCAACATGGTAGAAATTAGACTGGGACTAACACCTTATATTGTATCCACAATACATTCTAAATGGATTTGTGATGTTAACATTAATGATCAGATTCTTAAAAAAAATAAGACATTCAAAATATATGCCGATAGTATTTTGGACAGGAGATGTAGTCTTAACAAAACAAGAGGTAGAGATAATTACAAAAGATAAAATAGATAATTTTGTTTACATAAAACTGAAAAGCTTTTTCATAGACAAAATTAATGCACCAAGGATAAAAAAAGAGGTGGTTGAAAGATAAAAAAAACTGTTTCACATTTTTCTTCTAAGGACTTGAAATCAAAGATATATAAAGAATATATATACTTATTTACATATATAACATTTGGAATATATGTGTATACACACACACATAATATAACATTTGGAAAATGATCAAAATAATTAATCATCTTAAAAACTAAAACATCCCAAACCAAATGATGCAACAAAAGCCTTTAACAAAATGAAGCATCCTTTTATGCTAAAATCCCCACAAAATATAAACAGAAATAACATGTATATGTATATGAACATATCTGTATCTCTTGTTCTCTCTCTGTCTCTATCCCTATCTACATATTTATATATACACACATATATGTGCATGTGGAGGTATATAATAGTCATTCCGTAATCACTAAGTAGATAAAGGATCTGAACAAATAATTCTCTTTTTTTTTGTTTTGTTTTTTAATTTTATTTATTTATTTATTTATTTTTAAAATTTTATTTGCATAACATATGTGTGGGTAATTCTTCAACAATAACCCTCACATAGCTTTCCGTTACAAATTTTTCCCCCCAACTCCCCACCCCTCCCCTAGATGGCAGGATATCCACTACATGTTAATTATGTTAAAATATTGGCAAATTGAATATATGTATACATATTTCCAAACTTATCATTGTTGTGCAAGAAAAATCTTATCTACACAAACGATATATCAGATAAAGGAAACACAATGTAAGCAAACATCAATCAAGGAGTATAAGAATGTTATGTTGTGGTCCACATTTCACATCCCTCTCTCTGGGTGTATATGGCTTTCTTCAGTGAACAATTGGAGGTGGTTTGAAACATTTCATTGTTGAAGAGAGCCATGTCCATCAGAATTGATCGTCATATAGTACTGTTGTTGCCGTGTATAATGATCTCCTGGTTCTGCTCATTTCACTCAGCATCAGTTCATGTAAGTCTCTCCAGGCCTCTCTGAAATCATCCTGCTGGTCATTTCTTACAGAACAATAATATTCCATAATATTCATATACCATAATTTATTCAGCCATTCTCCAATTGAAGGGCATCTATTCAATTTCCAGTTTCTAGCCACTACAAAAAGGGCTGCCACAAACATTCTTGCACATGTGGGGCCTTTTCCTTCCTTTATGATTTCTTTGGGATATAAGCCCAATAGAAATGC
>JAJPUD010002674.1:0-41578 GCA_023553655.1 Myrmecobius fasciatus | reverse complement strand
TGTTTTAGATGTGTTTCTTGTAAACAACATATTGTAGGATTCTGGCTTTTAATCCAGTCTGCTACCCGCTTCCGTTTTATGGGAGAGTTCATCCCATTCACATTCACAGTTAAGATAACTATATCTGTATTCCCTGCCATCTTATTTACCCAGAGTTATGATTTTCTCTTCCCTTTCCCCTCTCTCCCTTCCCCCCTCCCCAGTACTTTGCTCTTGATGACCACCTCCCACCAATAATCCTCCTCCCTTTAGAGTCCCTCCCTTCCCTTTATACCTTTCCCCTAATCCTTCTATTAATTTATCTCTTTCCTTTTCTCCCCTCCCTCCTACCTTCCCACAAGGAGGGTCAGGCCTTTCTTTGAAGCCAAATGTGTCTGATATACTCTCTTAGAGTCCAATCTAATGAGAGTAAGGTTTACACAATACTCATCGCCCTCCCTTCTTTCCCTCAATTATATTAGATCTTCTATGTCTCTTTATGAGATTTTGCCTTATTTTACCTCCTTTATTTTTACTTTATTTTGCCTCCTTTCCCCCTCCCCCCTTTTTCTTTTTCAGTATGGTATCCCTTCTACCTCTAATTTCTTTTCCATTATTATCAAAGAAAAATCAAATCATACTGCCATTCTTTAAAGGATACCTATAGTAGAAATATAGTTCTCTAGAGTTTTCCTTTTTACCTTTTTATGCTTCTCTTGAGTTCTCTATTTGGAGGTCAAATTTTTTGTTCAGATCAGGTCTTTTCATTAGAAATAGGTGAAATTCTCCTGTATCATTGAATGACCATCTTCTTCCCTGGAAGATGATGCTCATTCTAGCTGGATAACTTATTCTTGGCTGTAATCCAAGTTCTTTTGCCTTTTGGAATATCTGGTTCCAGGCCCTTCGATCCTTTAAAGTGGAAGCTGACAGATCCTGTGTAATTCTAATGACAGTTCTTCGGTATTTGAACTGTTTCTTTCTAGCTGCTTGCAATATCTTTTCCTTGGTGCGGTAGTCCTGAAATTTGGCCACGATATTCCTTGGGGTTTTAATTTTGGGGTCTCTTTCTGGAGGTGATCGGTGAATTCTTTCAACGCCAATTTTGTCTTCTGATTCTAAAACATCAGGGCAATTCTCTTTCATGATTTCCTGGAAGATAGCATCCAGGTTCTTTTTTTCATCATGGCTTTCAGGGAGTCCGATAATCCTTAAATTGTCTCTCCTGGATCTGTTTTCCAAGTCAGTTGTTTTTCCTAGGAGATATTTCATATTTTCTTCTATTTTTTCATTTTTTTGTTTCTGTTTGACTGATTCTTGAAGTCTTATTGAGTCATTTACTTCTATTTGTTCAATTTTAATTTTTAAAGTATTATTTCATTCAGTTATCTTTTTTAGCTCCTTTTGTAGCTGGCCAATTGAATTTCTTGATTCAATGCATTCTTTTTCCATTTTGCCAGTTTTATTTTTCAGTGAATTGTTGTCTTTTTCCAATTCACCAATTTTGTTTTTCAGTTCACCATTTTTATTTTCCAGTGAATTGGTGATTTTTTCCAATTCACCAATTTTGTTTTTCAGTGAACTGTTTTCTTTTTCCAATTCACCAGTCCTATTTTCCAGTTTTTGATATTTCTGTTGCCCTGATCTCAATTTATTTCCCCATTCTTCTTCTAGCTCTCTTTTGAGATTCTTAATGCAATCATCCAGGTAAGCCTTCTGAAAGGGAGACCAACTTAAGTCTGCCTTTGTGGCTTCATCTGGGATTGTTTTCATAATGTCAGGATCTGGGGACTGTTCTATTTTTTCTCCGTAAAAGCTTTCTATGGTGAGAGCTCTCTTCTGCTTCTTGCTCATGATTTAAAGTTGGGATATTGGTCAAAAGCAGAGAAAACTGCAACAATTTGTATTTGCCCTGGGGCAGTTTGCTGAGTTGACTTCCGGTCTGAGGCTGGTCGGGCTAGATCTGCACTAGGACCACGTTTTCAGCTGCTCTTGATCCACCCTTTTCCAAAGGCAGATCTGCCAAAGCACCTGCCCACAAGCAGAGCAAAGTGGCCCAGGCGTCTCCCAGGGGCTTCCTGGGTGCCTTAAATCCGCCTCTCTATCGCAGCCCTGACTTCCGCCCCGGCTGGAGTCTGATTGAGACCAGCGGCCGATTTCCCCTGAGGCTAACCTTCTCCGGAGTTCTTTCAAGGTAGATTTTTGATAGAAGTGCGTTGTAGTCCAAATGTTTGGCGGGGCCCTCACTCAAAAACCAGTTGGAGGGCTTACTTTGTCTGGGTTTGAGGGAAGGTCCCAGGAGTTCACAGAGAAAGATGTCTGCAATTCGCCATCTTGGCTCCGCCCCTGAACAAATAATTCTCAAAAAAAGTACAGAGTATTCACAATCACATTAAAGAATGCTCCAAATCACTAATAAGAAGAAAAATACACGCCCCCCCCAAACTTTGAGGTTTCACTTCACACTGCAAATTGGCAAAGATGACCAAAAATGGCAATTATGTAGGATTTGCAGAATAACAGGCACATGACACATTGTTAGGGGAGCTATGAGAAAGTAAAACCAATTTGGAAAGAAATTTAGAATTATGTAAATTAAATGACTAAAATAATCATATTTTTTGAGTCAGAAATACCATTACTGGACTTATATCCCAAGGAAGCCATTGATAATAAGACATGCCTTGTATACACCAAGATATTTATAGCAGCAATTTTTTTTTGTGATAGCAAAAAATTGGAAACAAGGTAGATATCCATCTATTGAGCAATGGCTAAACAAATTATGAATATGAATATAATACAGTACTATGCTGTAAGACAAATGTTTGTGATGAATACAGAGAATCATGGAATGATTTACATGAATTGATGCAGAGTGAAGGAAATAGGGCCAAGAAAATAATATATATAATAACTATGGCAATGTAAATGGAAAGAACAATCACACACCAATTAATCAAAAGTGAATTAACAAAATTATAAAGATCACACATGACTTGAATGAAGAGATATGAGAAGACAGTCTTAACCCTTTGTGGAGGTGAGAGGCTCATTGGTATACTACAAATTGCACAGGTTTTTGGACTTTTTCAATGTGTTAATCAGTTTGGCGACTTTTTCCCTCTATAAAACAAAATTGGGTGGGAGAAGGTTAAAAGCAAAAATTATCTCATAAAAATGGGATATTAAAGGAAGAACTCATAAAGAGAAAAATGGTGGAGGTGGAGGGCTGGCAATATCAGACCATTATTCTCATCTGGTTTGAAGAAAAAACAATGTGTATATCTGAAGAGATTTAGAAGTCTTCTGAACTTCTAGAGAGATGAGAAAAATGAGAGGGGCTGGGGAGAGGAGGGACTTTTAAAAGGGAGTATTGATTAAAATTATGAGAGTGGGGTGAATAGATATAGCAGGGACTTTTAGAGAGCAGGGTGAGATAAGGAATAACAGGGTAAAGGGATAAAATAAGGTAGCAGGGATCGGGTGAAAATAGAGTGAGAAGGAAAATGGTGAATAAAAATAAGATGAATGGTAGGTAATTCGCAAATAGCAATTATAACTTTGAATATGGGGCAGCTAGGTGGGGCAGTGGATAGAGCACCAGCCCTGAAGTCAAGAGGACCTGAGTTCAAATCTGGCCTCAGACACTTAACACTTCCTAGTTGTGTGACCCTGGGCAAGTCACTTAACCCCAATTGCCTCAGCAAATATGTGTGTGTGTGTGTGTGTGTGTGTGTGTGTGTGTGTGTATGATTTTGAATGAATAAGTTATTTTGTCTATTATAAATGCCCAAATTAATTTTAAAGATCATATGAAGAAAGATGCTATCTGCATCCAGAGAAAGAACTTATAAAGAGAAATATGTAAAGAATAATTTTACATATATGTGTATATATATGTGTACACACACACACACATATATACCTATTCATGTCTAATGATAGTCATCTATTTTTGCCCTATCCTTTAATGTTTAGTCACTTTAAGCAAACATATCAATGCTTCTCAAAGTATTTCTGAAAAGAAATGTATTCCTATAGTTTGTATTCACCCAGATGTTTAGCTACAAGTTATCAGTATAAGCTAAGAATTTTCAGAAATATACCTCATACTTCATATCATGTTGGCAAAATATTTGTTTTGATATATTATTTGATAGTAATAAGTGGTAGTTATTATGTCATCAGTAGTTGGTTACATTTGAGACATTAAAATTAAAAATCCAACGAAGTTATCTGAAATATTATAGAATAAGACTATTTAACTTGTCATTTGTGGAATGTATATATTATCATTAAAATATGAAAGCAACTACATTATATTATTATGTTGTTATATAATATAATATAATAATTTAATCGATTATATTATAGAGCAATTATAAAATCATGTCTTTGGT
Source organism: Myrmecobius fasciatus (assembly GCA_023553655.1). Classification (NCBI taxonomy): domain Eukaryota; kingdom Metazoa; phylum Chordata; class Mammalia; order Dasyuromorphia; family Myrmecobiidae; genus Myrmecobius; species Myrmecobius fasciatus. Next base: position 37,196 of record JAJPUD010002674.1, on the reverse strand, counting down.
TGAATTGTAGACCCTTATGTTTTTCTAATTCTCACCAAACATTAACAATAAAGGGACAACTCAAAGGGTTATTTTTAATGATTAACCAAATATAAATCTATGAATTCTGAATATACAGATATACCATCAAATAGCAGGGAAAGCAATAAGACAGAACAATAGATTTATCTTGCAAATCACATAGTACAGTACATCAAAATTACTTGCTTTTTAAATTTTTCATGAAAATAGTTGACACCGCAAATCATTCATATGAAACTAACAACTATATATTGCAGAATATACACTTTTAGAAATTAGAAATGGATGAACTAGAAATGGAATTATCCCAAAAAGTCAGCTTAGATACATCATTGACACATTTGGTGGCATCTCATTGGAACAGGGCTGAGAAATATCTCCTTTCCTGACAAATGTAATACTTATATAAATTTCTCTCTCTTTCTCTTCATGTTTCCTATGAGAATAAATGTCAAAAACTAGGATAATAGAATAAAAATCTAGCATGGGGAAGGAGACTGTGTAAGGGCTGAGGGAAGGTGAGTTCAATTGAAGAGGTAGAAATTTATCTTTTTTATATTGTCAAATATGTAATAATAAATTAAAAGAAAATAAAAATATTTTAAAATGATATTTACACTAATATCATTTTTTTAAAAAGCTACAGGAAGGGGAAGTAATAAAGAAAAACCTTAATTTCAGATCATTTTTCAATTAAGAAAAATTTTAAACAATCAAAAAGCTTGTTCACTATAAGATCTCTTTAACAAACATTTTCATTCTTTACCTGCTTCTTTCAGAAGAAAAAGAGCATTTCTGGAGTATGATAAATGTGCCTCTTAAAAATCATATGACTATTTTTTTTTTTTTGCTAACAGTCATGTATCTGGCATCATTTTTAATTGTGAATTAACTTTTTGTATTTCAACAGAATATGCCTTTGCTTATAATGCATGTCACAGCCTTTAAGGGAACATGAGAAACATTTCCTTTGAAAAGCAAGCTTCTCATAGTAGGTCTGTATCCATGGAAGAAGATGTCTTCTTTTTCCTTTTTCCTGCTTTACCTCTTTGCAGTCATGAGCGCTGTTCCCAATTGTTAAAAGAAAGCTTTCTTCATCATTACTAAGTCTGCCTCTTATCTAAAAGGCATTATATTGCAGGCCATTGGTCTAGAGTGTTTGCATGATCTAGAAAATAACCTTGATATAACCCTTGTTCCAACAAACTATATTCCCAACTATACAATAGCGATAGGGGGACACTGAAAATCTGTATTTGAAGAGAAGTCTTGACTTTGCCATTGTACTTTTTTCACTCATCAATCAAATGAATATTGAGCTTTCTGTCATTGAACTTGTGAAATAAATATCTTAAGAGAGTATTCATATACTTAACTTGTTCAATGGGACAACACTTTTCCTTTTATTTTTTCAACATTTTTTTCTTTATTAATTAGTGATTCATTAATTTTTGATTGCCTGTCAGGATTACTACTTAAATGACTTTGTTTTGAGGTTTAACACTCAAAATCAGTTTACAACTAAAATTTTTATAATGATATAATTTTGATATAAACCCTTAAAAAGCCAAAAGTATATTTTTTCAGTGAGTTTTGCTCAAGTCTGCTGTTCAACCAGTAAAAGTCAAGAAAAGTGAATTTTAGATCCCTAACAGTAATTTTGGTGATTTAAAATTTAAGTAGGTAGTAACCCTCCTCTTCAGTTGTCACATTCAATTTTCTGAAATGTAAATCAAAACTGGTGAATGTTTTTTGACTTAATTTTTTTTAGCAGATAAAGAGGTCATCTGACCTAAAGGAAAAAAAAACTTATTATTACTTTTTCTAAAAAATTTTACTTGATATTATAACAAAACTACTTAAGTTTAATTTGTGTATAATCTATCATCTAAACCAATAATTCTGCTTTATAATTAAAATGTCATAACTTGTTTAATGCACTAATATAAATGTTGAAATTGAGCTAACTATACCCTATTCTACCTCTTCCTTCTTTCTTTCTCACCACTTAATTTTATTTTGTATATCATTTCATCATATTCAATTTATAACTATGCCCTCTATCTATAAGTATCATCTTCTATGTAGAAATGTAAGTAGTTTAACATTATTGAATTCCTCATTATTTTTCTTTCATATTTACTTTTTTATGCTTTACTTGAGTCTTGTATTTAAAAGTCAAATTTTTTATTTATTTCTGGTCTTTCATCAAGAATGCTTGAAAGTCCTCTATTTCATTGAATATACATTTCTCCCCTGAAAAATTATACTGTTTTACTAGATAAGTGATTCTTGGTTGTAATCTTAGACTTTTTGCCCTCCAAAATATCATATTCTAACCTCTCTAATCCTTTAATGTAAAAGTTGATAAATCTTATGTTATATTTTCAGTGGCTCCTAAACATTTTAAATATTTCTTTTTCTTTTTGACCTGAGAATTCTGGAATTTGACTATATTCCTGAGTGTTTTTATTTTGGGATCACTTTCAGGAAGTGATTGATAGAGTTTTTCAATTTCCATTTTACCCTCTGTTTCTGGAATATCAGAACAGTTTTCCCTGATAACTTTTTGAAATATCATGTCTAGGTTCTTTTTTAAAATTTAAAAATTTTTCTTTTTTTAAATTTCCCTGTCACCATAGTAACTTTCTATCATCAGAACATTTTTGGTATTGTATGCTCATTTTCCCAGCTTATTTCTTGACTTTTAATTTTATATTTATACCTGGGGTATAAGGGGATACTGTTCCAAGCTTCAAGTTTTTTGTGTGCTGTTTTCACAGTTAGTTCAGGGGATCTATATGTTTTTAGTTCTTCCAAAATAGTATGATACAAGGAGATGTGTGTTTACTACTCTCCTAGTCTCAGTTCTGGTCTCTGAGTGACCACAAGCACTCTTTCCTGAAACTGTGACCAGGGTTCTGAATGCTCTGCATCTGAATGCTCCTCATCTAGAGATTGTGACTCAGGATTGCCACTTGAGAGTATGGACAATGCAGCATTGTCCTGAATCCAGTAGCAGCAAAGCAAAAGTACCCTTGTAATCTTTTTCTGACCAGTTCTCTGACCTCTGTATTGTCTATGAGCTAAGAGCTCTGGAAGTAACTGCTGCAAGTACTGTATTTTGTTTTAAAAAAGCTTTTTCAGCATCTATTGAAACAGTCATGATTTCGGTTGGTTTTGTTATTGATATGGTCCATTATGTTGATAGTTTTCCTAATACTAAATCAGTTCTGCACTCCTCATATAAATCCAGCTGGGAATAGCATAGAATCCTTGTGATTTATTGTTGTAATTGCCTTGCTAGAATTTTATTTAGAATTTTTGCACTGATATTCATTAGGGAAATTGATCTAGTTTTCTTTGTTTTAGTTCTTCCTGGTTAACATCAACACTGTATTTGTGTCATAAAAAGAATTTGGTAAGATTACTTCTTTTCCTATTTTTCCAAATAGTTTATATAGTTTTGGAAGTGATTGTTTTTTAAATGTTTGGTAGTCTTCAATTGTGAGGATTTTTCCTTAGGGAGTTCACTGAGGTATTATTGTTCAATTTCTTTTTTTAAAAATAGAGTTATGTAGGTATTCTATTTCCTCATTTGTTAATCTGGGTAGTTTATATTTTTATAAATACTCATCCATTTCACTTAATTGTCAGATTTCTTGGCATATAATTATGCAAAATATTTCCTAATGGTTGCTTTAATTTCTTCTTCATTGGTGCTGATTTTGCCCTTTTCATTTTTAATATTAGATATTTGGTTTTCTTCTTTTTTAGATCAAATTAACCAATGACTTATCATTGTTCCCTCCCTCAAAAAACTAGTTCCTTGTTTTATTTATTAGCTTAGTAGGCTTCTTATTTTCAATTTTATTAATCTCACTTTTTCATAATTTCCAATTTGGTGCTCAAGTGAGGATTTTTCATTTGTTCTTTTTCTAGCTTTATTTAATTGCACACCAATCCATTGGTCTGCTCTTTCTCTATTTTGTTGGTGTAAGTTTCTATTTGCATTTTAGTTTTCTCCAAGGGTTTATAATATCTAACTTTTCTAATATTTTATACACCTCCTATTTAGTTTTAAAAATGTCTTTTCTCTTCAGAAAACTTTTCCCATTAGTGCCAAAGTACAACATCTAAGTATGTAACTAAATATGCATATGAATATCCACATATATAAATATATATGTGTATATATGACTAAACAAGAGTTCTATTTGGTTTCTTCATCTAATCTTGCTTCAATTATTATTATTATTTTTGCTAAGGCAAATAGGGTTAAGTGACTTGCCTAGGGTCACATAGGTAGGAAGTGTTAAGTGTCTGAGGCCAGATTTGAACTCAGGTCCTCCTGACTTCAGGGCTGGTGCTCTATCCACTGTGCCATTGTCATTCTTGCTTCAATTATTAGGATCTTACAAAACAAAAATTGACATTATGCAGACTGAAATTTTCACATTCTACACTATCCTAGATTCCATTTATAAGCCATTTGTTCAACGGATTTTTTTTTAATCAACAAAGCTATCTAATATGGTGTTGTATTTTCTGTTTTGTGCTGATGAATGAATGAATATTGCTTATAAATATTATTAAAATGCACTTTCTTTAATCTCATAGTAGTTTTGCCAAAAAGTACTGCCATGGGAATAGAGAAATAATTTTTATATACAATTCTAAAATCAAACTTTATTATGCATTCTTCAAAAGTGTTTTGATTTTTTACCTTGAAATAATGGGCAAGTTATCCCTTATTTTTATACTGCTTATTAATTTATTTTAGCAAATGGATATAAATTGGTTACATTGTGCTGAAGTGGAAGGGGAAGAAATATGTGAAGAAATGACAGATCTATTTATTATTAAAATGACATCTTTGCTGACAAGATGAAAAATGAAAGGGAAAAAAAGAGGGAAATTTCACTCAGCTTGAGAGTTTTCAGAAAAAATCCAATATACATAAAATGGCCTTTGTTCCATGAATATGGAAATATTAAAAGAAGCATTTAGATACTGATTTCTGGAAAAGACACAGAATCCACATTCATGGACCCTACTATATGCCCTATGAAAGCCTAAATGAAGAAAATAATACTGCACACATATGAGGAAAATAGGTAAAAGTTGTCAAAGATTCAAATTTAAAAAAAAAAATAAGAGAAAATTTTCCAGGAATGAAATAGAATATCAACATCCAACATAAAGATCTGCAGCAATAAATGACACACACAAAACAGATAAAAAATAATGAAAATGTGGCTAACTTTTTGCATAATTGTTTACACCACAGCACAGAATAATAGGATCTAACATGTTTAGATTTATGACAAATATTGTTGAGGGTGGAGAAAAGGAAAAGGCAATAAGAAGAGGTCAGGGGAAAAGGTGAGGATTAAGTTAAACATTGTTTATTACTACTTAATGAGTAAAGTAGTTTCTCAGTGATATCAGTGATTGTGGAGTTGTGGAACTATGGAGTTGCATGGCCAAATTGGTCACTATCTATGACTATATGTTTGGGTAGCAGTTAAAAGAGATATTGTTTGTCTGTCATTTGAAGCTAATCTTCTTAAGCACAGCTGTGTTTCCATAATAGTGGTGTCCTAAAAAAAGAATTTCTTTCCTGATTCTTTCAGTTCCTATATGAGGCAGTTATTGTTTTTGAATATCAACCTTTGGCACATAAGCTAGTTCTGTATTCTTGGATCAATATAATTTGTCCATATATAGAGAAAACAAAAAAAAAATCAAGTTTTTTTTCAACTGAATTGCATCCTAAACAGGATTTAGATTCTAGCTATTTGTGTTATTTTAATTTTGTAGTTAAAGTAGCTTTTGAAATAAAGTGTCATTTGAATGTTGGAGGGGATGTGGGAAAACTGGGACACTGATACATTGTTGGTGGAACTGTGAATGGATCCAACCATTCTGGAGAGCAATTTGGAACTACGCTCAAAAAGTGATCAAACTGTGCATACCCTTTGACCCAGCAGTGTTTCTATTGGGCTTATATCCCAAAGAGATCTTAGAGGAAGGAAGGGGCCCCACATGTGCAAGAATGTTTGTGGCAGTCCTTTTTGTAGTGGCTAGGAACTGGAAACTGAATGGATGCCCATCAATTGGAGAGTGGCTGAATAAATTATGGTATATGAATGTCATGGAATATTATTGCTCTGTAAGAAATGACCAGCAGGATGATTTCAGAGAGGCCTGAAGAGATCTACATGTACTGATGTTGAGTGAAATCAGCAGAACCGGGAGATCATTGTACATGGAAACAAGACAACTATATGATGATCAATTCTGAAGGACATGGCTCTCTTCAACAATGAGATGTTTCAAACCAATTCCAATTGTTCAGTGATGAAGAAAGCCATCTACACCCAGAGAGAGGCCTGTGGGATCTGAGTGTGGGCCACAACATAACATTTTCATACTCTCTATTAATATTTGCTTGCATTATGTTTCCCTTCTCAGATTTTTTTCTTGTAGACCCTATTTTTCTTGTACAGCAAGATAACTGTATAAATATGTATACACATATTTGATTTATCAAGTATTTTAACATAATTAACATGTATTAGACTTCCTGCCATCTAGGGGAGGGGGGGTAGGAGGGAAAAATTTGTAACAAAGCTTTGCAAGGGTCAATGTTGAAAAATTACCCATGCATATGCTTTGCAAATAAAAAGCTTTAATTTAAAATAAATAAAATCAAATCAAATCTTTACAAACTAAAAAAAAAAGAAAGAAAAAAAGAAAGTGTCATCTAATCTTCACTGGTTAAATGGATAGGAGTGGGGAGAAAAAGTTCTTTTCCTTGTCTACCTTGATTACAAAATAAAAAAAAAAATTCACCACCACACTAAAAATTTGTATAAATGATTTAAAATTCTGCATCCTAATTTAAAAGGCTTGCTAGATTTCTAATAACATCCAAGGAATTAATTTTTTGAGACCAGGGAGTTTTAATTAGCATTTTAGTTATGCAAAAATGAGAAAGGGCATGAAACAACAACAATAACAATAAAATGATCTGTGTTTAGATGAGGCAACTAGGTAGCATAGTGTATCGAGCACAGCCAGAATTCAGAAGACTCATTTTTTCTAACTTCAAATACAGTACAGATATTTTCTAGCTGGATGACCTTGGGTAAGGCACTTAACCTGTTTGCCACAGTTCCTCATCAGTAAAAATGAGCTGGAAAGGGAAACAAACCACTGCCAAAAAACCCCAAAAAACAAAAAAACAAATTAGGTCACAAAAGAGTCAGATACAATACAAACCAATAAGACTCCCATTTCTCTAATCCTCCATACCAGATAATGAACTACCTAAAGATTATCCTTTATATAACATATACTATAGACAGTGACCAATTAGCAATCAGCAGCAGTGTCAGAACAGGTAAACTGAGTATCCTATTCTCCTAAGCCCCTGACAAGATTTTAGGTTCATTTGTTGACTATTTGAAATATTACTTGTGAAATTATCATTGAGAATGCTCGCTATATATATCACAATGGTACTGTTTTCACAGTTGAATATCTAAGTGTGCATATCACATAAATATGCATAAATGTGGTTGCTTAATTTCATTAATAGTTTCATCCTATGCTACCAATCATGTTTCTTTTTTTAAATATATATACACTTTTCCTTCCTTCTCGCTTTACCATCATCCCACAAACATACACAATAATTACTTTAATCATTTGCAAGATCAGAGAAGCCAAGTAGGCACTTCAAAGTGTGAAAGAACTAAGGCATTTGGAATAAATGCATGCATTTGGAGTGTGTATCCCTAGGATAGCTTTATCATAGACTCATGCTTAAGACAATCAATCTGGCAGCAAGGATTTGCTTTTTTTTTTCTCCTTTTTTTCCCCTTTATTAAAGCTTTTTATTTGCAAAACATATGTATAGGTAATTCTTCAACACTGACCCTTAAAAAGCTTTCTGTTACAAAATTTTTGCCCCTAGTCCCCACCCCTCCCCTAGATGGCAGGAAGTCCACTACATGTTAATTATGTTAAAATACTTGACAAATTGAATATATGTATACATATTTTCACAGTTATTACTGTGCAAGAGAATCGTTATCTACAAGAAAAAAAAATCAGAGAAAGGAAACACAATGCAAGCAAACATCAGTAGAAAGTATGAAAATGTTATGTTGTGGTCCACATTTCACATCCCTCTCTCTGGGTGTATATGGCTTTCTTCACTGAACAATTGGAAGTGGTTTGAAACATTTCATTGTTGAAGAGAGCCATGTCCATTAGAATTGATCATCATATAGTCTTATTGTTGCCCTGTATAATGATCTCCTGGTTCTGCTCATTTCACTCAGCATCAGTTCATGCAAGTCTCTCCAGGCCTCTCTGAAATCATCCTGCTGGTCGTTTCTTATAGAATAATAATATTCCAAAACATTCGTATACCATAATTTATTCAGCCACTCTCCAATTGATGGGCATCCATTCAGTTTCCAGTTTCTAGCCACTACAAAAAGGGCTGCCACAAACATTCTTGCACAGGTGGGGCCCTTTCCTTCCTTTAAAATCTCTTTGGGATATAGGCCCAATAGAAACACTGCTGGGTCAAAGGTATGCACTGTTTTATAACTCTTTGAGCATAGTTCCAGATTGCACTCCAGTATGGTTGGATCCGTTTACAATTCCACAAACAATGTATCAGTGTCCCAGCCTTCCCACATCCCCTTCAACATTCATCATTATCTTTTCCTGTCATTTTGGCCAATCTGACAGGTGTGTAGTGGTACTTCAGAGTTGTCTTAATTTGCATTTCTCTGATCAATAGTGATTTGGAGCACCTTTTCATATGACTAGAAATAGTTTTAAGTTCATCGTCTGAAAATTGTTCATATCCTTTGACCATTTATGGATTGGAGAATGGCTTGAATTCTTATAAATATGAGACAATTTTCTATATATTTTAGAAATGAGGCCTTTATCAGAACCCTTAAATGTAAAGATGATTTCCCAATTTATTGATTCCCTCCTAATCTTGTCTGCATTAGTTTTGTTAGTACAAAAACTTTTTAACTTAATATAGTCAAATTATCTATTTGGTGTTCAATTAAGAGTTACAGTTCTTACCCTTTGACCCAGTAGCATTTCTATTGGGCTTATATCCCAAAGAAATCATAAAGGAAGGAAAGGGCCCCACATGTGCAAGAATGTTTGTAGCAGCCCTTTTTGTAGTGGCTAGAAACTGGAAACTGAATGGATGCCCATCAATTGGAGAATGGCTGAATAAATTATGGTATATGAATGTTATGGAATATTATTGTTCTGTAAGAAAAGGCCAGCAGGATGATTTCAGAGCGGCCTGGAGGGACTTGCATGGATTGATACTGAGCGAAATGAGCAGAACCAGGAGATCATCATACACGGCAACAACAATACTATATGATGATCAATTCTGATGGACATGGCTCTCTTCAACAATGAAATGTTTCAAACCACTTCCAATTGTTCACTGAAGAAAGCCATATACACCCAGAGAGAGGGATGTGAAATGTGGACCACAACATAACATTTTCATGCTCTGTATTGATGTTTGCTTGCATTGTTTCTTTTCTCTGATTTTTCTTTTTTGTAGATACGATTTTCCTTGCACAAAAATCATGTGTGGAAATATGTATACATATATTTGATTTGTCAAGTATTTTAACATAATTAACATGTAGTGGATTTCCTGCCATCTAGGGGAAGGGTGGGGAGTAGGGGGGAAAAATTTGTAGCAGAAAGCTTTGTAAGGGTTAATGTTGAAGAATTGCCCATACATATGTTTTGCAAATAAAAAGTTTTAATAATAATAAAAAATAAAGAGTTCCAGTTCTTCTTTGGACATAAATTTATTCCATCTCCACAGGTCTGAGAGGTAAACTATACTATGTTCCTCTAATTTGCTTATAATATCATGAACCCATTTAGATCTTATCTTGGCATGTGGTGTTAGGTGTGGGTCAAGCCCTAATTTCTTCCACACTAGTTTCCAATTTTCCCAGCAGCTTTTCTGGAATGGTGAGTACTTATCCCAAAAGCTGGGGTCTTTGGGTTTATCTAACACTAAATTCAGCAAGGATTTACTAAAAGTACTAAAAATTTACAAAAGGATTTACTGTGTGCCAAGGCTATGTCCAGAGATTCCCCTTTGTTCTTCCACATGCATGGCTTGTTTGTTTATAGAAAATATCTGCTCATAATGCAATTTTGAAAAATCAGCTTATCTTTATAAGCACAGGCAACAAGTAAGTAAATTGTAGTTAGTATCTGGTTCATATGCAGACCCTGTAGACTTACTCATTTGATTCAAATTCCCAGGAAAGTTATGATGGCATTTAAGGCAAGTGCTCTGGAGAGACTATGCAGAATTTTGTATTTGGTTACATATAGTCAGCTAACCACATGGTTGGTAACAGCTTTTTTTTAATTGCAGCATATATAGAACTGGCAGAAAATCTAATCTGGGTAAAATCCAGTCCATTGTGTCAAGTAGGTCTAAGTAATCAAAGTCTTGGTTTCTGGCCCCTCATTTGAAAATATCCACTTCTCACCATAATAGTCATTGTGAGTTGGGAACATCCACTCTTCCAATTAATTTTGCATTAATTTTGTCTGTGCAGGAGCTTTTAAGTTTTAATCAGTTACCTACTTTATTTCTTGTAACTGTTTCTACCCCTTGTTTAGTTAAGAATATGTCTCCTGGCCATAGTTGTAGGAGATATGCCATCTACTGCTTTTTACATTTTTAAAAGTAGTACAATCTTTAAGATTAAGGTTGGATATCCATTTATAATATATTGTGGAATATGTTGTAAGGTAATGGCCTAAACCCAACTTCTACTGAACTGTTCTCTAAGTTTCCCAGCAGTTAAAAAAATAAGGAATTCTTTCCTAAATACTTTGTCTTCTACTTCTCAAACACTGGATTACTGAATTTTCTAGTTTCTGATGTCCTCTTATCTAGATGTTCCACTGATTTATCTTTTGATTTTTTAACCAGTACCAGATGGTTTGGATGACTTCTGCTTTATAATACCAGTATGAGGCCTGAAAGCATAATTTCCCCTTTATCCTTACCACTTTTTATCACTTTTCTGGATATTCTAGATCTTTTATTTTATTCAAATAAACTTTATTATTAGGTTTTCTAATGTATTCCTTGGAAATATTATTGGTACAGCATTAAAAGTGTAAATTAACTTTGGTAGTATGGTCATATTTATTATACTGGCACAGCATTTGAAGTTTACCTGTAGCTCCATAGATTTCAGTGAAGTCTGTCACTATTGTTAATGTCTGTATATTCTTGAAGCTCAGTTGATATATACATATGTATATATATATATTTTTAGAATTCGGATCCTAAGGTATTTCAAGCCTATGATTCCTTTTTAGCATAATGCAGCTTCCTTATTTGTTCCACTTTAGTTTTTGAATGCTTGTTTTCGCTTTGTCTGATAACATTAGAGACACCTGCATTTTTACTTATTTGGTGTAATAAATTTTTTCCATTCCCTTAGTTTTATTCTGTATATGTCTTTGTTTTTCAATGTGTCTCTTACAAGCAACAAATTCTTTGTTTTCTTATCCAATCAGTCATTTTAAAAAAAATATTAAATTCATTTACATTTAAGGTTATAAGAATTAGGTTTATGTTTCTTTCCATTTGTCTCAAATTTTTTCAAAGTAATGTTTTCCTTCTTTTACTAAATACAATTACCATCTCTCTTCTAACTTTATTTTTTTAAAATGGTCCAATTGTCACTAACTCCCTCTCCTCCTCACTCCTAATCCTTCCCTTTTTGTTATTTTGTTCCTTTTGAAGTTTTGCTTATTAGTTTTTCTTACTTGTTTTTATCTGGTTATTTAGCTCTTAGCTATTTCCTTGCTGACCTATTCTTTCCCATTTCCTTCAAAATGTTCCTGGGCCTATGCTTTCCCATTTCCCTAATCACCAGTTATCTCCAGGAGCTTCATGGAGCCAGGATGAGTGGTCTCTTTAAGCATTAAATTCTCATAGATAATGCCTCAGTACAAGGTCTCCATCTCCCTTCAGAGAGCAATTGTTAATCCATAGGAGCATTCATCAGTGTCTCCCTTCACATCACCAAAACAAAGCTTCCTTCTTCCCTTTCCCTCCTCACACTCTCTCTCTCCTCCTTCAAGGGTTTCCTCTTCCTCAGACCACAGGTGTTGACCAAGGCATATCATAAACTCTTCCTTTTTTTTTTTTCACTCCTTGTCCATATAGCCTTTCATTTTATAATGTAGTTCCAAAAATTTTTGACAGGGACAGCTAGGTAATGCAGTGGATAGAGTGCCAGCCCTGAAGTCAGGAGGATCTGAGTTCAAATATGATCTCAGACACTTAACACTTCCTGGCTGTGTGACCCTGGGCAAGTCACTTAACCCCAATTGCTTCAGGAAAAAAAAAATTGATTCATTTGTAAGTGGAGCCAAGTTCGGCCTATAATGCCTCAGGCCTGCTTCTTGTCCATTACTTTCACCTGACTTCAGCTTTCTCCCTGTATTCAAGAATACTTAAGAAAAATCTCTTATTTGTCTCTGCTGTCATTCCGTTGCTGTTGCTGTTGCTATGCTTGGCTGCTACATTCATTCACTCCTATTTGAGAAGTAAATAATCTCTGCAAATCTTTTCTTTCAAAAAATTTTTCAAATGCTTCATTATTATTAATAGTACTTTTTTTTTACATTTATGCTCAGATTTGTAGGTCTTGAGCTGCATTTTTAACTACATTCTTATTTTGAAACATATTACTAAATTCCCTCTTGCAGAATAATTTTGTTTTATTTGAATTTACTTTCTTTTGTATCTCAATGTCTCTTTTTTTGGTTGTTTCCAGAATTTATGATTTTTCCATGGAATCATTAAATTTAACTACTATGTGTCTTGGAATATGTAGCCCTGACTTTTTTTGGGGGAGGAAATCTATAACTTCTTTTTCAATACACATTCCAGCTTTCCCTCCCTCTTCCTCTTCCCCCCCCCCCCCGTTTTCTTTTTTTCCCCCTGAGTTAATTGGGGTTAAGTGACTTGCCCAGGGTCACACAGCTAGGAAGTGTTAAGTGTCTAAGGTCATATTTGAACTCAGATCCTCCTGACTTCAGGGCTGGTGCTCTATCCACTGCACCACCTAGCTGCCCTCACCATTTTCTTTTAATATTCCTTGCATTATGATGTTCAGATATTTTGGACTTATGTATTTTGTGAGACCTATAATCCATGGGTTATCTATCTACATATTTATATCTATATTCTGTCTTGGAAGTCATTATGTTTTGCTTGAAAGGACAACCTGTTTTCTTTTAATACTTACTGTTGCTTTTTTCTTCTCTTCTTCCAGATGATCCTTCATTTCTGTGTATCTATATCCCAGAATTAGTTGTTCTCTCTTTTGTTTCTTTGGTAAAACTTACCACTGCTAGTTCAAAGTGGTGGTAGTGACTATTGTTTATTCTATTCCAATTATTTCTGCTGTGCAAGTTGTCAATTCTGTTCTCACAATTCTCATTTCTCTTTTAAATCACTCAAGACATCATTTGCTTCTCTCAAAATCCACTCTGCCTCATTAGGTGCCATATTATTTAATTTTGCTTTATAGTAGTTATTTATAAATGTTTTATAGTAGTTTTTATAGACAGAGCAGCTAGGTGGCACAGTGGATGGAGCACAGAGCTTGGAATCTAGATGACCCAAGTTCAAATCTGGCTTCAGACTCTTACTAGCTGTGTGATGCTAGGCAAGTCACTTAATCCTCTTTGCCCTAGTTATTATTTTTTTAATGGATAAAAAGTAGCAATTTTATTTTATGGTTGCATGAGAAGTATTTCAAAAATAGTAATTATTAGCCCCAAAATAAATCCTTCAACTACTGCACATTTGAGATCCTTTTTCTTTATACTTACATACTTTCATGTGTATATATAAACATGGAATTTTAAAAAAATCAATAAAATTATCTTCCTAATATCATTATTAATAAATAATATGGAAATTTTTACTGAGGAGTGTCAACAGAAAAGAAGGAAAACAAAGAGAAGGGTAATAAGGTAAGAAAACAGAACTTTGGATTTCAGAGGAAAAAACTTCAGGAAAATAAAATAGCCTAAAATGCAGAAAAACTAACCTTCCTACAAACAGATGAAACTGTCTCATTATTGAATGACATTCAATGTTAGTATAACTAACATGAAATTTATTTACTTATTTATTAGTATATGTTTCCCCAGAAACTAGGATGTAAGTTTTTTTCATTTAAAAATATTTTTTTGGTGGCAAATACTGATTCTTGCTTGACATAGCACAGTGTCTGTTAATCATGATTCTTTTGTCCTCAGAAATCCTCCAACCCCACCCCCATCACAGATTTCAACCACTACAGTCTTTCTACCAACCCACTTCCATATGGTTCCTTCAATTATGAACTGTAGCAAATTAGACAATAAAACAAGATCTTGACCTTGATGTTGATGCCATTCAAACTGTAAAATATAAAAAAGGAAATAGCAAACCACTCTAGTATCTTCATCAAGAAAATGGAGTCTCACACAAATGAAAAATGACTCAAAAACAATAAAGTTATACATAACTGCTTGTACTTGTTTACTACATTTGAAGGAGGAGTTATCTCCTTTCTTATTAGTTTATCTGTCTAATCCCCAACCTTTGAAAATTTTTTCCCTTGAAATCTTTAGTAATTTCAGTATTCTTCTCCCCCTGTCCCCTTATTTTCCCTTACTGCTCACTTTCTGACTCTCTCCTTTCTGATAATAGCCCTAGGGATTAGGCATCAAATTGTCTCAGCTTCTTCCCATGCTAGACAATTCGCTGTTTAGGTCTTTGCTCTGGTGATTTTTGGGGGGCTACACCACTGGTCCAACTTGAAATCTGGACTCTTCCCCTCAGGCTTAGTAGCTTGCCAAGAAATCCCTTCTTCCTCCTTCCAACATACCCCACCACGGTATTTTTCCTTGTTTCCCCCTTTTTCTTTGTTCTTTGGCCTATTGGTACAGAGTACTACCCAGTACTCCTCTGGTGCTATTATCATAGTTTGGACAAAATGTTACCCTTTAAATTTTGGATTCCACAATACTAGAAGCAAGAACAGTTCAGGGTGTTGAGTTGAGTTCTATTACAAACTCAAATTATGTCCTCCCCTCTTGCCCTGGTCTTTTGCTCTCTCTTTCAGAGCTCTGTTGTAGCACAGAACATTGCTATTGTGCTGGCTACCATGGTTGTAGCAGTTTCTACAGTTCAGAAACAGGATAGGGAACAATGACAATGAGAGTTTATTCTTTGTTGTGAGCCCCAGGATCAGATTGGGTATTGTAGCTTTATTTCCAGTAGTATGAAGGGTAGTGGGAGAGGAAGTACTACTGAGTGAGCACAAATTAGACTTAGGGAATTTTCACCTTGAAGGCAGGGGCTATTTGCTTTATTTATTTATTTTTTAATATCCCCAATGTTTAACACATTGTCTGACACACAGTGAATACTTAATACTTTTTGATTCACAGCTTCTTGATAAATTGTCCTAGAATCTGGAATCAAAGTATTGGAAGTGCTGGATCTGACTGGCTTAAAAATGGAAATCTGGTATATCTAGTCCTTTACTTGTTGATATAATGAAATGACAGAAAAATAGGTCATATGAATTAGAATGTGTATCTAGAGAAGAAAAGCTTTTCATATAAGGTCAAATATTTCTATGGGACATGAAAAAATCAAGAAAAGCAGTGCATATAGATAGTACCTGAGAAACTGACCTAAAAGAAGATCCCTGAACATTTTTCTTTTGCTTTGTCTGGAGAAGAATGGTCTTGGGAATTAATTATAAAGTGGCCCTGGCACAGCAAAAAAAGGCACTGGACTTGAAGTTCAGAAGAACTGAGTTCAAATCCTGCCTCACATAATTAGTATTTGTGAGACTCTATACCATTCACTTAGCTGTTTTAGACTTCAGTTCCCTCATCTGCAAAATGAGGGAATTGGATAAAACTGCCTTTCTAGTTTCTTTTAGTTATAAATTTATAATCTTTATGATGTAACAATCTGTTGTGGGCTTTCTATTGGTACTGGTTTTTGGAGATCCTAGGGAAACTGAATTTTCAGTTTCAATGACCATATCTGGATGTCATTATTTTATTCACATCAGTTAACAACAATAAGGAATTGTTAGTAGTAGGAATTGCTAGTAGTACAGCTATCTTCCAACAAACTCCATATCAAGGAAGATTGTGCCAAGGATACTGGCAACTTAGCCATGAAGAGCTACCCATTCTGGGTCCTCTTTCAGCTTACTGAAGAGCATCTCTTCAGCATAATGGCCAAACTTCAGTCACGGGCTAATAAAGGAACCACTTACTAGTTGTGCATGTACTTAGTACAAGACAAGAGCAAGCATAGCCCAAAGAAGTCGACCAGGCCATAGGTCAATGCCTGACATATTCTCTATGGGATGACATCTATACTTAATAAGGTTATTGACTCTTCCTCCTGATAAAATTTTATAGCTGAATGGATAAACTTTTATAACAACTTTCTTTCTCACAAAATTTAAATTTCATATTGGACAAAATATCCAGATATCCTGAATTAGCATTGTAGAATTAAAAAAAATAAGGGCATGTGGGCAAACATTAAAAAACAATGAAGATGACAAGAATGTAACCTATATTTGATGGTGGATGACAAGGCAGGGATAAGGAATAAACAAATGAGAAGAAGGAAATTAATGATGGTTGTCAGGTTTTCTGCCCTTTCTATGTACATCACATAAACAATAACAGCCCCTTGGGCAGAGTCAAAATGTGAAGCAGGTAAACAAGGGCTTGAACTTGATCCAAAAGATCAGGAGGAAAAGCAAGTAGTTATGATGCTATTTATGGAGTTTCTCCATTGTTCAGTTTTGCCACTTGGCCTACCCACACAAAGTACAAATGGGAATATCTTGACAATTCCAGAGATGCTAGATGTGTGGGCTAACAGGTAGAAATTGTATTTTGCTGTTTTGCAACACAGCTAATATATTTTTTGAATGACATTCATGTATTAGAATATAACATGGTAATTTGAGTAGTACAGGTGTTTGACACAGTGACTAAGAGTTCTGGACTTGGAGTCAGCAAGACTTGTTTGAATGTTACCTCAAAAGCTTAGTCAGTTAATTTCTCAGTCTGTTTTCTCATCTGTAAAATGGGGATAAAAATAATCACTACTTTTCTAGATTATGTTTAGGATCAAATCATATAACACATGGAAAGTATTGATTGGTAGTTTTATATGCTCATACTTGGTTTTAGCAGATCAAATGAGAAAGGTTTCTGTCAGTAAGAAGTTAGTTTGACTTTTTGGGATAGCTGTCTTCTATCAAAAATTAATGCTTAATTATTCTTAT
Organism: Myrmecobius fasciatus; assembly: GCA_023553655.1. NCBI lineage: Eukaryota > Metazoa > Chordata > Mammalia > Dasyuromorphia > Myrmecobiidae > Myrmecobius > Myrmecobius fasciatus. Next base: position 19,722 of record JAJPUD010002674.1, on the reverse strand, counting down.
TACTTGGTAATTGTCCTCATAACTAAAAAAAGTTGATTGAGAGAATACTTTATTAAATGAATTAGGAGGGAGGAAAACTATAAGATAAAACTTTAGCATAATGAGTTAATTCTGCATCACAGCAGAAAATAAATTCTATTTTCATTGAGTTATAGTAAAACACATGATTAAATAAGATCAGTAACGAGACTACTCTAAAAGTGAGCTATTGTTAATTAGAAAGCATGGTCTTAAATAATAACAATCAGTGGTAGATAGGAACTAGAACCATTACAAGCTAAAAACTTTATATTTAATCTATAGAAACATACTATTTAAATTTAGAATTAAAATTTGGGAAATCAGAATGTAACAATGAACAATAAAATACATACAGGACTTCTGTATCATATGCTCAACAAGATGGAGAACTAGACATTTTCTCTGATTCTAATGATCTCTCTTAAAACCTCTTCACAATGGATTATGCACCCAAAAAAATAAAGGAATTGAAGTTGCATATCAGCCATTAAGAACACCAAAGACTTTATAAATTGATATATTCAGTTCTACTTGTCATTCAGCATCTCATTCCTTACCACTCACCAGCATGCTAACTGGTCACAAGATTGTACTAGTCAACTGAACCCAAAGGCTTGTAATAGAGCCATTACCTTACAACTGGACCTCCTTCCATTCCTTTCCTTCTTTTCAGTGCAATATCGATCTAAACTCCAAACTGCAGAAATTTGCTGAGGCTCCAATAGCCAGCATTACAGTAGCATTGTGATGCAATAGAGTGCTCTAAGGAAAGCAGAAATATTGAGAAAGTGGAATTGAACATGTATGTAAGTTTGTAATAGAGCTCAATCATACTGTTTCTCCCAAACCCCCATCTTAATGCTTCAAAGATCTAACACTAAAACAGCAGAAACTTGACAGGAATGCTCTGTATCAATGGCCCTCAAGACTGAGGAACAGAGGGAATGGGGCATGTGCTGAGATTGTGTAGCACACATCAAGCTGGTGCTGGTGCCATCTCCCCCAAAGTCACTTACGGCAGGGATTTAGGTTGATGAATGGTGAATTGCCTGGCTAAGGAGAACACTGAGAGACTTTGAGATCTAGCCTCCAAAGAAACCACAGTGGGACGTCGGATAACAACAGAAGAAAATAAGGGGGGGGAAAAAAACAAAAATTACTAAAGAGCTAAGGAGGAAGAAAACGTAAATATCTTGATCATAAGCAATAATAGGTCAACAAGAAAACATTAACAGCAGGTCTAATAAATGAGTTTAGACATCTATGGGCTATTTTTGTTTCTTTGTTTTTTAAGGCAGTTGAGTTTAAGTGACTTGCCCAAGGTCACACAGCTAGTGTCAAGTGTCTGAGGCCAGATTTGACCTCAGGTCCTCCTGACTCCAGGGCCAGTGCTCTAACCACTGCACTATCTAGTTCCCCAAGTTTAGGTATCTTGAACAAATACTTCAAAACAAAGGAAAATAATTCAATACTTAATGAAGCAGAGAACTTTGTAGATTCTGAGGACAGCATAGAATTACAGCATGCTCTTTATGAGTGGTTTAAAAGAGAAATGAGAACTGTGATGACTTGCACAGCAAAAATAATTGGCAGAATACAAAAACTTGAACTGACAGTATTGAATTGAAAGTATGTAAACAAAAACAAGGGAGAAGACAACTGATTGTTCCCAATCTGGCAGAAGAAAAATATTATATCCATATGAGCAAAACACTGCACTCAAAGATAGGGTACAAAGAGATAACTTAAGGAAGTAATATAGATCTCACAGTAAGTCAAAAATCCAGAACACCATAATTCAAGAAAAATATGAGAAAACTTCCCAGAACTTTTGAACACAGAAAACAAGAAATCAACTGAAAAAGTACATAGAGCAACTCCATAAAAATAACCAAGGCAAGAAAGTCCAGGGCAGTGTGATTAAATTTAACAATTCCTGTGAGAAATAACTAACTCTGAAGGCAACCAGGAGAAAGATCTTTAAATATAAAGGAAAGGCAATTTGAATAATATTAGATTATCTTGCACCCACATGAACACATGACAAAAAAATGAATATGTTCTGAACAATAACGGAGATCAAACAAACAGCAAACACAGTTGACTTGCCTGTAAATTCTTATCGATCTATGAGAAAAGATGGAAGTTCAATAATGAAGAGATGTTTAAAATATTGGAAAGAAAATGATCCCTGAAGAGAATATTTATTTTTCAAATATCCCGGACAAATGAAATGGAGAGGTGAATAAATTCACAATAAAAAAACAGCAACAGGAAAGGTGACAGCAGACAGATGAGTGGGAGACTAAATATAAACAGGGAGACAAGGTTGCCTATGGAAGTTAGGTGAAGGTGATGTGGAAAGGACCTGGAGCATTATGGACTGAACCTTTTTGACAATTTGCTTGTAGGAACATTTTGTTTTTTTAATGGGACTAAATTATAAAGTTGTAGGACATATGTCCTATATATAATATATATTGTTTTATATATATGTACACACACACACACACACACATATATATATATATATATGAGGATGGAAGGGCAGAATTGACACAAAGTATCTCAAGAAAAGGACAGTAAGGAAGGAGTAGGAATCTGAAAAGGGGAAAAAAAGGACGTTTTATTGTGGTAGGGGGTGCTTCTGAGAAGAGAGATGTTCTGTAAAGGGAGTTAGGGAAGTTAGGGAGAGGGTTGTCTCTAAAGATTTAATGTTTGGAGAGACTTAATATTTAAGTACATCAAAACTTAAGTATAGGGAGAGTTGTGAGAGGTAAGTGGGAGAGTGGGAAGAGACCATATAACCAAAAGAGAAAGCACAAAAGATAAAAAAAATTGATAATTCTGATTGCCTGAAACTGAAAAGCTTCTGCATAGACAATACTAATACACCTAGGATAAAACGAAGCAATCAGAAAACAAAAACAAAAACAAAAATAACACACACTTTGTATCATAATGCTTCCAATCCCTAGGAACATGAGAAATGAAAATCAAAACAACACTGAGATTTCAACTCATACTTTGCAAACTGACAAAAATGACAAAAATTTGCTATATATGCCTAATGTCATAGAGTTTGTGGGATGTTAGACATACTTAAGCATTGTTTATAGAGCTGTGAATTGTTACAAGCATTTTGGAAAGCAATTTGTAATTATATATCTAAAATGTGCACAACTTTTGATCAAAATATTCATTTTAGGCCTTATTACTTAAGAAAGCCACAGATAACAAAGTCCCCATATATAAAAAATACTTTTATGAGGACTTTTTTGATGATAACAAAAAACTGGAAATTAAAAGCTCATAATTTGGATAATAGCCAGTGTAGTACATGAATACAATAGAATATTACTGGACTGTAAGAAATTTTAAGTGTGATACAGAGAAGCATTTTTGTTAAGATCTGCATGATGTACACAGAGTGAAATGAACAACCAAAAAATAATATGTATGACTGTAATAAGTTGAAAGAGCATCCACATACACATGCAAAATCAAAAGTAAATATTGCAAAATTATAAAGATCAAACAAGAGCGAAAAGAAAAAATAGGAGAAGATATCTCTGATCCTTCCTTTTGTAGAGGTGGGAGGTTGACAAATTGTGGTGCAATGCATATTTTTTTTTGGAAACTTTTTCAATGCATTTTTCTATTGTGCTGATTTTTTCTTATTTTCTTTTGTCTTTAAAGAATATGATTTGTTATGTGGGATGGATCTCTGGGACAGAGTACTGGGGAAGTTGTATAGATATAAAAAACAAGGCATCAATAAAAACTTTAAGTATATACACTTTGTTTCTTTTGCATACTAGTTCCACAACATTTTTTTTCCTCCAATTTTTTCTTACAAACTTCATCTAAATCATCCTCAATAATTAATTGGTTGAGGATTCCGAGACTGAAATTTCCCCCCTCCCCGACACTAGTATTTTATTTTTCCAGTTCTATGTAAGGATAGTTTCGACATTTATTTCTGAAAGATTTTGAGTTCCAAATTTTTTTCTTCATCCCTTCTTTACATCCTGTCTCTTCCCAAGACACTAAGAAATCTGATACAGTTTATACAGGTACAATGTACAATCATTTTAAATCTATTTCCATATCTGTCATATTGTAAAAGAAAAATTAGAATAAAAGGAAAAACCACAAGGGGAAAAGAAAGCAACCCCATCCCCCAGAAAAGGGTGAAAATAGTGTGCTTCGATCAGCATTCAGTCTTCATAGTTCCCTCTCTGGATGGAAATGGTATTTTCTATTCCAAGTCTATTGGAATTGTCTTGGATCACTTGGAGCACAAGAGGAGCTAAGTCTATCATAGCTGATCATGACATAATTTTCGTGTTACTGTGTGTGATGTTCTGGTTCTTCTCACTTCATTCAGCATCAGTTTATGTGTTTCCAGGTCTTTCTGAAATAAGTCTGCTCATCATTTCTTATAGTAATATTCAATTACATTCATATACCATAACTTATTCAACCATTCCCCAACTAATGGGCATCCACTCAATTTTTAATTCCTTGCCCCTATAAAAAGAGCTGCTACAAACATTTCTGCACATGCGGGTCCTTTCCCCTCTTTTGTTATCTCTTTGGAATACAGACTTATTAGTGACACTCCTGGATCAAAGAGGCCCAAAGATCATAGTTCCAAATTGCTCTCCACAATGGCTGGACCAGTTCACAAGTCCACCAACAATGCATTGATGTCTCAGTTTTCCCACATCTCCTCTAACATTTATCATAATCTTTTCCTATTGCTAATCAATAATGATTTAATTTTTTCACATGACTATAAATGGCTTTAATTTCAATTGAAAATTAAATCTGGAACTCGACACAACTTCCTGACTGCCTAATGCACCAAAAGCTTAACCCATAAAGTGGACCCCTCAGACTTGACATATGTCCCACTGACATAAGAATCAACATATAAATTTGAAGGAATATATTTATTTGACAAGAGAGAAAGTGTATCAACTTGAACCATTACTATACTTTTAGTGTATGTCCTTTTAAAGTTACTGTTAAATACTTATTTTTATTAAATTTTAAATGGATTACAAATATTTTGTTTCACTTTTGGGGCTGAACCCATCACAAAGGACAAGGATTACTGGCTTTATAGTACAGAAAAAAACAAAAATTAAAAATAAAAAACACCTGGACACCAAAATTGTGTTCTATATTGTGGAATAATTGAAAAGAATAGCAATAAAATGGGTCCCAAATTCGAATCTACTTTATCTAAGCACAAATCTCATGTTATATCTAAGAAATCTTTCTATAATATACCAGAAATTTTTTTTTCTGGAAATATTTTGGATTTTCTTTATTCTATACTGATGGATTACTAACTTTAAAAGGATGTGGAAGAGGGAGAATTCAGTTAGTTTCACATAAAATCATTTGGAAAGTCAGGCTAACATTCCCTAATAAAAGTGATATTCGAAGAGATTAATTCAACAACAAAAAATATTTTATTTGAGAAAAAATGAAGATCCCTTAAAGCACTGTACTTACTTGGTGAAAGAATTCACTGGCAATTCCTTCCCTGTTTTATAATGTAAACAATTCCTCACATCCACAATCAAAACACCATCTATTAGAAAAGACAAAAATCTAATCATAAAGTCAGAAAGACCTGAGTTCAAATCCTGACTCAGACAATTACTAGCTATGTAACCCTGGGCAGGTTATTTAACCTTTATTTACCTTAGTTTCCTCATCTATAAAATGGAGATAATAGCACCTTTATCCCATGGCTGTTGTGAGGATTAAATGAGGTAACAGTTAGAAAGCTAGTTCATGACAGTGCCTGACATAGAGAAAGTGCTATTTAAATGTTAGCTATCACCATCATCATCCCAGTTATCTGCGAAATTTAGAAGATATCAGTATTTCCAAGAGTTTTCAAAGTAAAAGCAAATGGCTATTGGGATGAAGAGAAGTGTTGAGAGATACTCATGGTGGATAACTTAGGATTGCATAGGCTAGTAAAAAGACATGGCTTCAGATGTGGAGAGTTCTAAAAGGGAAGCGTCATAGATATGAACAATTGTCAGGGGAAGAGAGGCATTCTTGGGAGGGCAGAAATAGTGTAGGGAAGCATCAGTTTTGATGGGAAAAATATCAGTATTTCAAACACTGGGAAAGAAAAAATTAAAATGGGGATACTAACTTCTCTTATCCACTCTAATAGTAGTTGAACTGATACTGCACCCAAAAACCCAATTTGGATTAAAAGTCTAGTTTCATTTGGTCTAAATTCCTATTCCCCTACCTCCAAATTATCTAGCTCCTTCTGGAACAAGAGTATTTATATAGCCTTCACCTCTCTATATTATAAAAAAATTAGTTACTATGCATAAACATTAAAAAGATACACCTATTCTTGTAGATATAACCTTTGTAAACTTTAAAGGACTAGGCAGGGGTCAGTTATTTTTATGATGGTTTTTCTTTTTCAAATGGGGTAAGACTTCATTTTAGCCACATTAGTAGATAAACTAATGCAATAAACTTGTACAAACTAGCAGTTGGGATCTAAAATACCTTTTGAAAAATAAAATGTTAAACTAGATTTCCCTGAAAAGATGTTTTCCACAATGATTTGAATTATGAGATATATTGGAATCACTCAACAATAGATATAAGAAGGTGAGTAGCCATAAAATGAGATTATTTTAGGGATCAGAAAAAGGACTCTGTAGTGAGGTATGACACTAAATGAAACACAATTAGATCATCTTCTATTAATTCATTTTTTCCTATAATTAAACAAGTATATCATCTTCATACAAATAATTCAGATGTACAATTTGGGACTAACAGTCTTTAAATTCAAAGTACATCTCAGTATAATGCTTACTGGCATCATAGAAGGTGAATGGTTAAGAACTATAAATAGATTTTAGAATGGATCTTTTCCTAAATGGACTATTCAAGGTAGTGATTTCCATGTTGGACTCTTGAGCAGTCATGTTTGTTTGTTTCCCCCTCATTTCATTTCCACAAAATTACCAATATAGATAACATATATTCCTATTGAACCATCATGTCAGAATTCATTGAACATTGTAGATATTGATTTTTAAAAAGGTCTTTATTATCAATACAAATGTGCATATGTGCTGTTAGGTGGTCCAGTGCAGTGAATTTAATGCTGAACTTGAGGGCAGGAAGACCCGAGTTCAAATCCTATTACTCGTCCTGTCACTTATTCGCTGGGTGACCTAAGAAAATTACTTAACTTCTCTCTAGTTCCATTTCCTCATGTGTAAAATGGGGATAATAATAGAATTTATTTTCCAGGGTTGTATGGTGAAATAACATGATGTGCATATATTTGTTATTATAACATGTAGTCTTAACTTGTGATAGACCCTGTTGATGGTTCAGTTATTTCTAGTGGTATCTGACTCTTCATCACCCTATTTGGAGTTTCCTTAGCAAAGATAATGGAGTAGCTTTCTATTTCCTTTTCTAGCTCATTTTACAGATGAGGAAATTGAGGCAAACTGGGTAAAGTGACTTGCCCGGGGTCACACAGATAATAAATGTTTGAGGTCAGATTTGAACTCAGGAAGATGTATCTTCTGGATACATACCTGGTAGTCTAACCACTGTGCCAACTAGCTGTCCTGACAGGCCCTATAACCTAATGCAAAAATAGTAATCCAACTCAATAAAAAATCTGAAAATCAAATCAAAACATGTACAACCTAAATATGTACAACAAAACCTAATAAACTAATTTTTACAGTAAGCATAATACCCTTTAATGCAGAGATCTAACACAAGATTGTTAACTTTGCCAAAAAATAGGGTTTAATAGCTTAATATACATCTTTTCCCTCCTGCTAATATTGGTACTAAAAAGGCACTAATTTTGACGTCACTATAACAAACATACACATAGCATACTTATGTATTTTACTACACTAATAATTATAAATTATTTATAAAGGAATTATTTATGAATCAAAAATAGGATGTGATTACAGGATTACCTTTTGAATCACTAAATTCCATTCACAAAATGTTTCTTCATTAAATTTAAATAATATTTTCATCTACAAAGTAAATTCTATAGATTTCTTTCAGAAAAGATAATGAAACCACAATGATTTGTGATCTTATAACAATATCATCAACTAATTTCACAGCACTGATTAGTAGATAACATTCTTGGTTAATGTGGTGAACAATTTACAAAAGTAAAGTATGAATTGTATAGAGCAAAACATGTCTTTTCATAAATGACTTAAAAATATGTGTGTATAATTTTTACAAGTTCCACATTTAAATAGCCCTTATTCAAGTATTCTTATTTTTCTTTTCAAATATTTTCTTTTATCTAAGTTGTAAAATAGTTTTTTTTTAAATATAAAAATAAAGTAATCTATATCAGACTAAAAGGTACATTTAAGTTTGACTTAAGAAATCAGCTGCTAATTTTAATAAAAACCTGATCTGGGATTCAAAACAAGTTTAGATGCCATTCTAAGTTAAACAATTTTGACAGAATTATACAAACATTTTTGGTGTCAGATACTTGAAATAAACTCCCAATAAGCTGACATTGTAACAACATGTTATAACATTATTATTAATGTTTATCCACAAGTCTTGTTGATTCCCACCCAAAATTCAACTCAAAATTTCTAAAAATACACCTATGCAAATATATTCTAATATACAATATACCTCCTTACAAACACTTAAGTAGCCATAAATAAAACTTTATTCTTTAATTTCATTTACAAGCTACCAAGCACTATGTATTTTACATAGCACTAGACACTTAAAATGGTTGCAGTCACAGAAAGATCCAGACTGAATAGAAAGCTGTGAATAAAGTAAAGGATCTTAAGATAAAAGCAAAATAATACTGAATAAGTGGCAAAGAGGCATTTGTGCCATGGTAAATCAGACTTGTAATGTTGCTTCGGTTCTGTTTAAAACAAAGACTGAGCGCCATGCGATTCTCAGCTTTATTGTTTGCAGTCTGGCTGTACAGTCATTTTGTTTTTTGCAATTATTAAAATAAAAAAGTTAAAAACTATAGCAGCAACAAGCAAACCTTGTGACAGGAAGGCAAGGGTTAAGAACTAAAAAGTTTATACAATGTGCTTAAGAAAGTTTGTATAGTTTATCTTCCATCAGCTGGAGTTCGACTGAGGGACAACATGATTCGGGCAAATCGTTCACACAGTTCGTGTGTGGAATATGAAGGTAATTTTGGCAGGTCATTGAAACCTTTGATCTCTGTAGAACAATCAAGTAATTTTGGCAGGAAGTCAGTCAGCTTTTCTTGGAGGTTGGCTGTAAATGCAAAAAAAATATATATATGTGTGTGTTATTCTAACCATGCTGGGAAAAGCAATTCATAAAACTAATATTTTAAACAGTTTTTAATCAGGAATTAAATAAGTTAACATTAAACTTCAAAAGGCATTATTTAAAAAAAAAGTTAACATTTTCCATAAGAAATTATCGTACTACGTATAACTCAATTCATGATTGAAATAACAGTAGACAAATTCAAAGAGTTAGTGAATTAAATTAGTGAGTTAAAAGTCTAGAAATGTAAACAAATATTACTTTATGAAAAATCTACTGCTAATCTTAAGAACTTAGATGAAAATAAACAAGATAATTTTAGGAGGGAAACGTGCTAATGACTGGAGATATCAGGAAAGGCTTCACTTAGGAAGCTGTATATAAGCTGTTCTTTGAATGAACTTTGAGATTCTAAGAGATGAACATGGAGATTTTTTTACATTTTAGGTGGGGGAGGGGAAGAGAAAAACTATAATAGAATTTGGTCAAATTCAGGGAATGGTTACAAAAGCAGTTTGGTTACAATATATGGTATGTAAAGGGTGAACTTAGAAAGTCAGATTGGAGAAGGATGTAGAAATCAGCCTTTGAAAGGTTGGGCTAAGGAATTCCTATCTTATTATCAAGTAAAAGTGCAATCACTGACTACTTCTGAACAGAAGAATGACATAATAAGGCCTATGTCTGGACAAACTTGCATGAAATATGAAGAGCAAAATGAGCAGAACCTTAGAACAATTCTGCTTTAAGAAAAACTTTGAGTGAATAAGTCATTTTTACTATTATAAATACTCAAATTAACTAAAAAGAACATATATGAAGGAAGATGGCATCTGTATCCAGAGAAAGAACTGATAAAGTATGTAGAAAATGATTTTACAAATTTAAACACATTTTTGTCTAACGGTAGCTATCTCTAAGGTGGGGAGGGAGGGAAAAAATGGATTTATATGACAGCTTTATAGATATTTAACAGAATAGCATGTTATACACAAACAATTTGCAGTTTCATGTGCAATTACCTTTTTTTTTAATCATTATACTATATTATGGAAATGCTTGCTTTATTCCATAAATTTAAAATGGAATAAAAATTTAAAAGAAACATTAACTTGGGAACTGTATATAAAATGGATGGGAAGCAAGGAGATCAATTAGTAGACTATTATGATAATTTAGTGCAAAGGTGATGAAAACCTGAATTACAATGGTGGTGTCAAGGAAATGGGAAAAAAAGATGGATGCAAGATTAGTAGAAATAGCATTGATAACACTTGGCAATTGTTAGATATATACAAAGAGTGAGTGAGAGGAAAGAAGCAAGAATGAGTCCAAGGATGGAAGAACAATGGCATCCTTGAGAAAAATAAGGATTTACACTTACGTTCCATTTCTTGCCCGAGATAGGAACACCAGCGATTTCTCATATCTTCTACAGCAATGATATCTTTCTCTTCCATTTCATCCACAAGTAACAATGGCAAACATGGGACAATAAACTCATTCATAATAAACAACCCATTGTTTACTTCTTGATCCTCTCCAGATTCAAATAGTTCTGCTGCATGCTCATTTAATTTCTTTATGAAATATAAAATAAGAAAATTTTTTCTTACTAAATTTATTATATTATCTTGATATTGAATACAACCTAAATCATGTAATCATAGGCTTATAATTAAAGGTGGTCACATAGATGCTTAAATATGGCAATCACAATACATTCAATTGGCAATTTTAAAATCAGAAAATAAATTTTTAGCATCATTTTAAGTATTATTTTCATTGCTGCTAAGATGGAAAATATTTATTTTATGCTAATCATCCAAGAATTTAAAATGTAGTAAAAAATATATCAACAAAAAATTCAGTAAGAAAGGAAACTGCAGCAAGCTTTTATGGTTTCAAGAAAAAAAAATCATCAAAAGACATTTGCTTGGTTATTTACAAAGAAAACTTGTGTAGAATCCAGTCTTTGTTCTTCAGGAATCCAAATACATAGACACACACACATTGTTGCAAATTACTGCAATGCATTAAAAGTTGCAACTATAATCCTTTATTAGTATTATTTTAAAAATATCCATTGCACAATGGCTTTTGTCTAAAGATAATTTCCTTAAATCTTAAAAAGCATTTTATTTTAAAGTGGTTATAAGTTTTTACATCAATACAGCATTTTTTTAAATCAAAGTAAATAATTACATCATTGAAAATATTTGAGTAAAAGTAAGATTTCTTTCCCATAACTATTAGGGAGGTTATCCTTGAATCTTACACACTATTGTTTAAAAGAGAAAAAATTTCATAAATAAGCCACTATCTGCTTTTTGATAAATCACCTGCACAGTTCTAAAGTACTAAATGCCTCTATTTAAATATTACTAGGCCAGATGTAAAGCCATAAGCAGATCTTTTAAAATTTTATTAAAGTTGAAAAAGTACAGTTGAGGTTCTCAGTGACATGAAAGACCTAATATTTTGGAATGCATTGTTAAGACTGTTGAATTTAGTAAGTTCAAGAGAACATAACAGGAGTTTTAGTCTAATATGCAAATTAATTTTAAGAAAAAAAATTTCAAGATAAGTAGCAACATTACAAATTTATGTTCCCATTTGATTTTTTCTGAGGCAATTGGGGTTAAGTGACTTGTCCAGGGTCACAAAGCTAGGGAATGTTAAGTGTCTGAGACCAGATTTGAACTCAGGTCCTCCTGACTTCAGGGTTGATATCCTATCCACTGCGCCACCTAGCTGGTCCCCCTCCCCCACTTGATTTTTAATAGACTTTTCAAAGATATAATTATTGTCTAATGCACAAGTGTCAAAGTCACAGTATAAAAATTCATTAGTGTCAAACAGATTAAAATATAATTGAATATATCTGTATTTAAATGCAGGGAGGGAGATAAAACTCATAGTAAAGAACAGTGGAAAACTTAAAAGGAAACACAAAAAACATTGAAAACAATGTGTATTTATTACATATTTAAAAAAAACACAACATGAAATAGAAATTCAAGTTTTTATGTTGAATCCTCTGTTATGTTGTGTACATGGAAACTTTTTTTGTCTTTTTGTATTTAAGTTAAAAAAAGAATAACATTTTAAAACAATAATTTGGAAATGTTTAACAAAATAATACAAATACAATATAACATAGATAATGTTAATTTAATCTTTCTCTAATTAGTTTCTATCTGAGTTTGACACCACTGGTCTAATATAGAAAATATATTGCTGTCTCAGAATTGAGATTTGATCATCATATTTCACTGATACACATTCTTAAAAATATGCTTAATAGGTAAAATAAATGAACTATGTACATAATTTGGAAACTATATATATTTGGGTAATCTGCTATATGAAAAATAAACTTATTTTAAGAATTCATAATAGAAAAAGTTATGGTTGATAAGGAGTGAAATTTATTGAGAAAATAGTAGCAAAATGAAATTCCTCATTTGACACATTAAGATTAGCTGAAACTAAAGTCACTTGTACTTCCCAACGGATGATGCTCCAAATAATGGAGTTAACTAGAAGAAACAACAACAACAAAAGATGAAAATGTCTATGGATGCTATTCTGGGAACATGGACATTGAAAATACTGGAAAAGCAATTAAGATCTCTTAAGGATATAAAAAGATAGTGAATTACAAAGTATCTTCAGACATAATAATAAAAATAATAATATAATGACAGTTAAATAAATGCTTTAAATACGTCAGTTAATAATCAGATCAGCACATTGCAATAACAATAAAATGTTTGTCTTTTAGAGTTATAATAGCACTACTGAAAAAGTACAAATGCAAAAAAATTTAAGAATTAAAAATTGTTCACATAATAAATTATATAGTCTGTTCTGCTCAAAAAAAGGTATTTCTCTTTTCACCCCAGATCTAAAAGAATTTAGAGGTCCACAAAAGAAAGGGAAACGTGCCAGTGTAAATGAACCTGGATTTTTGAAAAAATTTGGGCAAGACAGGACCTCTTAGCAGAGTTATGTTTCAGCCTTAAATTTGGTCCTTCTATCTCCAAATTCTCCATGTATTTCTTCAAATCTTGTCATTAACAGCTTAGGTCCAAAATGAAATGGATTAACAACTGCATGGATTCCACTTACTAGTAAACATTCTCTTCTGTAATGTGATATCAATTCTTCATCATGTCCTCGGTATGGACCCTTGGACAAGAGCTCCTTGTTATTCTGATAAGCACAGATAAGATACTGTATGGCTTCTATGTAACTTAAAATTAAAAGGAGAAGATAACATCAGTGTTTCCATATACATAACAGTACGATGCAAAGTCAAAAATTTTGACAGTCCGTGTCAGTGAAAGAGCATTAGTACAAATACAAATTGGTAGCTTCTGTCTTAAGTTTTTCCTCTTCAGAACAGTGGGAATGAATTTTCAAGACAAGTAATCGCTAATAGTAAGAGTGTGAAAAGCAGCTAGAAATTCAATAAATGAAGGTAGAAATATTCATTTCTGTGTCTATTCTCCAAATGTCCTACTTTTTCAACCTTCATTACTAGACAAGAATGAATCTCAGGAAAGGCAAGCATAACCTATTCAATTAATGATCGATTTTTTTTTTTTTTAAAGAGGCACTAAATTACTCATCAAGGAAGTTGAAGAATTTTGGAAAATTATTCATTGGGGGGGGAAATGAAAAGGAAAGAATGGCTTTCGAAAAGAAGAATAATGTACTGGAGAAAACACTAGATTTTGATGAGAGATCTGAGTTTAAATCGTACCTCCGAAACTTAATAGCTTTGTGGCTATAATGTAGAGAATATGTTTCAGTGTAAATTTTTGTGCCCCCTCTAAAAATAATCAAACTTTTTTGAATTGTGACAAGAATACTGATGGAATACTGATAGTAAAATTATATTTAGATTTCATTATAACTTTGATAATGTTAATGCTAGGGAAAAGCAATCAACACTGAATTTTTATTTTTTGTAACTAATGGCAATGCACATACTAGAAAATGGAATATTTTTGTAAATATTCCATTAAAATGTTTCAGATGTAGTAAATTAGAAAATGAGATTAGTACTATGCTATTCCAGTTAAATGTAATTAGGGACATACATGAATTATTTCTTAGTAATTTTGAAAAAAAAATACAAGATATGTCAAGAAATTTGTATATTACTTCTAACCTTCCCTCTCACTAACCTTTTCTGTTCCTCAATTCATCTACAAAGCAGAAATAATACCCATTCTATATGTTTTAACTTGTTCCTAGGATAAAATCATAGATACACAAGTATACTGAAGAAATTAGAAGCTAACTTTAACTCAGAATTCAGGAATCCTGGAAGAAGCATTTTTGTTCATGCTTGTTTCATAATTGATTACAATCAATCAAAAAGCCTTTGTTAAATACCTATTATGTGTTAGGCACTGTGTTATGCACTGAGTACACAAAGACAATGACAAAATAATTGCCACAATCATGGAGCTTATACTCTAATGAGGAAGAAAAGATATAAATATGTGCAAAACACAAACAAAAGAGATCAAGGTAAATTTTGGGAGGAAAGTGTCAAGTAGAAGATGGTGAGTGAACTAAAGCTTAAGAGAAGTCAGGGATTGCAAGAGGTAGATATGGGCAGGGAAGTTATGACAGCAAGAGAAAAGGCACAGAGATAGGAGATGGAATGTCATGTGTAAAAAGCAAAATTAAGTTAAAAGTGTATTATAGAAGGAATATAATGTGTAATATGACTGGAAAGGTATGAGACCAGGTAGTAAAGAGTTTTAAATGCCAAATAGAAGAGCTTATATTTGGTCTTGGAGGTAGCAGGAAACCATTAGAGCTCACTAAATAAGGCGGTGATATTATAGACCTTCTTTAATGAGGGAAAAAAAAAAAACAACTTGGGCAGCTGTTTGGAGGATATTTTAGAGCAGGGAGAGACTACAGAAAGGAAGTCAATTAGAAAGGTACTGCAATAAAACACATGAAAATTGACAGAGCTATGAATTGAGGTAGTACATACACAGGAGAAGAAGATAATGTATTTGAGAGACATGAAAGTGGAAAAAGACAAAATTTGCAAAGGATTGGACATATGGATGTGAGAGTCAGGAAGTTGACACAGAGAAGGAATGGAAGGGTAGTGTCCATAATGAAGTTTAAGAAAAAGGGTAGGTTTTGAGAGAAAGAAAATGGATGTGTTTAAATTCATTGAATTAACACTAACAAGATGAGCAACTTCGTACACTTCAATGACTCGTGATTTCATTAATTCAGGTAATTTTCTATATTGACACATATTGCAAAACCTTCTATGACTTAAAATATAAGACTCTCAGAAGTAAAGAGAAGAAGGTGATTTGGTCCTGAGATGGCACACTCTGTCTCTGAGACTATAGAGGTATCAAAGTAGGACTTTGATGGATATAAAACTATTCAAGTGATGAAAACTGAATTTTATTTAGTTTGATCAAAATGAATTCTGCTTCACAATTTTTATTTTGAATTTGAGTTATGATACATATTAAAAATAACATATTATAAATATAACATTTTTCAGATACAAATCAGGACAGATATCTCATATCTCTTCCAACTCTGAAACTTTGGACCTCTGCTTTTATTCTTTTGGAAGTGTGAAATAAAGTCAATTATCTTTAAAATATGAAACCAGAATTAAAATGGTAGCACTGCCCTCTAGAGGACATAATCCAAAAGTCTTCAAAAAGTAATGTTTTGGTAGTCATAATAAAATTACAGAAAAGTTTTTTAAGGAATTTCAGAGTAAGAAGAGACTTCAGTGGCTAGCTCCAACTGTAAAATGACAAAAATATTTTATAAAGGAATAAATATATCACAAATACCATATATAAATATAAATTTTGTATGTACTTACTACACAATATAATTGGAACCACACTTTCAAAAAGATTATGCTAGAATGATTCACTATTGCACCGAGCTGACCCTGTGTTTTTACTTTATGCCAGGAAAATATAAACTTTGGTATAATTTACCAACCTTGAAAAACTAGTTTTGATGACAATTATGGTTCTGCTATCTGAGGATCAGCCTAGGTTAAATCTGAATAAGTTCATGATAGAAGGTTAACTAGATAGAAGTAATGAATGTTTTGGTTACAGTTACCTACAATATGTGCATGAATATAAAATAACATTCATTGCAGTGTAACACTCCCTTATCTCCCATTTCCAGGCACAGTAGTGAGAAAGGAGATAAAAGATCTTAAAATATCTACAAATATGAGTTTAGTTAATTTCAATTGTTTATAACAATAGTACCTTTTAAAATATGTATATTATTGGGATTTAGTCAATACTTTCTATTACCTATAGTTCACTTTAAAATAACCTTAAATTAATTTGCAAGCTGTATATCTTATTAGATTAGTAATGGTGTAGCAAAATTCCAATTATTGTATCTTTTATAATATCTGAAGAACTAAATTAGTATCTAGGGCAAATATAAATTCAGATTGGCTACAGAAGAAGTTCATTACAAAGGAAACCAGATAATGAGATATAGCATGTCCTGGTTCTGCTGAAATTATTTCCTGCTATTTCTCAAAAATTCTTTGCTCACTTAAAACTTGTCTGTTCTTTTTCCTTTTTATGTTTCAATAGCAGGAGTAGATGAGAATACACTGAAGTTATGTAAAGAAAATATAGAAAGAGTCATACTGGCAGATGTAATAAAAATACAAAATAAATTTAAAAATACATACCTTTTCATAAAAATGAAGAATGTGTATAAAGTTAAATAATACATATGTGTATCTTGTGTGTTCCCCATAATATCAAAATATATTCTTAACTTTTCTTACCTCTTTTTTTGAAAATGTTCTAAGCCTATCATGAGATACATTGTTGTATCCCTGAAGCTCTTATAATCTTGGTGCCACTTCTGTAGGAAAAGAAAAAATTGTATTTAAGATATCTAATAAAAGAAGTTATTAAAAAATACACTCTGCATTTTTCTGATAAGACATCTTCCTAAATAAACATAACTAACTGACCTTTCTATACAGTTTAGTAAGGAAAGAAATAATTTCTCTGTAACAATTTCTGTGATAAAACTTATTCAATGGTGATAAAGAATTAAAGAAAAATATATGACAGAAATGCAAAGCTACATATTAATTTTAATTTTCTTCCATGATTAAAAAATATGGAATCATATTTAGAAAGCTTGATCTAATTTTTCTGTCCAAATGGCAAAGATTTTAATGTATGTAAATGTAAGCATTGAAAACAAATGCCATGGTCATCATTTCTTGGAGTCTTGGACATACTACCTATTCTCATTGTTCACATATATAGAACTGAGACTAGAAAGAACTTGAGAGACCAGTTAGTCATTTCCATCTTAGAGTAATTCTAGTGATTTACTCAAGTTCACATAGGTAGCAAAGACCAGGGCCAAGATTCCAATCCAAGTTCTCTGCCTTCAAATCCAGCACTTTTTCTCTTATTCTTTACATTACAGATTTCCAAGCTTCCCTTTGAAGTCACCATATCAATTCCAACCCTCTCAAAATACTTACCCCAGTCCTGCACTCAAATAGATACATGTTCTCAATGATTGAGAAGTTCTCTCTAGTGATGCAGATCATAACATACCTATGCTAAGCCATCCTATGTATTTTTTGTTCATATCCTTCAAATTGCCACACTGGATTCATCAAATATGCTGGAACATTCTCTATATATGAGAATACCAGTGGAGCAACTGAAGCCCACTGGCTACCTTTCACTTTTGTGAAAGGATCAATCAGTCAATGAAGGAATAAATGATATATTAAATGTTTACTATGTTCAAAGCATTGTGCTAAGCACAGGGGATAGAAATGGAAAAGTAAGACAATATTTTCTCTAAAGGAGCTCACATTCTAATGGGAGAGAGAATATATATGAAAGATTTTAGCTGCAAGTCAGATAAAAGGTTCTATTGTTCTTAGAGTGCAATAGCAAAGCATAAGGTAATGCCTTTCCTTTAACATCATTTCCACTGAGAAAAGATATCAGGATCTGATGTTGAGCTATTTGACACTGGGCTGGTAAAGAAGGCTGTGAGAGCTAGATTGGAAGCAGATCCAGTGATGTGAAAGGTGCTGTTACTACCAGGGCTCTTATGGCTATCTGCCTTTTGGTGATAGTTAGGAGAATCATTTAACATGACTAAGTTTCTTGAATAGCAGTCTTTCCATTACTTGACACTGATCTCCTATTTGTAAAACCAAAGTCAATATTTAAAGATGGCTTAAAACTATGATCATATGCTGAGTGAAATGAGCAGAACCAGGAGATCATTATTCACGGCAACAACAGTACTATATGACGATCAATTCTGATGGACATGGCTCTCTTCAACAATGAAATGTTTCAAACCACCTCCAATTGTTCACTGAAGAAAGCCATATACACCCAGAGAGAGGGATGTGAAATGTGGACCACAACATAACATTCTCATACTCCTTGACTGATGTTTGCTTACATTGTGTTTCCTTTATCTGATATATCGTTTGCGTAGATAAGATTTTTCTTGCACAACAATGATAAGTTTGGAAATATGTATACATATATTCAATTTGCCAATATTTTAACATAATTAACATGTAGTGGATATCCTGCCATCTAGGGGAGGGGTGGGGAGTTGGGAGGAAAAATTTGTAACAGAAAGCTATGTAAGGGTTATTGTTGAAGAATTACTCACATGTTATACAAATAAAATTAAAAAAAAAGAATACAGTTAAAAAAAAAAACTATGATCATAGCATCTTCTTTATGATCAACCAGTCTTGTTCTCTTTAGAATTTCAGAAAATTTTTCTAGTTTTCTTAATTACTCTCTATCATAGCATGTAGGCAATTATCTCTCCCTTCCTTATATTTAAATCGTAAGCCTCTAGATAGATACATTATTATACATATTTTGGTCAAGACAGGGCATTCTAATATTTTGAACTGTTAATTAAAAATTGAAATATAGATCTTTACATCATCTTTTTAACTAGTCTGTAAATATACCATTTCTCTTTGAAAGAGACTGACTTTAATTAGCAATCAAAACATAAAAAAAAACATTACTTATGTTTCTAAGGCCTTTACCTTCTTGTTCATAACTTTGTAACTTAATAATACTTACTTGATTCCTTAGGGTAGTGTTACTTATGACTCTTGTCTTCTCAAATGAAAGATACCTAAAACCAAACATCTTTTCTCCCAAAGCTTCTTGCAACTACATTATTTCTGCCAGTGGTAATACCATTTACTTAGTCTTTAAGTTTCAAAACATCTCTCTCTCTCTCTCTCTCTCTCTCTCTCTCTCT
>JAJPUD010002673.1:271095-302266 GCA_023553655.1 Myrmecobius fasciatus | reverse complement strand
CTGAATACAAAGTACACAGCAGCTCCATCAAGCAACTTCAAACATTATATAGAGTCCTATAGCTCAGGGAGACAAAGAACTCATGGGACCTGATGAGCACATCTGTTGTCCAAGGAAACCATAAATTCAGTTCTGCCAGGTTAGGGAGCAAGCAGCCTTGCCAAAGGAGACTATTTCATCTAGGTCACAGATAAGGGGTAGGTCGAGGCTGGCCATCTGGAGGTTTCATGATTACTTTGGAATGTGAGTCCAATTATTTCTGAAGGTCAGGAAGTGGGGATTTCTATTCTGGGACAGAGCAATTAAGGGAGACTGAAACAGCAATTAAGGGAGACTGATACTGCAACTGAGGGAAACTGAAACAGTAACTGAGGGAAACTGAGACAGTAACTGAGGAAGACTGAGACAGGCACAACAACTTCACCCCAAATGCCTTGTAAAATAAATAAATAAAGCAAAGTGGAAATCAAAGGAAAGCCTCCTGAGGATATCTTCATTTTGAAGTTGTGCCTTCTGTAGTTAGATTATAAATGCTCTTCTTTGCCATGGCCTTTGCAATTTCTAACTGCTGAAGCCACCGTTTTTCTTTAAATGCACTGCAAGAAAATAACGAATAATTTATCTTAAAACCTAATCTTTCCCTGTTTAGATTTGGGGACACTCCTCATTCTGTAGTTTTAGCTGTTCATTAGTCTGGGATCAATCACTGAAATGTCTTTGAGTCTCAGTTTCCTCATCTGTAAAACAAAAGACGACTAGATAATCGTCTTTAAGGTCCTTTCTTGTTTTTACATTTTTGTTTTTGTCATTTATTATTTTTTTCATTTAATAGTATTTTGTTTTTTCCAATTACATGTAAAGATAATTTTCAACATTCATTTTTAATTTTTTCCCTCCCTCCCTAAAACAGCAAGCAGTCTGATAGAGGTTATACATGTACAGTCATTTTAAGCATATTTCCATATTAGTCAAGTTGAGAAAGAATAATCAGAACAAAAGGGAAAACCACAAGAAAGAAAAAAAAGTGAAAATAATCTGCTTTGATCTGCATTTAGTCTCCTTAGTTCTCTCTCCGAATACAGAAGGCATTTTCCATCCCAAATCTATTGGAATTGTCTCCGGTCACTATATAGTTGAGAAAAGCTAAGTCTATCATAATGGATCATTTCATAATCTTGTTGCTGTTGTGTGCATGTTTTCCTGGTTCTGCTCACTTGACTCAGCTTGTCATGGAAGTCTTTCCAGATTTTTCTGAAATCAGCCTGGTCATTTCTTATAAAACCATTTGCTCATCATTTCTTATAAAACCATAGTATTCCATTACTTTCAAATACCACAACTAATTCAGCCTTTCTCCAACTAATAGGCATCCACTCTTTAAGGTTCTTTCAACTCTAAAACTTGTGACCCAGTGAATTATTGTCATTAGGTCATCCCCAAATTTTGCCCAGTAGGTTCCCAGATTACCACCACTAGGTGGTAGCAGTTTGCCAAATAGTAAAGAAGGAGCAGGTCCTCAAAAAATCAAATGTGATAAAATGGGTGCACAAAATGTTACATAACATGGAAATGACAGAATCATAGTATATCGCCAATAGTGGTTATTTATGATAATAAAAGTGTCAGAAGCAGATCATTCAAATAATTTTACTTATCACAAATTACTATCGATTTCATTCAGCTTTCTTATCCTGTCCAATCTTTATCTCCAAGAACTTCACTCCTTAATTCATTTTGGCTTACTTTATTACTCAATTACTTACCTATTTACTTCCACTTTCATCATTGTCCAATTAAATATACCAAGAGTTGACAAAATGCAGTCCTTTGTATCCTGTTTTACATGCCCCTCAAGCTAATAAATTTTTACATTTTAAAATACAAAAAAATAATTATTTAAAAATGTAAAAACCATTTTAGTTTTCAAGCTATACAAAAGTAGGCAGTTTCTGGATTATTTGACTCAGGGTTATAGTTTGCTGACTCTAGACCTGTGCTTTTTAAATATATTTTCTTCCCCTTATTTTTTAAAGTCTTTGCTCTGTTCTCATTTACAGAAACACTTTTAATTGTAATGTGTTGGATTAATACTCATTTACAGAAACACTTTAAATCATAATGTGTTGAATTTATAAATGTCTCAGAACATATACTGATGATAATGATGAAAATTTTGGACTTAGGATGCAGTTTTAAATATTGGCCTACATGAATGATTAAAGAAGAAAAATACCTTGCAGTAGCTAAGCAGTAGATTGCATTCTCTCTTGTAGTCTTCCCACTGTATTCCAAAAAAGATTGAAGGGATGAAGTGAGGAAATAGGCTGCTTTAGGGGTCACGTAGTAAAAAGGAGGATGTGAATAGCCCCCAGTAGCAAGTGAAGGAAAAGGAACTTGGGCTGAGAACAGATTTGTTGTCATCAATTTCTTCTTCCTAGATGTTGCTGTCTTTTTTTTCTGATTATTTGGGTGATACGCTTGTAATCTTGAGAACTCGTTTATTTTTTTTATTGGAGGCAGTTTTATGCTTCTTATACATTTATGCTGCTGTGGAACTGTTAAAGGATCCAAAGTTTTCCTGCTTTGGGTTTTTTCATGGAAATTTGGCAGTTTGGAAACTTTGCTTTTTATACTCTTGTTCTCAGTTTTATTCCATTCTCTGGAGGTCATTTTTGGCTGGGTGAAGCCATCCACCATGACAAAATCTCCAACTCGCGTTCTGAATGTCTGAGTCTCATTGTGACGTCTTCTCTGAAGGATGTGACGCTGAGCTCTGAGAAGCCATTGTTTTATTTTAATATAGATCTTCATGGGGATTGAAATTTTAGAATAAGAAACCATGGACCACATCTTAGCCACCAAGTATAACACACAGTCTTTATGCCTGTGTTTGAGGGCAATAGTCAGTGGTATTTGTCCCACTGCATTTTTACAGTCTAGACATAAGACATTGCAATTGATGAAGGCCTTAAGGATCAATAGCTGGCCTGTTTCGGAGGCTGCATGAATGGGACATTTAATAATATCTGGATGATATGTTTCTTGACACCATTCTCGATAGGGATGTACCCCAACTGCTTCATTGGGCCTTGCTCCTTGCTGTAGAGTCCATTCTGTGAGTTCAATATATCCATAAAATGCAGCCATATAAAGTGCTACTCTCTTCTGGTACCTGAACAAATACAACAAAATAGGGAAGTGAATGGACAATTTTTAAGGAAACCATTCAATCCCAGAATTGTGCACCAGCAGCTCTCAGATACCTCATATGAGCAATTCCTGCCTGAGAAATATGTCAGTGTGGTTTCTCCAGTCAATGTGCATATCGATACACGGACT
Source organism: Myrmecobius fasciatus (assembly GCA_023553655.1). Taxonomy (NCBI): domain Eukaryota; kingdom Metazoa; phylum Chordata; class Mammalia; order Dasyuromorphia; family Myrmecobiidae; genus Myrmecobius; species Myrmecobius fasciatus. The sequence continues at coordinate 298,927 of JAJPUD010002673.1, read as the reverse complement.
TCGGCACTATTGCCAACAGCCTTAAAACTTGCCGGTTGCTGCCAGTATGGACTAAGTGCCAAAAATGACTCTTAGCAGTGCCATCAGCAGCATAGTCAAAGAGAACCCATGAGTCAGAAAGATTGGGCTTAAATATAATAGCAGAACAAGTAGTTATGGAAGTGACATGCTTACCTATGCTGATGGTGTGCAGTTATTTCCTTTCTAATTGAATGTAAAATGCAGAGCTCTGTGCATTACAGAAACTAAAATGAACCTATTGAACTATCAATATATCATATATTAAATTGAAATATGATGTCTATTTTGTAAAATTGGGAAAATTGCCACCTTTTCAATAGTTTATTTGTATTATCAATATTATTTCTATTACTTAAATAATAGATTTTCATCATCATGCTTTTTTTGGACTTGAATTTGCAACTGAATTGATTTTTAAAAATAATTTTAGTGGGATTATGAATGTGAATTGGGACCCTGTATCAGTTGTTTTATTATTTGTTTTGCTGTGTACATTTTGTATCTTGTACAAATAAATCAAACCTTGGGTCTAAAAATATAATAAAATTAATTTTGAGAATTATAAAATTAGGTACCCAGCACATTATTAGATATTCTATTGTGGTTCTTTCCCTTTTGCTAGGTAGAAGTGTGCCAAAAATATTTCTATTAATTACAGCAACTAACTTTTGTTAAAATAAATAGTAATGGGTTATTTGACTCATACAAGACCCATTTGTAAATATTATACTATGCATAATATTCCTTCAGTGATACTATACAGCTTTAAAGGCAATATGTTAGATATGAGCCAGAGGCAAATATGAATAAGGTATTATATAGGAAAAAGGGTATAAAGAAGGTCATCAGGGTGGAACCAAGATGGCGGAGTGAAGACACGACTCTCTGTGTCCTCCTCTGACCTTCTCTCAAACCAATAGCAGATTAAGCCTCTGAACTGATTTTTAAGTCAAAGAACCCACAAATATTTGGACTACAAAACATTCCTTGCAGAAGGTACCTTGGAAAAGTCCAGTGTAGGCCTGTTTCAGTCGGGCAGGGGGTCAAGCAGTTTGCCGGGCTTGGCTCTGGGAGACAGGGCAGGAAACCGGGTGGGACTCAGAGTGGAAGATTCTAAACACCTGGGGAGTCTATCTGAGGCTCTCGGGACACTCTGCCCTGATTGCAGGCAGGTGCTTTGGCAGATCTGCCTTTTGTAAAAGGCAGATTGTAACCCACTGCAAACACTGATACTGAGCCCTCATAGCCCAGCACCGGAAGTTAATTAGCTGAATTGCCCCAGGGCAAATTACCACAGCCACCGCTTCTCTGCTTTAAACAGACCCCAAGCTTTTTAAAAATTGAGTAAGAAACAGAAGAGAGCTCTCACCATAGACAGCTTTTATGGAGAGAAAGAAGGGCAGACCTCAGATCCTGAGGTTCCTATAGGCAAAGCAACTCCAGACAAAGCCATCAAAGGAGAGATGACCTGGTCCCCCTTTCACAAGGCCTTCCTTGAAGACTGCATAAAAAATCTCAAAAGAGAGTTAGATGAAAAATGGGGAAAGAATTGAGATCAGTGCAAGAAGGATATAATGACCTACAAAAAAAGATATGATAAAGACACCAATTCACTGAAAAACAAAATTGGTAAAATGGAAAAAGACAACAATGCACTGAAAAACAAAATTGGTAAAATGGAAAAAGTATGCAATGAACAAATTGGCTAATTACAAAAGGAGCTAAAAAAAAGGTAACTGAAGAAAATAATACATTAAAAATTAGAATTGAACAAATGGAAGTGAATGGCTCAATAAGACTTCAAGAATCAGTCAAACAAAAACAAAAAAAAATGAAAAAATAAAATAAAATTTGAAATATCTCCTAGGAAAAACAACTGACTTGGAAAATAGATCTAGGAGGGGCAGCTAGGTGGCTCAGTGGATAGAGCACCAGCCCTGAAGTCAGGAGGACCTGAGTTCAAATCTGGTCTCAGACACTTAACATTCCCTAGCTGTATGACCCTGGGCAAGTCACTTAGCCCTAGTTGCCTCAGCAAAAAGCAAAAAAAAAAAAAAAAAATAGATCTAGGAGAGATAATGTAAGGATTATTGGACTTCCTGAAAGCCATGATGAAAAAAAAGAATCTAAACACGATCTTCCAGGAAATCTTGAAAGAAAACTGCCCTGATGTTTTAGAATCAAAAGGTAAAATCACCATCAAAAGAATTCACTGATCACCTCCTGAAAGAGACCCCAAAATTAAATCCCCAAGGAATATCGTATCTAAATTTTAGGACTATGGCACCAAGGAAAAAATATTGCTAGCAGCTAGAAAAAAACAATTCAAATACTGAGGAACTGTAATTAGAATCACACAAGATCTGTCAGCCTCCACATTGAAGGATTGAAGGGCCTGGAACCAGATATTCTGAAAGGCAAAGGAACTTGGATTATAGCCAAGAATAACCTATCCAGCTAGAATGAGCATTATCCTCCAGGAAAGAAGATGGACATTTAATGATATAGATGAATTTCACCTATTTCTAATGAAAAGACCAGATCTGAACAAAAAAATTGACCTCCAAATACAGAACTCAAGAGAAGCATAAAAAGGTAAAAAGGAAAGAACTCTTGAGAACTATATTTCTACTACAGGTATACTTAAAGAATGGGGTATATTTTGATATTACTTTGATAATATGAAAAAGAAACTAGAAGTGGAAAGGCTATCACACTGGGAAAAAGAGGAAAAGGTGGTAAAATAAGGTTTAAAAAAAAGGAGGTAAAAGTAAGGTAAAATCTTATGAAGGGGCAAAGAATACCTAATATAATTGAGGGAAAGAAGGGAGGGAGATGAGCATTGTGTAAATCTTACTCTCATCAGATTGGATTCTAAAATAGTGTATTAGACATATTTGGTTTCACAGAGAAACTTGTCCTACCTTATAAGGAAGTGGGAGGGAAAGGAGGAAAAGAAAGGAATAGACTAATAGAAGGGAAAATAAAAGAATCAGGGGGAAGGAGTAAGAGAGGGGGAGGGGCTCTAAAGAAGGGAGGACTGTTTGGGGGAGGTGGTCATCAAAAGCAAAATACTGGGGAAGGGAGAAGGGAGAAAGGAGACAGGGAAGAGAAAAACATAACTTGGGTAAGTAAGATGGCAGAAAATACAGAATTAGTTATTTTAACTGTGAATGTGAATGGGGTAAACTCTCCCATAAAGTGGAAGCGGATAGCAGACTGGATAAAAACCAGAATCCCCAACAATATGTTGTTTACAAGAAACATATCTAAAGCGTAGAGACACATACAGGATGAAGGTAAAAGACTGGAGCAGAATCTATTATGCTTCAGGTAAACAAAAAAAAAAAAAAAAAAAAAAGCAGGGGTAGCAATCCTGATCTCAGATAAAGTAAAAGCAAAGATAGATCTAATTAAAAGAGATAAAGAAGGAAACTATATTTTACTAAAGGGTACTGTAGATAATGTAGCAATATCAATACTAAAGATATATGCACCAAGTGGTATAGCATCCAAATTCCTAGAGGAGAAATTAAGAAAGATGCAAGAAGAAATAGACAGCAAAACTATACTAGTGGGGGATCTCAACCTTGCTCTCTCAGAATTAGATAAATCAAACCACAAAATAAATAAGAAAGAAATTAGGGAGGTAAACAAATTGTTAGAAAAGTTAGGTATGATAGATCTTTGGAGAAAATTGAATGGAGACAGTAGGGAATTTACTTTTTTCTCTGCAGTTCATGGAAATTATACAAAAAATGACCATGTATTAGGGAATAAAAAGCGCAAAATCAAATTCAGAAAGGTAGAAATAGTAAATGCATCTTTTTCAGATCATAATGCAATAAAGATTACATGCAATATAAGGCCAGGAGAAAATAGACCAGAAGTTAATTGGAAATTAAATAATCTAATCCTGAAGAATGAATGGGTGAAAGAGCAAATCATAGACACAATCAATAATTTCATTCAGGAGAATGACAATAATGAGACAACATACCAAAATTTGTGGGATATGGCCAAAGCAGTTATAAGAGGTGATTTTATATCTCTAGATGTTTACTTGCATAAAATAGAGAAAGAGAAGATCAATGAATTGGGCTTACTATTAAAAAAACTAGAAAAAGAACAAATTAAAAACCCTCAATTAAATACCAAATTAGAAATTCTGAAGATAAAAGGAGAGATTAATGAAATTGAAAATAAGAAAACTATTGAATTAATAAATAAAACTAAGAGTTGGTTTTATGAAAAAAACAACAAAATAGATAAAACTTTAATTAATTTGATTAGAAAAAGGAAAGAGGAAAATCAAATTGTTAGTCTCAAAAATGATAAGGAAGAACTTTCCTCCAATGAAGAGGAAATTAGAGTAATAATTAGGAGTTACTTTGCCTACTTTATGCCAATAAATTTGATAATCTAAATGAAATGGAGGAATATTTACAAAAATATAAACTGCCCGGGTTTACAGAAGAGGAAATAAATTATTTAAATAGCCCCATTTTAGAAAAAGAAGCAGAACAAGCTATTAATCAACTCCCTAAGAAAAAATCTCCAGGGCCAGATGGATTTGCATGTGAATTCTACCAAACAGTCAAAGAACAATTAATTCCAATACTATATAAACTATTTGAAAGAATAGGGGAAAAAAAGGTATACTACCAAATTCCTTCTATGATATAGATATGGAGCTGATAGCTAAACCAGGTAGGGTGAAAACAGAGAATGAAAACTATAGACCAATTGCCCTAATGAATATTGATGCAAAAATTTTAAATAAGATATTAGCAGTGAGATTACAGAAAGTCATCCCCAGGATAGTACACTATGACCAAGTAGGATTTATACCAGGGATGCAGGGCTGGTTCAATATTAGGAAAACTATCAGCATAATTAATTATATTAATAACCAAACTAACAAAAACCATATGATTATCTCAATAGATGCAGAAAAAGCATTTGATAAAATCCAACACCCTTTCCTATTAAAAACACTAGAGAGTATAGGAATAAATGGGCTTTTCCTTAAAATGATCAGTAGCATCTATTTAAAACCATCAGCAAGCATCATATGTAATGGAGACAAATTAAAACCATTCCCAATAAGATCAGGAGTGAAACAAGGCTGCCCACTGTCACCATTACTATTTAATATTGTATTAGAAATGTTAGCTTTAGCAATAAGAGAAGAAAAAGAGATAAAAGGAATCAGAGTAGGTAATGAAGAAACCAAATTATCACTCTTTGCAGATGACGTGATGGTATACTTAGAGAACCCTAGAGACTCAACTAAAAAACTACTAGAAACAATTCACAACTTTATCAAAGTTGTAGGATACAAAATAAATCCACATAAATCATCAGCATTTTTATATATTACCAACAAAGTTCAGCAGCAAGAGATACAAAAAGAAATTCCATTAAAAATAACTGTTGATAGTATAAAATATTTGGGAATCAATCTGCCAAGGAAAAGTCAGAAACTATACGAACTAAGCTACAAAACACTTGCCACACAAATAAAATCAGACCTAGTCAATTGGAAAAACATTAAATGCTCATGGGTAGGCTGAACGAATATAATAAAAATGGCAATACTACCCAAACTAATTTACTTATTTAGTGCCATACCAATCAAACTCCCAAGAAATTATTTTACAGTTCTAGAAAAAACAGTAGCAAAGTTCATTTGGAAGAACAAAAGGTCAAGAATTTGAAGGGAATTAATGAAAAAAAAAAGGCCAATGAAGATGGCCTTGATGTACCAGATCTAAAACTATATTATAAAGCAGCAGTTATCAAAACCATTTGGTACTGGCTAAGAAAAAGAGTAGTCGATCAGTGGCATAGGATAGGATCACAGAAAAAACTAGGCAATAACTATAGCAATTTAGTGTTTGATAAACCCAAAGACCCCAGCTTTTGGGATTAATACTCACTATTCGACAAAAACTGCTGGGAAAATTGGAAACTAGTGTGGAAGAAATTAGGGCTTGACCCACATCTAACACCACATACTAAGATAAGATCTAAATGGGTTCATGATTTAGATATAAAGAGTAATATTATAATTAAATTAGAGGAACATAGGATAGTTTACCTCTCAGACTGGTGGAGATGGAATAAATTTATGTCCAAAGTACTGGAACTCTTAATTGAACATGAGATAGATAATTTTAACTATATTAAGTTAAAAAGGTTTTGTACAAACAAAACTAATGCAGACAAGATTAGGAGGGAAGCAATAAATTGGGAAATCATCTTTACATTTAAGGGTTCTGATAAAGGTCTCATCTCTAAAATATATAGAGAATTGTCTCATATTTATAAGAATTCAAGCCACTCTTCAATCGATAAATGGTCAAAGGATATGAACAGACAATTTTCAGATGAAGAAATTAAAACCATTTCTAGTCATATGAAAAGGTTCTCCAAATCACTATTGGTCAGAGAAATGCAAATTCAGACAACTCTGAGGTACCACTATACATACACCTGTCAGATTGGCTAAAATGACAGGAAAAGATAATGACGAATGTTGGAGGGGATGTGGGAAAACTGGGACACTGATACATGGTTGGTGGAACTGTGAACAGATCCAGCCATTCTGGAGAGTAATTTGGAACTATGCTCAAAAAGTTATCAAACTGTGCATATCCTTTGACCCAGCAGTGTTTCTATTGGGCTTATATCCCAAATAGATCTTAAAGGAAGGAAAGGGACCCACATGTGCAAGAATGTTTGTGGCAGCCCTTTTTGTAGTGGCTAGAAACTGGAAACTGAATGGATGCCCATCAGTTGGAGAGTGGCTGAATAAATTATGGTGTATGAATGTTATGGAAGATTATTGCTCTGTAAGAAACGACCAGCAGGACGATTTCAGAGAGGCCTGGAGAGACTTGCATGAACTGATGCTGAGTGAAACCAGCAGAACCAGGAGATCATTATTCACGGCAACAATACTAGATGATCAGTTCTGATGGACATGGCTCTCTTCAACAATGAAATGTTTCAAACCAGTTCCAATCGTTCAGTGAAGAAAGCCATATACACCCAGAGAGAGGGATATGAAGTGTGGACCACAACATAACATTTTCATGCTCTCTGTTGATGTTTGCTTGCATTGTGTTTCCTTTCTCCGATTTTTTTTTCCTTGTAGACATGATTTTTCTTGCACAGCAAGATAAGTGTGGAAATATGTATACATATATTCGATCTGTCAAGTATTTTAACATGATTAATATGTAGTGGACTTCCTGCCATCTAGGGGAGAGGTGAGGACTAGGGGGAAAAAATTTGTAACTGAAAGCTTTGTAAGGGTCAATGTTGAAGAATTACCCATACATATGTTTTGCAAATAAAAAGCTTTAATAAAAGAAGAAGAAAGGGGCAGCTAGGTGGCGCAGTGGATAGAGCACCAGCCCTGAATTCAGGAGGACCTGAGTTCAAATCTGGTCTCAGATACTTAACATTCCCTAGCTGTGTGACCCTGGGCAAGTCACTTAACCCCAATTGCCTCAGCAAAAAGCAAAAAAACAAAACAAAAACAAAAGAAGAAGAAGAAGAATCTCTGCAGAATGAACTTTTGAGGTCATGGAATTCCTTCATTTTATGGATGAGGAAAGTGAGACAAAGAGGTTAAGTAATTTTCTTAGTCGCATAGCTAATATATATTTAAGGCAAGGGCAACTAGATGGCACAGGAATAGAGTAATAGCCCTAAATTCAAGAGGACTTGAGTTCAATTGTAGCCTCAGGAACTTAATGCTTTCTAGCATGACCCTGGGGAAATCACTTAGCCCCAATTGCCTTGGCCCAAACAAACAAACAAGTATCTAAGGCAGAATTTTGGTTTAAGACTTTTTGATGTCCAATTCTCAGTACATTACCCATTACATAATTGTAGTTGGAGTGAGAGACAGTTCTAGTACTCTTCCGCAATGTCTAAAGAATTTTAATATAGTTATTAATCCTTTGTGTAGATCCCTGGGAAAAATTTAGGGGAAGATATAGATGAAAGCTGCACAAAGTAGACAGGATTTGATCTGAATCATTGGAAGGAATACCCATATTCCTGAGACCATGGTTTTATTAAGGTGGTTATTTATCTTTCTAATTATTGATAATTCAAAGGAGGTAGTTATTTCTTTTTAATTAAAAATAATTCAAAAAGGGAAAAAGTTAAATAACTGGTAATTCCAATGGATTATATTAATGGAAAAACTCCACAAGAGATTAAGTATACTTCAGAATTTAAATGAATCAATGACCTCACCAATATGAATATTCCCTTCATAGGGACAGATAGCAATCAATCTATACTGTTTAATCCTAAATAATTTTGTCCATGTACTTTTTTTTTTTTTTTGCTGAGGCAATTGGGGTTAAGTGAGTTGCCCAGGGTCACGCAGCCAGGAAATATTAAGTGTCTGAGGTCGGATTTGAACTCAGGTCCTCCTGACTTCAGGGCCAGTGTTCTATCCACTGCTGCCATCTAGCTGCCCCGTCCATGTACTTTTAAAATACAATACTGAAGACCTTTTTTTTGACATTTTTTAAAACTGAGGGGGTTTTAGTACCACATCTAGGTTGTCCAATATGCTAACCTTTACTCTTTTTTCAAATGTGTAAACGTATCACTTTATTTTTTAAAATAATTTTTAAAATAAATAAATATTTTTTATTTTCAAAACATATGCAGAGAGTTTTCAACATTCATCCTTGCAAAACCTTGTGTTCCAAATTTTTCTCCCTTCCTTCCCTCCATCCCCTTTCCAACAAGTAATCCAATATATGTTAAATATGTGCAATTCTAAACATATTTCCATATTCATCATGCTGAATAAGAAAAATCATCAAAAAAAGAGGAAAAAAATGAGAAAGGAAAAAAAAAACCAAGCAAATAACAACAAAAAAAAAGGTGAAAATACACTGTTGTGATCCACATTCAGTCCCCATCATCCTCTCTCTGGATGCAGGTGGTTTTTTCCATCACAAGTCTATTGTAATTGGCTTGAATTAGCTCATTGCTGAAAAGAGTCAAGTCCCTCAGAGCTGATCATCACATGATCTTGTTATTGCTGCATACAGTGTTCTCATTAAACTTCACTCTTGCTAAAAACAAACAAACAAACAAACACACAAAAAAACCTATCCCATATCCTTTTCCTATCAAACATCTTCTTGATATGACTTTTTTGCTGGAGTCATTGTTGACTATGCTCACTATGCATCTTGATAATGCTCTTTACGTTATCTGCAGTTTTTATTATTTGAGGATTCTAATAATCATAGAAACAAAATAATATAGATGTTAAAAAGATATTTGCATCAGTTAGTAGTATGGGATCATTCAAAGATCCATTCAAAGGGTCATACAATTTCCTAAGTGCAAAATGCCTCTTTCTCTTTCTCCCTTTCTGGACCCTTCTCTTTGCTTATCAGTGGTGGTTATCAAAGAAACAAATATCAATGGATGAAATCGATGAACTACCCATTCAATGCAATATCATAGTTTGAACAACAAATATTCTTCATCTATATGTGAATTGTTAAATGTTAGGATCACCTCTGGAATAAGTAGGATCACTTGGAGGCTCTTATATCCCTGTTTAGGGGAAGAAGCTCTGGTTTATAGTTCAACATGGGGCTATATAATGAGATGTGATATACCTTGTCTGTGGGCAGTGCCTTCAGCAGTGTGGGAGTAGAGTGTCAACTTCCTATGATAACCAAGTTAGATAAAGCTGTGGCAGAAATCCAAGAATAACTGGGGAAAGGAAAGCATCCAAAGTCAACAAGTATTTATTAAGCACTTATTGTGTGCCAGGTACTATGCTAAGTTGGCAATAAAAAGAAAATAATAAAAAAAATTTTAAATTAAACAGGGTGCTTGCCCTCAAAGAGCTAATGTTCCAATGGGAGAGATAACATCCTAATAACTCCATACATACAAGGTATTTATAAGACACATATTTACTTTATAAATGAGAGGTTAGGTTATCTCAGAAGGTGATAGAGGAGGGAGGAGTGGGAAATATCTCCTATAGAAGTGAGATTTGAGCTGAATCATGAAAGAAGCCAGTTAAACTAGATGAGTTTTGAAGGAAGCCAGGGAAAGACTAAATGGTATTCAAATTGAGCAATTCATGCTGATTTAATATCTTCCCAGCAGATTGGCTCTTTTTGCCTGGGCCACTCGTCCAGGCAGAAGTAAGCACTCATTGACTTTATTTTTCTTTTAATACTCATTGACTTTCAACTCATATTATAGACATGGGATTTCAGGGATACTTGTTCTTGCTGAGTAAGAACTAAGTTCATTAAATTCTCCCAAGGTTTTAGGGTCCATCAAACCTGGGACTTATAGACTCAGTGATTGGGAAGTACAATTTCAACAATTAGAAATGGATAGAAGGGCAGCTAGTTGGTGTAGTGACCAATGCCATCTCATTCCTTCAGGACTACTAAGGACAATTCTGGGATAATATACACACCTCTGTGGTTGCTGTTCAGTTGTGCCCAACTCTTCATGACCCAATTTTGGGATTTGTTTTTTGTTTGTTTGTTTGTTTGTTTGTTTTTTTTTAGAAAAGACACTGGAATGGTTTGACATCCTCTTCTCTAGCTCATTTTATAGATAAGAAAACTGAGGCAAACAGGGTTAAGTGACTTGCTCAGGGTGACACAGTCAGTGAGTGTCTGAGGCCAGATTTGAATTCAGGAAAATGAATCTTCCTGACTTTTAAGCCTGGATTCCATCCATTGTGCACCTAGTTGCCCATACCCCAGCCATTCTCTATTTAGCAGGGGAGTTGAGAAGAATTTTCTTACTGCAACTTAGATGCCATGCACATTAGTAGAGTTTTCCTTACAGTCAAAGGACATAAACAGTTTTCAAAAGAAAAAATAATTTGCACATTATATATATATCTATATTAAAAAATGCTCTTTTGGACTGCTTTCAATCTTGGAAACCAAGAATGCTCAGTAACAAAAAGTGCTGCTCTATTGTAGTCTATATGAAACCTTTCATTTGACCTAAACATTATCACATTAACTCCCATTCTCTCTCTATTTCTTTATTTTATACATATATATATATATATATATATAGCCTTTTTTCCCTTTTGCCATTCTGTTATTTGCCTTTATACTGCTCATACCCTAGCCAGTCTCTATCTACCAGGGCATAATGGGAGTTGAGAAGAATTTTCTTATTACATTAGGAGTTTCTGCTATAAGGAAGTCAAAAGGGAAGATTAACTGGGAGCTTCTTTTCTGTTCTGGTTGGCGAGGCTATGGACATGACTAAAGATAACCACCCTTGCTTTGAGGAAGATGCCCTAGCAATGGAAGACAACTCCAGCAGAGGGCAGTAGGATAATGGAGGAGTCCAGGAGCTGTTCAATTAAGGGATTAATCCAAACTGGATGGAAGAGTTTGAATATCATTCACTTTTCCTGTCAGGGTCCCAACTACATTGTAAAGATGAGATGAAGAGAATGGAGGAGTAGGGGTTGCTTGAGTCTAGTTGCAATCAACAGACCTGGAGGGACAGAACATACCTTTTGTGGGGAATAAGTCATTGAGAGGGAGATCTAGTAGATATCCAAAGAGATCAATAAAAATCTAGGCAGAAGTCAAAGCTAGGACTTCACAGAAAATTTCAAAGCATGGACCAATGGCAGTTTCTTCACACAGATAAGAAGCCCTTGAGATACCATCTATTTTGTCTATAAATCGTTAACTATGTATCTCCTTCATTTTTTCTGTGTATCATGAAGCTACAGACCCATACAATAAGAAATGAACAAGATGACCTCTATAATTCCTTCCAATTCTGGATTTTCTATCACTTTGTGGAGTGTGGTAGGGTCACCATTTATTGTAGCATTACAGATGTGTGTCAAGGATTATAAGGAAATGCTGTTCTTCTGAGTATGATGGGACATAAACTCTGTTAATATAGTTAACATTTATTTTTAGCATTCATACTTGAGTACTGGTTCCTCTTCTGATAGATACCGTTGGACTTTAAGCTTTTGTCCTTGGAGACAACCAGTCAGAAATTCTTTCCATCCATCCCATACATCTAAGTGAAGTTTTGTTCCTGTAAGTGAGGATGAATAACATTTTATCATCCTTGTCTTTGACTGTGATTTATAATTCACAAAGTTTGCTTGACCAAAATGAAGGTGACTTGCTATTGTGGATGTGCCAAGAAAGTGTGTTTCTGCCAGGAGAGTAGAACTGGTCTTTGTATTAGTCTGAAGGGATTCTGCTTCTAGCTCAGTAATTCATCTGGAATTGCCATGTTGATTTCAGAGTACTTCTGTTTCTTCATCTATAATATTGATTACATTTCCCTTACATGTGCATGGTCAAAGGATATAAACAGCTTTCAGAAGAAAAAAATTGCTTACTATAAACAGCTATATGAAAAAAAAATGCTCTTTGGGACTGCTTTTGATCTTGGAGACCAAGACTGGTTGGTAACATATAAGAAACAAAAGGTGCTGCTCTATTTTAGTCTATATGAGACCTTTCATTTGATCTAAGCATTATCTTCCATTTTCTATTTCTTTTTTTTTGCCTTCTCTTCCCGTTTGCCATTCAGTTATTTGCCTTTTCTTCCCTTTTCCTCATTCTTTGCTATTTGCCTTTTCTTTCCCTTTTCAAAAGAATACGTGCAACTGAGCATGTAGGGCTTAATGTATAAGCAAGGAAGGGATTCTACTAGATTCATTACTCCTGTCTGATTGTTACCATGTTCCAGCCTGTGTGACTGAACTTAACCTGACTGGTCCTGCTCCCCAGTGGTCTTGACTTTGGCTTAGCAGAACTTGACATACCTAATTGTCTTCATACCTAATTTAGACATGATGTGCCCTTGACTTCCTTCTTATTTGTTGAATTGCTTTCTCCACAGTTGTTGATCTTATGTTTCTGGCCCCAATTTACTATAATCTGACTCTGACTCAGATCAGCTATACCATTGTAGGAAGATCCCCTGACATATATGGTGATTTCTTATCTAGAAAAGTACAAGTTTCACAACAGTTCTTTAGTAATGATTTGACTAAAGCACTTATCAAAGATTCCATAATTGGAAATCCAGATTTGTTTATGAAAGGGCAGCTTATTCTTCTGATTTTTTTTTCTAAGACACTTAATTTCCCTAGAGAAAGGCACAGGAAAAAAGAGAGTTTTAACAGCCTATTCTGAATTAAATTCTTTCATTTACTAGAACTTGATTATCTATAAAATACATATTTTGTTATTGTGAAATTACACATATTTTAGTTCTATTCCCTTCCTATGTGTAATAACTCCTCTGCAAAGGGAAGAAATGACCCACAAAGATTTCCTGAGATTTTGAGTTTTCACTCATTTTTTTTTCATATGCAAGGAACTAGTACATGGTATCGGGAAGGGGGTGAAACTTGAGAGACCCCACAAACTAAGAGGGAGTAGAAGATGTCCATCCAGAGGAGAGCAGCAGCAGCAATGTTGTGACTGCCAGGCAGTGGTCTCTCCCCAATCCCACAAAAAGAAGGGAAAGCTAAAGTAGCAAATGACAAGATATAAGACTAGCTTCTTACTACAATGGCTGCAGTACCAGAAAAAAAAAAAAAAAAAGCAGCTGTTTTGCGGGCATTGTGTAAGAACTGAAGGGCTTCATTCCCTTCCCATTGTCCTACTTGGGCTCAATGCAGCTGGAACCCAGATCTGAGATTGTTCATTTATTGTTATTTTTATAAATTGTTTTACTTTTCATTAATATTTGTGGTAGATCTAGATATGTACATCTCCTTACATCCCTTTGTTTGCCACCTGAACATGCAGGGGAAGTCAAGATAGGTCTGGTTTTAGTCATACAGAAAGGCATGGACTGGTTAGCTTTTTCTTCTGGGTTCTTGGCTGGGAACACCAAGTGGTAAAGGTATAACTCAAAGTTCCTGACTTCTGGAAGTCTTTCTCTCCTTTTCTAGAATCCCATGAAGACTTCCTTTAGGATTTGTAGCTCCCTAATGGATTTTGAAAGTTGATGTTCTTGTAAAGTCCTGAAGCTGCTTCTTCTGTGGGTTCAGTTTGTCCTTAACTACCAGTGTAGATGCTACTGTTTCATAGATACTGATACCAACATCTCAGGGGAAATCCAAATTTTCTAACTTTTCAAATTTCACAGGGACATCATCTTGTAAAAAAAAAAAAAGTGAGAAAGAGACAGAGACTCTCTTCCCAAATAATTTCCTCTCAAGAACTTTGGTAGACCTATTATTGGATTGCCAGGTTTCAAACTGGCATGCCATTTTACCCAAGCCCTATAGGTTGACTGATTCTCTTCATCCAACTACAAGATGTTTCCTGTGTGGCTCATCAGTTTTCCTTCAAGTCATATCTAGTTTATACCTTTAGGTGATAAATTGATTGATTGATTGATTTAATCACAGGAGTCATTCACACCTAATTTACCCCTTTTGTTTATTTAGATTCTGTGATTCAATCAAAGAGGAGTTTTTACCCAAAAAGATATCGAGGCTGGATTATTTGATCAGTTACATTAATTGGCATTTAGGTGTATAAGGCAATTCTCATATATAAAGAACTTAATATTGAGTTTTGAAGAAGAGCTTTCAGAAACAGAATGAGACACTTTGTAAGATATTTGGACTTTCTCATTAGAAAATACCAAGTACATAGGGAGATCTTAGAGAAACAAAGTCTGCATTTTCTATTATAGAGGCTATGATCATCACCTACCAGGGAAGACATGAAGGGAATTCTCAAGTTGGCTACTGATATAGAACAGATGACCTGCTGTGTCCTTTTTCCCTCTAAAATTCTATGGCTCTCTATTTTTTCTGGTTTGAAAATAAAAACAAATAAGCTGCTTTGCTTCCTTTTGTAGGAGAGTCAGCATAGTACAATGGATAGAGTACTCAAATTGGACTCAGCCTCTGACTCTTGCCTCTGATACATATACATAACAAGTATTTATAGAGTGCTATGCTTAGTGCTTTACAAATATTATCTCATCTGATCCTTCAATAACCTGGAAGGTAGGTGCTATTATTATCTCCTTGTTATTGTTGAGGAAACTGAGTGCTATGGTTTGTTTTTGTTTTTTTTCTGGCTAACCTTAAGTACTAAAACCTGTCAACCTACCCTTATCAGGGCGAGGCTTTCTAGTCATTACATATAAAATAATCAGGAGACCCTAAAGAAATAAGGCCAAAAGCTGTTTGCAGAGAATACAGACGACAAGAACAATGGGGGGGCATACCCATCAAAGAGTAGAAATCTTGATGCTCTGTAAAGAACAGCACTGGATCTGCTATATCATGTTGCCTCTCTGGATGGAGGAATCTTAGGATTCTCTTGTAATTCTTATCTAAATCCTTCCATAAGCTCCTTACAAGGGATCTACCCCAATGTGTTATAAAGTCACTTTGTAGTGACTTTTTTTGGATACCAAATGAGTCCACAGGTTATGTAGTGGTTTGCCATTTCCTTCTCTAGTGAATTAAGGCAAACTTATATAGAGTCATGCAGCTAGTAAATATATAAGACTGGACTTAATTCATATCTTCTTGACTCTGGAGTCAACTTGGGCCCAGCATTCTATCCACTAAATCACCTAACTACCTCCTAATAATCTGTACTTTATTCTTAATAATTCTTTATTTTTTAAACATATTTCAGGCTACTCGTAGACATAAAGGTCTCTTCTTTGCTTTTCTGGCTGATATTTGTTTTCAATTTTTAGGAAACTATAGTGTTTCATGTCTCCCAACCATATAATAAAAGCAAATATTATGGTAATCATTCAATGAAAGTGTATTGCTTGGATGTTTGCTATACAGTTACTGAGAGGAGTTGTCATATTGACTAGAAATAGTTTCAATTTCTTCATCTGAAAATTGTCTGTTCATATCCTTTGACCATTTATCAATTGGAGAATGGCTTAAATTCTTATACATTTGAGTTAATTCTCTATATATTTTAGAAATGAGGCCTTTATCAGAACCTTTGAATGTAAAAATGTTTTCCCAGTTTATTGCTTCCTTTCTAATCTTGTGTGCATTAGTTTTATTTGTAGAAAAACTTTTTAACTTAATGTAATCAAAATTATCTATCTTGTGGTCAATAATGATCTCTAGTTCTTCTTTGATCACCAATTCCTTGAGAGGAGTTGTCATATTAAAGTCTCAGGAGGATCACCTGAAAGCTAGCAAAGCAGGGTCTATTCTCAGCTTGTCATTGATGTTCTCATGTTTGGTGTAAGAAAGCAGCTTGTGAGTTCCTTTAGCATGAGGCAAACTGGATGACTTTTCTAATGTTTCCTATTGTTTAGCACAATGCTGGGCAAACAAAACTTATACAATACATCGAGGGGAAAGAGGTGAATTGTGTAACTTCTCTTTCAGTTGCCCTATTACAAAACAATTTTGTTACAGAGCTTGGTGATGTTTGGTTAGTTTAGATTAATAAATCTCAAAGGACTTTTGAGGTCCTGAAACAAGAACAAGTTACAGAAAGGAGAAATGTTAAGTCTTAATAATTGCTTGGAGAAGATTTTATTAGATAGGAGGCAGCTATGTGGTGCAATAGCTAGGTTTAGAATGAGAAAATCACATCTAGCCTCGAATCTTAGCTACTGATGTGAGTTAGACAAATCACTTAACCTCTCTCTGTCTCAATTTCCTCTTTTGTAAAATGAGGATAATTTATAGCATCTACCTCCCAGGGTTATTGTGAGGATAAAATGAAATCATATTTGTAAAGCACTTCTCAGATTTTAAAAAACTATAAATGTTCCTTATTTTATTGTGCTATTATTATATAAATTCTATAGGAAAAGTTGAAGCTTTATGTAGTATAATGAGTATCTTTATATAGTATAACTGAAAGTTTTCCCTCTCTAGTCTTTCCCTTTCTCCAATCCTCAGATAATTTACTTCAGGCAATATTCAGTATTGCTTCTAAATACACAAATAGAAATACACAGTTTGCTTATCTGTAAAATGGAGATAATATTAGCACTTACTATATAAGAATCAGTTTTATTTCTAATATTAATTTAAAGCTAAATTTCTGTACAAAAAAAGAATTCAGATAGAACCTTGGAGTTTTTTGTATTGAAAATTGGCCTATGATGGATAAGTTTAGAAAGAATTTCCAAAGTAAAAAAATAAAATCAAATACTGTACCTATGTCTGTTTGGTAATCCATCAATGTGTTACAGTCATACATTTCCCTTCCTTGAGGAGTCCGGAGACAGAAGATACTCACTGGAAAGCCACATCTCAGGCTTATCAGTGTTTTCAGATAGGATACTTTTTTACCAAGAAGGCAAATGCTCCCCTTTATCGGCATTGTTTCTTGAGTTACTGCATTGTAGATGTAGAGGGTTGGTTTGTTTTCTTTCTAAGTGGAGGAAAAACGTAAAGAGAGTATTCATCTTGAAGTATGTTAGCCCTGCTGTCCAAGAGGCAGGGATAGGAAGAAAAGATTCAAGTTCCATTGAACTTGAATCTGTTCTTCTGCCACTGAGATATTTGTTCTTTTGATTTTAATAATGATAATAGCTAATACTTATATAGTACCTTAAGCTTTGCAAAGCACTTTACATGTTATCTCATTTGATCTTCCCAACAATTCCGGGAGTTAGGTGCTATCTATCATTTCGGGGAGGAGGAAAGTTGAGGCAGAGAGGAATTAGGTGATTTGTGCATAGTTATGCTAGTGACAAAGAAGGATTTGAAGGAAGGTCTCCCTGACCAATGTTCCACCCACTATGCCATCTAATTGATTTATTCAGGATTAAGAGTAATTAGGTTTCACTTGTTGCTGAACCAAAGGAATAAGGGGTTTAAATAATCTTGTGCCATTTTGTTTGGGAAATGGCCCTACTTCTTTCCATTTTGATTGGAAATATTGTTTATTACTAATCTTTCATTTAGTTTCATAAAAATTTCTGGTTTTGTTCCTTATTGTTTTGTAGGTAATTTTAAAAAATATTAGTGTAGCTAAGATTCTTGAACAGAAAAAAAAGGTTACTGGAAAACTATATATTTGGAGGCAAACCACCCCAGTCTCTCTATTCACAAAACACATACACACATAGTTTGTCCTCCAAATATATAATTCCTTTCAAAGTCTCTACTTTATATTCTATCTTCTAAAGCAGTTTTCATATTGTTCCCAGGCACTGAAAATCTCCCTGTATCCCTGCCTTCCCTCCCCACTATAGACCTTTTTCTTCTATATAAAAAAATTAACCCTCTTTTGTATCACAAAGTCTAGATTTCAGGTGTAGGACAAGTAGGTGGTAGTAGATTAATCAGAAAAAAAAATTCCCTGATTACAATATTACCTAGTTAATTCTTGCCCCTCAGAGTTAACAAAAAACAAAAAAACATTCTTAAGTTCAATTAAGATGCTATTAAAACATAGTAATAGTAGAAGTTTTAGGTCCTAGAATAGATCTCAGGAAAATATTTTTGGTTGGGGATCCAAGATTGAATCTGTCAAGATTCTGTGACCTCTGCTCAGGAGGGTTTTGTGACTTTAACATATGCAATAGGGAAAGGTTCAGAAAGTAGTGTGGAGGCAGAGTTGTTCCTGCTTTGATGACACATTGCCAAATCCTTCAGTGATCACTGTTCTCATGACCTCTGGCATCTTGTAGCTTATAGCTATCCTTAAAGATCTCTTAGCATGAGAATACACACACAAACACACACACACACACGGTGGGGGAGGGAAAGGGGGGTAACATACTCAGCTTTGTAACAGAGATCTAATAAGGTAACCATAGAAGGATGGTCCCTTTATTAAGGCTATGGCAGAGAGCAGACTCCATTTTTCTGCTCTCACATATCAAGTTTATCCTCCAGATCCTATGATAGCCCTAGAGCTAGCCAGGACCTCATAAATCATCTGGTCCAATTATTGAAAGCTATGCTGACTCAGTGACCTATTATTCTCATTCCTATTTGTAAATCAGTGCTGGGGGAGGCTGTACCTATTCTGCAGTCTTTGTATCACCCTGCTATAAAGTTTCCCTGACAAATAGTTCTCAAAAGAGAACTGAGCCAAATTTATAGAAATAAGAGCCATTCCTCAAATGATAAATGGTTAAAGGATATGAACTGACAGTTTTCAGGAAAAGTAGTCCAAGCTATCTATTATCATGAAAAAATGTTCTAAATCACTATTGATTAGAGAAATGCAAATTAAGATAACTTTAAGCTACCACCTTTACCTATCAGTTTAGCTAATAAGACAGAAAAGAAAAATAACAAATGTTGGAGGGAATGTGGAAAAATTGAAACATTTATGCACTTCTGAAGTTATATACTGATTAAACCATCTCTAGAGCAATTTGGTCCAAAGGGTTAAAAACCATGCATACCCTAATACTCTATGACCAAGCAATACCACTACTAGATCTATTTCCCAAAGGAAATGGATCCATAATATACAAAAAAAATATTTATAGCAGCTCTTTTAGTAGTAGCAAAGAACTAGAAATTGATGGATTGTCCATCAATTGGGCAATGGCTGAACAAGTTGTTATATTTGTTGTATATGAGTGTGTGTTGTAAGAAATGACCAGGATGCTCTCGGAAAAACCTGGAAACACATGAACTGATGCAAAGTGAAATGAGCAGAACCAGGAGAATACTGGATATAGAACAGCAAAACTGTATGATGATCAGTTGTGAATGATTTAGCTATTCTCAACCACACAGTGATGCAAGACAGTTCTGAAGGACTTAGGATGAAAAATGCTATCCATCTCCAGAGAAAGAATTTATGTATTACCTGTTGTATATCACATAGGAGCTGTCTGGTTAGCCTTCAAGTCCCAGTAACTGGGGAAGTACTGAGGTGCAGAGGCCTTTCCCCTTTTGCTGATCTGGCCATTCTATCCCAATTGTTTTCATCTCATTATGAAAGGTATCCCAAAAAACCAGAAGCTGGCTCAATCTTGAAACCCTTACTGATCTTTGTTGATTAACCCCATCAATGTTTTACACCTTGACACACTTTTTTTTTTTTTTTTTGTTGAGGCAATTGGGATTAAGTGACTTGCCCAGGGTCACACAGCTAGGAGTGTTAAGTGTCTGAAGTCAGATTTGAATTCAAGTTCTCCTGACATCAGGTCTGGTAGTCTATCTACTGCACCATCTAGCTGCCCCCTTGAAACACTTTTAATAAACTCCTTTTAATTCTCTTTGTTCTGAGTTTTGCTTCCTTAATCAGGGAGAAACTTGGGACAAAGAATTTTCCTTTTAACACAAGCCTTTCCAAACCAAGTTTGCCCTGCTAGTGTCAGAGGCGAGATTTAAATATTAGACTCATTCTTTCTATTCTAATTGCTAACAGTTTCTTTTCGGGAGAGCCCATTTCCTGAAAAAGAGACAAAGCAATCAATTTCATCCTCTTCTAGTCTTGGAGGGAAAGCTTTTGCTGCTGGGCTGCTGCAGATTGACTGTATTTATATAACTCCCCATAAGTAATGGCTTATCACTGTTTACCTGTCAATTAAGTTCAACAAACAATATAGTTAATGTTTGTGGGACTGAATCAATTCCCTGGCTAGCACTCCCTGAGCCTCCCTTCTGTGGCTCTTTTTCCCTGTATACAGAGCAGCAGAAGCAGTGTTTAAAACCTGGACTTCTGATTCCAAACCAGTATTCTTTCCACTGTACCATGTTGCCTCTTCAGAGTATGTGTTACATGTATAAATGGGTATCATTATGAGGAAGGGAAGAAAAGAATTTGCAAGTCAAAATTCTAAAATAAAATTTGTCATCAATGGATAATAAGTAAATAAATCAACAATAAATTGAAAGTTGGAAGAGAAAATAACAACAAAGTATGTGTCAGAAGCAGACTTTCCTGACTCCAAGACTGGCTTTATCCACTCACCTTAGGATCTTCCTTGATATAGAAACATGAATTTAAAAGTATAGTTCCCAAGAACCCTATTCTGCCTGGAAGAATAGCCCAAACTATCTCATTGCCTACTTGCCCACCCCCTCAAAAAATCATATTTATTTTTCCTTTGTTTCTGTTATTTTTCTTCCATGGAGTCCTCCCCTTGTTAACACATCTTTGTTATGAGAGACAGTGCGGAACTGTAGAAAATGGACTACTCTGAGCATCAAGGATCTGGGTTCAAACCCTCTTGACACTTCCTTCTGCCTGTGTAAACTGAGATGTCACCTAATCTCACTTTCATTATCTAATAAAAATGAAGGAGTGGAATCAGATGATATCTGATTCTGGACCTATGATTCTTTTCTTCTTTTTTTTTATTAAAGTTTTTATTTTCAAAACATATGCATGGATAATTTTTCAACATTAACCCTTGCAAAACCTTGTATTCCAATTTTTCCCCTCCTCCCTCATCCCCTTCCCTAGATGGCAAGTAATCCAATATATGTTAAACATGGTAGAAATATTTTAAATCCAATATATGCATAGTATGATTCTTTTCTTTAAAACTGTAATATTTTTTAAAGGAATTTTATCTTCCCTCAAAAAAAAAAGCTTTTTCAAAGGCCTAACATATTTACAAAATACCTTTCATTAAGGACATTTGAAACTGTTCATGCAATACCTTTAGGGGTAGAACAATGCCTGTAAAACTGGTAGAACCACTATCTAATTTTTCAATAATTGTCCAAAGACTGACCAGCTCTTCACACAATCACAATATAAAAACAAAGACCACAAGCAAAAAGGAATGTTTTTCAAGGCTTATCTTACTACCTAATACCTGCCTGTATTTGGCATTTGGTGAATTACTAAGGACAGGTTCTTACCCATAAGCATTTGGGGCATTTAGAAGGATATTTTATTTATCGGCTAACTAATGTTTCCTAGCCCTGCCCCCCCCCCAAAAAAAAAATACAGTAAAGTGTTTTGTTTCCCTAGATTCTCAGAAGGGTTCTTGGAAGATGTGACCAGCTTCCTGGGGGAACTTAAATATGATTGGGTAAATACCACTTAAGGCCCTAGTGATGTTTGTATGTACAATAGTGCAGTGCAAGACTGTGCCTTGAGAAGGCAAATGCCTCCAGTCACCTGAAGTAGATTAGGAAGCCTACAGCCCGCAGAATGGCATTCTTTGAGTCCTAGAATGTTTTTGTGGAGTTCTTTTTTTTTTTGAAGCAATAGTTTCTGTTTGCCATCTTGGATGATGGCCACAGATCTGTGAGATTTTCCTGCATTCAAGCATGGGCTTGCAATGTTACAGATCCTCAGCAAGGGCTCACTCAAGACTGAAACTGGCAGTGACCAGTGTTTGTGAGTTAGTTGTGAGTCTGGTTTCTCATTGTTCTGCATGAACCTGGTGACCAGAACTGGGGTTAGGCTGACGACCCAGAGCAGCAAAAGTTCCATGAGGTGTATTCATTCTATTCTGTGTCTCTCTGCACTCTTTGGCTTCCTCTGTGACCCACCCAGCTACTTCAAGTTGGAAGGGACCTTACTGACTGAGTCTAGCAATTCCTGGGGAAAGAATGGTTTTTAATGGCTTTAAGTGGCTCTAGATCTCTCGGAGTCCTACCAAGTCTTAGATAATTTTGAGATAGAAAGGGCCACCTTAGGAGTCATCTAGCCCAGGGTTTCTTATACGTTTCCACCTTATAACCCCCTTTTTGCCCAAGAAATTTATTTATTTATTTGCTGAGACAATTGGGGTTAAGTAACTCGTCTAAGGTCACACAGCTAAGAAGTGTTAAGTGTCTGAGGTTGGATTTGAACTCAGTTCCTTTTGACTTCAGGGTGGGTGCTCTATTCACTGGGCCATCTAGCTGCCCTGCCCAAGAAATTTTTATATGACTCTAGGTATGGAAATATATAAAACAGGTTTATAAATCAAGCATTAACTAATGATAAATCACCGTTTCCCCCCCTGAAGCAATTAAAGTTAAGTGACTTGCCCAGGGTCACATAGTCAGGAAGTATTTAATATCTGAGAATGGATTTGAACTCAGATTCTTCTGACTTCAGGGCCAGTGCTTTACTCACCATACCATCTAGCTGCCCCTACTGGTGATAAATCATAAATTTATTTTAAAACAGTTCTTTGGTATACACACACACACACACACACACACACACACACACACACACACACACATATATATATACACATATAAGAACTGTGTTTATTTAATATTTATATTTGTATGTTTTAATTTATATTTAGGTACATATTTATATAATTTATATATTTATTTATATGTATATAATATTTGTATAATATATTAGTATATGTCATGACATGTAATTATATATTATATTATGTATTATTATATACAACATAATTTTTAATTAAATTTAATTAAGTTTAAAAATTAAAAATACATAAAGAATTAAATCTTGAGGAAATACTTGATATCTTTTATCATTACCAAATTTTTCAGGATCCCCACTTTCAGTCATGTGTCATGAAGCTTTGATCTAGACTGAGGTTCTTCACCTGGGATCTACCCATCTCTAAGGAATCTTTGGACAGATATCAAGGGTCTGTGACCTCAGATGGGAAAAAAGAAAATCTTCATTTTCACTCACCTGTAACTGAAATGATTATTTCCTTCAATTGTGAATTTAGGCAACAAAATAATATTCTGAGAAGAGGACCTCTGGCTTCACTGGACTGATAAAGGAATCCATGACACAAAGAAAGTGAAGTTCTAGCCCAACTTCCCTATTTTATAGATGCTAAATTTGAGGCCCAAAGAATTTAAAAGGTAATGTCATTACACAATAAGGGAGTCAGAGATGATAGCATAAATGTAGCAAATATTCATAATAAAGATTGGGGTGTGGGACTTACCTACTCATCCTAATTTTTGTTCTGGCCCCTAGCATGTCAAGAGGACCTTTGGAGTGAGGTCAACCATATTCCCCAGACTCTCCTAAAACTCTTGGGTTTTTGTTTTTGTTTTTTAAGGAAAAAATTATCCCCAAAAGCTCATATTCAGTGATATAATAGGAGTTGCAAGGAGTTTTCTGACTTCAAGTCAGATAGTTGTTTGGGATCCTGATCAGCACCAGAAAAAGAAAGTTAAGAGAATACATTTAATTTTTGCCTAAAGCATTCTTTAATAACTTTAATTAACTTCCTTTTAAAAAAAATTATTAATACTTTTTATTTGCAAAACAAATGTATGGGTAATTCCTAAACATTAACCCTTACAAAGCTTTCTGTTACAAATTTTCCCCCCCTACTCCCCACCCCTCCCCTAGATGGCAGGATATCCACTACATGATAATTATGTTAGAATACTTAAGAAATCGAATATATGTATAGTTATTGCCACACATCATTTTTTATGCAGGAGAAATCGTATCTACGAGAAAGAATAATCCAATAAAGGAAATACAATGCAAGCAAACCTCAATAGAGAACATGAAAATGTTATGTTGTGGTCCACATTTCACATCCCTCTATATGGCTCTCTTCACCGAACAATTGGAACTAATAACTTTAATTAACTTCCTAACTAGGTAAGACAACTCTTCCCTAAAAGAGCAGCAATCTGCCGACCTAAGGAAGTTTTCTAGACATTTAAATTCAGCACCTGGGAGTAGAGAGCAGTAGGTGACCCTGAGGAATTGAATAGTAAGTGGTATCAGAGAATAGCTCAGTGATTCTTGGCACAGACATTGTGCTGGGGAGTAGAAATACAATATTTAACTAATGGCAGCAAGGAGCAACAAAATGATACCATCAGAGTACAGGAGCAGTTCTATAGCACTGGAGTTCCAATGTGCCCTGACCATTTGTACTCCTTGACTACACATATTCTAAATGTCTGTGAGTTTCTCATGTGCTGACCACATATGTTCTCTATGACTCTCTCCACTAGTGGGGAGGTAAGAGTATATCCCATGTGGACATGAGCTATCTTTTCTTTTCACTTGTTTGCTATGATTGCTGATTAAATATCTTGTTTTGATTAATGCATCCTCTGACCTGCTAATAAAAGCAAATGCAATACTGGGGGTTCATGACCCATAATGTGTCTAAACTTAGAATAGCTTTTCTGAGCATTCATATGTATGGAGAAGGAGCTCAGATTGTGGAGAAGCATTGCTATCAATGGGGATTAAGTTCTGTATCATCATTAATATTGTATTTCAAGTACATTATTAATTAAAACTTTCCCTGAAGTTCCTGATATTTCTTCCTTTTTTTTTTTTTTTTTTTTTTTTTTTTTTTTTTTTTTTTTTTTTTTGTTGTTGTTGTTGTTGAAGATTGACCTGGGTTCTTAAAAGCTCTACAAGTAAAGTCCAAGTTCCAGCAAGCCCTTCCAGGAATGAAAGACCTTGAATATGGCCCAGTGACATATTGTATATAAATTATCCAAGTTTGGAGAGGCCATCACCAGATTGGTTACAGGGTGATTAATTTTTCAGTCATATCAGTTCTCCAAAAACATCTACGAAAACATTAAGGCTTTCAGTCTGAGTGGTCAGAAAAAGTGTTCACATCAAAGACATGGCAGATCATTGAAATATTGAAGTGTGCATTTGTTTAAAAGGTTTTTATGGGCTGGCCTATAAAACTGACCATCATTTATAAAGTTGTTCCTAAATTAGGAACTGCCCAAATTCAATTAAGACAAACAACATATCCTTCTACTTTGCAATTATCTTGCAAAAGAACTCTTCAAAGGCCTTTTCTACTCATTGACTTTCTTTCAAATGACCTTGTTATTCTTTTTCATGATTAGGTGCCTCCTATGTGTGGAGATATATTTAGTTAATAATAGTGACACTGAGCTTAGCTGAAGCAAATAAGCTGTGATTTAGGGAAACCACAATGCAGACAACTTCAGTAAGTACTGCTCTGAGCATACCTTGACCAAGCACTTGAGATTTGAGCCAAGTGATATTCCTACATCAGCAAGACTCCAGTTATCATTTAGCACAGCACCAGCATACATCAGTTGTAGGTACATCTTGCCTTGTTTATCTTCAGAGAGTGGAATATGGAAATAATCCTTGAAATGAATAATAAGAGATTGTGAAAAACAGGGCACTTCCAAGAAATTTCTAATAAAACCTTAAGTAAAAAAATAGACATTAAAGTAAAAAAATTAAAAAAAAATCTTAAATAGAACAAAGATGTGTTTTAAAAAAAAAACCCATTCAGACAGTTTACAACTGGGAAAAACAAATTTAGTGATAATTATGGTGAAATCTATAGCACTGTGAAATAGCAAATATATTTTCCCTGAATTAATATTTAGACTCAAATACTTTAGTGGATCTGAAATCTCATCCATATGTCTATTTCCTTCAGTGAATCAGATTGCAATTTATCCATGCCCGCTTGTCCTGTATGACTTGTCTATGTCTTCCCATAAATTGGACAAAAGGAAGTCACTCACTGTGCTAGACTTCCCTCACTTTCTCTTGGCATTGGGAGGGTACTGGTAAAGCACATCAGCTATCTGTCTATCTCTTTAACTAACTAACAAATCATCTTTATTTACTCAGATATGAACTTGGCAACACCCTTTACTATGGTTTTTCTTCATAATTCCCAGTTTGTAATATGTTATGTCCTGTTTGCAACCACCAGGAATCTCTGCATTTCTCTTATATGTGATACTCATTTTCACTTCTTTAGCATCTACAGTATTCTCTGACCTTTACCCACCCAAGAATAACATAATACATTCAGAACTTCTCCATTTTCTGTAACTGGTGGTTCCATATATGGATTGTGTAGTACTGGCTGGAGCATTTTCTTGGTATTAATTATCTGGCCAAAATTAGCACAAGCAGTGGAGACTCAATCTCAACTTCAGAGGCTGCATCAAGTGAACAAAAATGCATTCACCAATACTCTCTCCACTTTAGTTTTGGCTTGCAGCCTTTTCAAGGTGAAGAATTTACAATCAGTTAATTTTGAGTTCATGTTTGTCCTTGTTGAAGGCGATTGACAACATGGCTGAAAATATCATGGTAAAAAGCATGGGAGCAATTACACAGCCTTGTTTCACTCCATTGATGATTGGGAAACCTCAAGAGCATTGTCCATTTTCCAGAATCTGTAGGTCTGCAGAGCTATTGTGCTGACGCTTATTATAGTGTGTCTGTGAAACCTGGATATTATACCAGTGCTGTGCCAGGAAACTGAATCACTTCCATTTGAATTGCTTTAGGAAGACTCTGAAAATCACCTGTCAGGAGAAGGTACCCAACTCTGAGGTCTTCTTGGACTAAACTGCCAAGGGTTCCCACTCTGCTGCAGAGAGCACAACTCCATTGGATCAGCCATGGTGTTCAAATGCCAAATGTACACTTGCCAAAAAGATTATTTTAAGGAGAATTGACACAAGACAAGCACTCACAAAGTGGTGAGAAAAACTGATACAAGGATCCTCTCAATGTCTTTCTTAAGAACTTTAGCATTGATTGTATGACATGGGAGACATGGACACAGGATCGTCCAGCATGGTGGGCTCTCGTCAGAGAAGGTGCTGTGCTCTAAGAGCAAAGCAGAAGAAAGGTGAGATGTGCAGTTAGAGAATCTACCCCAAATGTTAATTGTGACTATTTGTGTTTAACCTGTAGCAGAACATCCTATGCTCATATTGCTCTGATCAGCCACAGTCGGACACACTGTAACTCAACTCTAACCAAATGTTCATTGTGACTGTGTTTAACCTGCTGCAGAACATCCTATGCTCATATTGCTCTGATCAGCCACAGTCGGACACACTGTAACTCAACTCTAACCAAATGTTCATTGTGACTATTTG
>JAJPUD010002673.1:237754-265707 GCA_023553655.1 Myrmecobius fasciatus | reverse complement strand
TCTCTCTCTCTCTCTCTCTCTCTCTCTCTCTCTCTCTCTCTCTCTCTCTCTCAGGGTTGTACAGAAACTGAAATGAGATGATGCTTGAAAGTGATTTGTAAATTTTAAAGCATTGTAGAAACATCAATGGTCCTTATTTTTAAGAGAATGCTAACTGTTGTTCATAGGCCACCTTTCAGAGTCTTAGACAAAGGCAAATGAATCAGTGTCTCATTGGTCAACTGATGAAGCACTTACCTTTATCATCTGCTTTATAGCTCCTACTGTGTCCACTGAGGAAACATCAAAAGGCTCAAAAGATCCCTCAAAAGAGATAAAAATCTTCATTTTATAATTGCCTGTTTGAAAAATAAAATCCAAGAGATCTTGCTGATCTAACAAAACACTTGCAAAAGCCTTCATTTGCACAATCGAGGGCAAAAATGCTAACCAGCTGCAGCTATAAATATCTCCCCACAAAGCCTAGCTTCTCTTCCAGGAGGAGGAGTGATTTGCCAGGGAAAGTGCCACAGTACCAGGCGACTACAGACAGTAGTTACATTGTGCTGTGGGGACCAACTAGAGCAGGCTTACACTGCCCTGGGCTCAGATGAAGGGAACCAACCCAATTCCCGGTGCTGAAGGCAAGTCGGAACCACCTTCTGTACCCAAATAAGAGTTCTGCCAGACCAAATCTCATGGATATCTTAAGAAGTGACACCTACTTGTCCTGGGCTTCTTGCTTGTTCTTGGAGAGCTTGTGGACAGCAGAGAAGGGAGCACCAAATCCTAGGAGAATGATACGGGATGCTAGAGTACTTGCTAACCTCCAGGATAATCCTCAGTTGATTTTGTGGACTGGGGTGATCCTTAAAGTACTCTGTAAATAACTCTGAGCCAAAGTATTCTAGTTTCCATAACAACTTTGCACACTTCATTCTCCGATGGCATTTCTAAGCTTGTTTTTTTGCACAGGGCAGAACAGTGACGCCTTACACCAAGGAGATGAATGTGTAGGCAAATGATTCTATTGTTTCCTCTGCCCATCTCTGCACAATGGGAGCTGCCATTTAATAACACAATATTAGTCTGTGTTTCCTCCTGCACTTTTCTGGGTGGTTCAGTATTTATAAGACTTAGAACACAGCTACATTGTTATCTCATTCATCTTTAGAACCCCACTGTGATGTTAATAGAAAGTATGTTCAACTCTCTTGTATAAAGAACCAAGAAACAAAGCAAAGCTGGAGAGTTATGCAGGCTTGTATTCAGTAAATAAACACTATTTGTTAGAATTAACTCTTGAACCTGTTACATTGCTTGGGACTGGGGGTTAATTTTGAGAGAAAGTTAGAATCTTGAGATCTGAAGGTTTCAAAGGAAAATGGATGGAATGGATAAGCAGTGTACATTAAATCATCTAAGAGCTACCTATTTTCAGGGAGTTTACTCTATTTTTTATTAAAGCTTTTTATTTTCAAAACATATGCATGACAGTATTTCAACATTGATCCTTGCATAGCCTTTTGTTTCAGATTTTCCCTTCCTTTTCCTACCCCCTCCCCTAGATGGCAAGTAATCCAATATATGTTATACATGTTAAAATATATGTTAAATCCAGTATATGTAAACATATTTGTATAATGCTGCACAAGAAAGATCAGATCAAAAAGGAAAGAAAATGAATAAGAAAACGAAATGCAAATGAACAACAACAAAAAGTGAGAATGTTATGTAAGAATCCACATTCAGGATATAAATGGTGATCATTGAAACTGGCATCAATCATCTCATTGTTAGAAATAGGAAATTTACTCTTAAGAATTATATGTATATATATATGTATATACATATATATATTAGATTATCATATATTTTAACATATTTAACATGTATTGGATTACCTGCCATCTAGGAGAGGGGGTGGGGAGAAGGAGGGACAAATCTGGAACAGAAAGTTTTGCAAGGATCAATGTTGAAAAATTACCCAATGCATATGTTTTGTAAATAAAAAACTTTAATAAAAAATTATATATGTAGCAGCACGATAATTGTGGTAATATGTATAGAAGAATTGTACATGTTTAATATATGTTGAATTACTTGCTGTCTAGGGGAGGAAGTGGGGGAAGGGAGGGAAAAATTTTGGAACACAAAATTTTGCAAGGGTTAATGTTGAAAAATTATCCATGCATATATTTTGAAAATAAAAAGCTTTAATAAAAAGAATTATATACATAATATAGCAACAACAAGATTATGCAATAATCAATTCTGATGGACGTGTCTTTTTTTAACAATGAGATGATTCAGGCCAGTTCCAATGGTCTTGTGATGGAAAGAGCCACCTGCACCCAGAGAGAGAGAGGGTCATAGGGACTGAGTGTAGATCACAACATAGTATTTTAACTTTTTTGTTATTTGCTTACATTTTGTTTTCTTTCTTATTTTTTTTCCCTTTTTGATGTGATTTTTCTTGTTCAGCATGATAATTATGGAAATATGTATAGAAGAATTGCACATATTTAAACATATACTGGATTACTTTCTCTCTAGGAAAGGGAGTGGAGGGAAGAAGGGAGAAAAAAATTGGGAACACAAAGCTTTGTAAGGATGAATGTTGAAAACTATGTATATGTTTTGAAGATAAAAAACTTTATTAAAAAAAGAATTATATACATAGGCAATCATTTACTGTCTGGATAGAACTTCAATTCTGGGGTCTTAAAATCACAATAAAGAAGATAAAATTGTTGGAATCCAAGAGGGACCCCAAAAAGGTTGGGGTTCCAGACCGATGTCATGAGATGTCTCAAAAGAATTTGTAGGCTTGGACCCATCTTCAAGTCAAAAGGCAAAGTTTATTATAATTGTAACACAAATTAAGGTGCACTAAATTCCAAAAGAAATTAGCAAAGAACCAGGGGCAAAAAGATAAACTTATGAAAAAAAGTTAGAGAAACCAGGTGCTTCATGTCACTGATATGCTAATTTTGGCTTAGAGGTGGAGTTGAAGAGTGGTCTGGTTCTGACTTTGTGTGCAGGTGCAATGCTCATAATTCTCTGGACAGAGCTGAAGGGGGAAACCATCTGAAGGTATGTTTTTAGGCCTGAAATGTCACTGTGTCAAGTGGCGGACATTCAATTTTGTTCTGCACCTGCATCAACTTTAAACACCTCATTATTATTGCCCATTAGTCTCAGTTACTGTTAATCACTGACCAACAGGCTGTTTATCTGACAGCCATCAATATATGTAGCCATAGCATCGTGGTCATAAAGAATAAACTGGGACAGAATAATATATCATTAACAACTTCATCACTTCTAAGGCCAGGGGACCTTAAAATAATAGATTAGAATGGCTTTAATTTCTTCATCTGAAAATGGTCTGTTCATATCCTTTGACCATTTGTCAATTGGGGAATGGCTTGTATTCTTATAAATTCAATTAAATTCTCTATATTTTAGAAATATATTTAGAAATTATCAGAAACCTTAGATGTAAAAAAAAAAATTTCCCCCTTAGATGTAAAAAAAAAAAGTTTCCCTTCTAATCTTGGCTTACTTTGAAATTTGAAATTAATTTGAAAAAATAATAAAAACAGCTAAGGTTTATATAGGGCTTACTATGTGTCAAGCATCATGCCAAGTGTTCCACAACTCTTCAGTTTCCCTTAATTATTCTGCCTCAGTAGCAACCCCCCTCCTTTTTGACCATCAGGAATAATTGGGCATTGGTGTTGTTTGTACAAAAAAAACTTTTTAATTTAATATAATAAAAATTATCCATTTTGCATTTCATAATGTTCTCTAGTTCTTGCCATAAATTCCTTCCTTCTCTACAGATCTAAGAGGTAGACTATCTCTTGTTCTAATTTGCTTATAGTATTATCCTGTATGTCTAAATCATGAACCTATTTCAACCTTATCTTGGCATAAAGTGTTAAGAGTTAGTTTTGCCATGCTATTTTCCAATTTTCCCAGCAATTTTTGATAAATAGTGAGTTCCCCAGAAGTTGGAGTCTTTGAGTCTATCAAAGACTAGATTACTATTGTGTGACTATTGTGAATCTAACCTGTTCCACTGATCCAGCACTCTATTTCTTAGCCAGTAAATGGTTTTGCTGACCACTGCTTTATAATATAGTTTTAGGTCTGGTACAGCTAAGTCACTTTCATTTAAATTTTTTTTTCTTTAATTCCCTTGAAATTCTTGACCTTTTCTTCTTCCAGATGAATTTTGTTACTATTTTTTCTAGCTCTATAAAGTAATTTCTTGGCAGTTTAATTGGTATGGCATTGAATAAGTAGATTAATTTAGGTAAAAAATGTCATTTTTATTATATTAGCTGAGTTGACCCATGAGCACTTGATATTCTTCCAATTATTTAAATCTAATTTTATTTGTTAAAAGTGTTCTGTAATTGTGTTTATATATAGTTCCTGGCTTTATCTTGGCAGGTAAACGCCCAAATAGTTTTTATTATCTACAGTTATTTTAAATGGAATTTCTCTTTCTGTCTCTTCCTGTTGGATTTTGTAGGTAACATAAAGAAATGCTGAAGATTTATATGCATACATTTTATATCCTGCCTTGCTTAAGTTGTTAATTGTTTCTAGTAGTTTTTTAATTGAGTCTCTAGGATACCATTATATCATCTTTTTTTTTACTTTTATTAAAGTTTTTTATTTACAGAACATACAAATAATTTTTCTACATTGACCTTTGCAAAATTTTCTGTTCCAAATTTTTCCCTCCTTCCCCCCACCCCCTCCCCTAGATGGCAAGTAGTCTAATACATGTTAAATATATTAAAATACATGATAAATCCAATATGTGTATACATATCTATACAGTTATCTTGCTGCACAAGAAAAATCAGATCTAGAAAGAGGAAAAAAAAATCTAAGAAGGAAAACAAAATGCAAGCAAACATTCACAGAAAACATTAAAATGCTATGTTGTGGTCCACACTCAGTTCCCACAGGTTTCCCTCTGGATGTATATGACTTTCTTCATCACTGAACAATAGGAACTGGTTTGAATCACCTCATTGTTGAAGAGAACCATGTCCATTAGAACCATTATATCATCTACAAAGAATGATAATTTTGGCTCCTCACTACCTACTCTAATTCCTTCAATTTCTTTTTCTTCTCTTACTGCTAAAACTAACATTTCTAATACAATATTGAATAGTAGCTGAATGTTCTTTGAAAGGAGTTCATTTTTTTTTCCATTTCACCAATTCTATTTTTTAAGAAGTTTTTTTTTTTTTAAGGAGTTATTTTCTTCAATTTCTGTGTTTCCTTTTCTAAACTCTCCTGAAAAGCTCTCATTTCCTTTCCCCATTTTTCTTCTAACTCTCTTTTAAGATCCTTTTTGAGTTCTTCCAAGAGAGCCTTGTGAGTTGGAGATCACTTCATTATCACCTTTGAGGCTTCATCTGGAGGCATTTTTCCTTTAGTGTCCTCAGGGTTTGGGTTTTGTTCTTCCCTGTCTCCATAATAATTATCTATGAAAAAAGTAATTTTTGCCTCTTTTGTTCATTTTTAGAGATTGAGTTTGGCTTCTAGGGCACAAGGGAAGATTGTCCCAAGCTTTCTTTATAGGGCAACAGGGGCTTCACACTTCCCTGGGGCTGGTAGTGCTGCAGGCTTTTTCATTGCACTGGGTAGGCCTGGCCAAGTCCCACCTATATGCTGGGGTTTAGGGGCTCACTATTTGCCTTCTATAGCTGCACTTGAGGTCTCACAATTAGTCTGCTAATCCACTGGCCTTCTGAACCAGGATAGAATAGCTAATGCTGCTGTATTTGGGCTAAGAGCTTCCCACTAGAATATCCCTGTGCAGGGTCTCTCCATCCTGGGCCTTCCTGATAGCACTTTTACTTGGCTGTGTCTCCCCTGCACTATTGAGATAGACCTTTACTGAAATATCTTATGATGGACATTTGTTACACTTCAAATATTTGTGGATTCTGTTACTCCAAAATCCATTCAGAGGCTTGATCTAGTGTTGATTCCGAGGGAAGCCGGAAGGAATTCAGGCAAAGTCCTGTCTACTCTTGATCCCCACTATACTAATTTTAAAAAATCTTTTTACTAGTCAAAGGATACTAACAAACAATTTTCAGACAAAGAAATTAAAGCCATTTTTATTCATATGAAAAAAGCTCCAAATTTATTTATTAGAGAAATACAAATTAAGACAATTCTGAGTTATCACTTCACACCTCTCAGATTTGGTTAAAATAACTAGAAAAGATAATGATGAATATTGGAAGGGGTGTGGGAAAATTGGAACACTAATGCATAGTTGGTAGAATTGGGAATTGAGGCTATCAAAGTGTGCATACCCTTTGATATAGCAGTGTCTTTAATGGGTTTGTATCTCAAATAGATCATAAAAAAAGGAAAAGTACCCATATGTGCAAAAATGTTTGTGGCAGCCCTTTTTATAGTGGCAAGAAACTGGCAACTGAGTAGATGCCCATCAATTGGAGAATGGCTGAATAAATTATGGTATATGAATGTAATGGAATATTATTGTTCTGTGAGAAATGACCAGCAGGACGATTTCAGAGAGGCCTGGAGAGACTTACATGAACTGATGCTGAGTGAAATGAGCAGAACCAGGAGATCATTGTACATGGCAACAACAAAATTATGGGATGATCAACTGTGACGGACTTGGTTCTTTTCAACAATGAGATGATTGAAGGCAATTCCAATAGATTTGTGATGGATGGAAAGTGCTATCCACATACGAAGAGAGAACTATGGAGACTGAATGTGGCTCAAAGTATAGCATTTTCATCTTCTTGTTGTTGTTTGCTTTTTTTTTTCCTTTTTTGTGTTTTTTTTTGTGTTTTGATCTGATTTTTTTTTGTACAACATGATGAATATGGAAATATGGTTAGAAGAATTGCACTGCTATCTTGGGCAGGGGGAAGGAGGAAGAAGAGGGAGACAAATTTAGAATCCTAAGTTTTGCAAAGGTGAATGTTGAAAACTATCTTTGCATGTATTTGGAAAAATAAAATACTATTAAAATATAAGGGTTAAAAAAATAAAGACATGGTAACAGTAAAAATAAATATATATAATCTTTTGGCTTTTCTTTTTCTCCCATAGTACCAAAGATTGGAAAGAGACTAGAAAAATCTCTTTAATGATTGGAAATACATTGGTTTATTCCTCTAGGTCATAGGAGTAGATCATAAAATTAGTTTGATATCAAAACTCAAACCAGTATTTTCCTTCAGCATTCTAAATGTTGAACATTGTGCTTTTCTTTAAAAATCACATGTAGATCTTTTAGATATGAAATAGGAAATTCTCCTTATGCTCATTTCACATAGGAGTTGCAATCCAGGCTCTAGCACTTATTAATTTAATAACTTTGGGCAAGGGAAGAGAAGGGAACAAGAATTTATTAAACATTTGTGATAAACTGGAGACTGTGCTCAAATCTTTATCAATACTATCTCATTTGAGTTACTTAGTAGTTCACATTTACATAATGCTTAAGTGAAATTAATACCATAAGATTATATTGATAACTAATTATTAATGTATTATCTATCTTTTTTCCTCTTATTTTCATCCAGAACAAGTCAGTCAGCTCTGAAGGGTCTGGGCTGAGTGGTGAGATTGCTTCTAACCTTCAATGCACTTGAGTGGGACCCCACCTAATTAGAGACTTAATTTATGTTAGAGTATAAACAGAATCTGGTTTGGATCATCCTTTGCCTGGAGCAGGAACTCCCAGTCCTTAATCCCCTCCTTTAGAGTTTTGAGCAACTCTGCTCTTGTAGGAGAAAACAAGCCAGAGAGGTGTGGAATTGAAATGGCTTCTCCTTGCCTAGAGGCCTTGAAACTGCAGAATTTATGATCAAGCTGGAAGAGATGAAGCTGTTATTTTTATTAAATGTCCACAAGTCAATGTTGATTTTCACTTGTCTAGGGAATTCCTTTCCATCAGTGATTTAAAATATTTCAGGATCTCCCTTGGCTTCTTTGGTTACTATTGGATGTGAAAATATTGATTGCTGGCTAGCTTTATTAATAAATTGATTATTAATTATCTCTCAGGGTTTTCATTCATCTCATCTTGAAAATACTTTCATGTTTTTTTTAATTGTTTTATTTTTTTCTGGTTATACATGGATATTAACTTTTTTTTTTTTTTTTGCTGAGGCAATTGAGGTTAAGTGACTTGCCCAGGATCACACAGCTTGGGAATGTTAAGTGTCTGAGATCATATTTGAACTCAGGTCCTCCTGACTTCAGGGCTAGTGCTCTATCCACTGCACCACCTAGCTGTTCCGATATTAACTTTTTAGATACATTTTTTTTTTTTTTAATGAATCATGTTGGGAAAGAAAAATCAGAACAAAGGGAAAACCACGAGAGAGAGAGAGAAAAAAAAAAGTAGCATAGCATGTGTTGATTTACACTTGATTTCCACAGTTCTCTTTCTGGATGCAGATGGCATTTTCTATACAAAGCTTATTGTGATTGCTTTGGATCACTGAACCTCTGAAAAGAACCAAGTCTTTCATGGTTGATCGTTCTACAATCTTGCTGTTACTGGGTACAATGTATTCTTGGTCCTGCTCAGCATCAGTTCATGTAAATCTTTCCAGGCCTTTCTAAAATCAGCTTGTTCATCATTTTTTATAGAACAATAATATTCTGTTACTTTCATATATCATCACTTATTCAGCCATTCCCCAATTGATGGGCAGAAGATGCTTTTATGTTGTCAAAACTAGAAAGATAGGGCAATTATCTGTGAGTTTGGAAATAGCTATTTTCATTATGTCCAATGAGGAAATAATCTTTTTCTGCCCTCTAAAACTTCTGTAGCTAACTTATAAAAATGCTATCAGGTTTCTGGGCAGGTGTTTCTAAACTGGGTCTTATAATACAGAGTTTATAGTAGAAAGAATGAGGAGAATGAAAGAGTCTGGTGAGATTCTTTATGGCTAAACACCATCACCCTTGAAAGTCTGGTTTCCTAGGTGGCAGCCTTTTGTTTTTGTTTTTGTTTTTTTTTCTGGGTTTATTCTTCTGGGTTTTATGTGGCCTTGGGGAGAGTCTTGTGCAATGGGTTGTACTACAAACTGCTTGTGGTCTTGAGTGAAAGCCTACACCAATATTACTGACCACCAATAATATTAACAAAAGATCAGAGAGAACTGTGTCCCTAAAAACATATTTTTGAGTTCTTCTGTACTGTTTTCAGGTGTACCTGTACCTGAGGCAATGAGACCCTTTGTAATCAAAGGTTATGGAACCTTTTTGTGTGTTTGCAACAACTCAGTGAAGTAACTAGAGCGCATATTATATTTATTTTGTTATCTACATTATCCTTATTTTATGAGGAAACAGTGCCCTTAAAAGATTCAGTGGTGCTCTTAGAGTTTTAAGGCTTTTAAAATATTAAAGTTTAAACTCTTGTTACTCATCCTTCAGTCTCAGGAGTTCAGGGCTAGCTCTAGTATTCTATCCTGCTACTTAACTTTCTTGAGCATCAGTTTATTTGTTTATGAAACTGGGATAAAATCACTAACCTTACTTACCTCATAAGGTTGTTGTGAGGATCAAATTAAATGATATGTGTGAATGGCCTTGCTATTCAAATGTCTTATTATTTTATACTCCAAAATGCTTTGAATTCCAAAATTATATCCCTCCCCTGATCAAATCCCCTGCTGTCAGGGCTGCTGGCTTTATTTGATGTTAATAGGAGAGCAAACCCATTGAACTAATTTGTGCAAATTTATAAATGAGTAAAAACTCATTGTAAATTATGCAGGAATGGCAACAATTTGTGCATAGCTATAAGAATTCAGGGCAAAAGGCACTCTATTCCTCCCCTTCAGAATAGCTAGTAAGGTTCTATGGCAATCTGCATGGCCTTGGAATTAACAGTTTGGGGTTTCATAGGAGCTTAAAATAATTTATTCATGTTAAACTAAATATCAAGTGGTCATTGGACAATTCCCATAGAAAAAGAAATGAAGAAGTCAAAAAAGATTTAACCTAAGGGACTGCTATACTTGCAGAATGTGATTGTGGGCTTTGACTCACCAAAAAAAGTGAAATAACTTTGAGTCTGTGGGCAGGCATAAAAAAATAATAAAAACTTGCATTGTTAAATAAGCAGCATAGTAATGATTCAATAGAGAAGTGGAAACTCAGTGAAAAAAACAGCCCAGCCTATCATATCAGTAGCTCCATGGAAGAACATATAAAATTAAAAATAAAGAAAGAAAAATATTATTTAGCATTTCTTATTTTTTTTATTAAAGCTTTTTATTTGTATAACATATATATGGGTAGTTCCTCAGCATTGATCTTTACAAAGCTTTCCGTTACAAATTTTACCCCCAGTCCCGTCCCCTCCCCTAGATGGCAGGAAATCCACTACATGTTAATTATGTTAAAATACTTGACAAGTTGTGCAAGAAAAATCCTATCTACAAGAAAAAAAAATCAAAGAAAGGAAACACAATGCAAGCAAACATCAATAGAGAGCATGAGAATGTTATGTTGTGGTCCACATTTCCTATCCCTCTCTCTGTGTGTATATGGCTTTCTTCACTGAACAATTGGAACTGGTTTGAAACATTTCATTGTTGAAGAGAACCATGTCCTTCAAAGTTAATCATCATGTTATATTGTTGTTTTAGCATTTCTTATGTGACAAAGACTATGCTAAGTACTGGAAATGCAAAAGTGAAGAATGCTAAGAAAACAATCTTTCCTTGCCCTCTGTGACTAGGTGTAGCCAACTTGTAAATGTGTTGGCATAGGTATCTGGACTACAGTTCCTAAACTGGGTATTATGCTAGAAAATTTATTATATTAATAGTAGAAAATGAGGGAGAATGAAAGAATCAGTTGAGATTTCTTTATGACCAAACACCATCCTTGTTGGGAGTCTATTTTACTGGGTGGTATTCTTTTTCTGTGTTTGTTTTTTTGTGTTTTTATGGACATCAATAAATGTATCTCCTAATAAGGAGAGATAACATCTGAAGGGGAAAGGTGATCAGGGAAGGGTACTTTCACTTGTAAAGTTATAGGGATGATCAGTGGAATCACAGAGTAGAGTGATAGAACCTTGTCAGTAGCATTGGCAATATTGATTGATTTATGGTTTGAGGAAGCAATAAAGGATATCTTTGATGGCTGGGATGCAACTCAGGAGCCTCTGCCCAATATATGTACATTGTCTAATCTTCTATTTATGACTTCTATCCTTGCAGATCTTGGCTTGGTAAAAAGCTACCCTCAATTCCTCCCTACAACTTCAAAGCAAAATTTTGGCACTTTCTTTATACATTTATTGTTTATTTATATTAAGTTATTTATACATAGATTGTATAAATACTATACATACTTAAGAAATGTTTATTGAATTGAATTAATTGAATTAATCCCCCATGGAATATTTGTATTTTTAAAAAAGTAACCTCTTTAACCTAAATAAATTTTAGTCAAAGTATAGAACAATACAGGCTTTGGCAAAGAGTTTATCATATAGACCAGTCTACCTTGTCTAGGACTGTGACCTCAAATTAGTTCCATGATGCCAGGTTTTCTTAATTTTTGTGTGTGTGTCAAGGACTTCATTGACAATCTAGCAAAGTCTTTGAATTCCTTTTCTGAGAAGCTAAATACATCTGATATTCTCTCTTTGAGCCAAATCTGATGAGAGTAAGATTCACCCAATGGTCATCCCCCCCTCCCTTCTTTCCCTCAATTGTAATAGGTCTTTTTTTGCCTCTCCATGAGATGTGATTTATCCCATTTTAACTCATTTCCTCTTCTTCCAGTAGAATCCCCTTTCCTCCTCTTTTTTATATCATCACAATAAAATCAAATTATACTTGCACTCTCTAAGTATACCCATATAAAAGATACATATCTCAAGAGTTAAACATATCATCTTCTCATATAGGGATATATGCTTTTTAACTTTTAAAAGCAAGTTATTTTTTCTTTCCTTTTTACCTTTTTATGCTTCTCTTGAGTTGTGTATTTGAAGATCAAATTTTCTATTCAGCTCTGGTCTTTTCATCAGAAATGAATGAAATCCACCTGTTTCATTGAATGTCCATCTTTTTCCCTGAAAGATAATGCTTAATTTTGCTGGATAGTTGATTCTTGACTAAAATCCAAGTTCCTTTGATATTCCTTTTTGGAATATCAAATTTTAGTCCCTTTGATCTTTTAAAGTGGAAACTACTAGGTCCTGGGTAATCCTGATTGTGGCTCCTTGATATGTGAATTGTTTCTTTCTGGCTGCTTGCAATATTTTCTCCTTGATCTGATAATTCTGTAATTTAGCTACAATGTTCCTTGGAATTTTCATTTTGAGGTCTCTTTCAACAGGTGATAGGTGAATTTTTTCAAAGGCTACTGAAAGCCTCTGGTTCTAGGACATCATGGCAGTTTTCCTTTATTTCCTGAAAGGTGATGTCTAGACTCTTTTTTTCATCATGGGTTTCAGGAGGTACAATAATTCTTAGATTGTCTCTCTTAGATCTATTTTCCAAGTCAGTTGTTTTTCCAATGAAGTATTTTACATTTTCTTCTATTGTTTCATTTTTTGGGGGGGGTTTTATTTGACTAATTCTTGAAGTCTCATTGAGTCATTCACTTCTATTTGTTCAATTCCAATTTTTTTTTTGCTCTTTTCAATTTATTTATTATTAAAGCTTTTTATTTGCCAAACATGTATGGGTAATTTTTCAACATTGACCCTTGCAAAGCTTTCTGTTACAATCCCCCCCCCCCCAAGTTCCCATCCCTCCCCTAGATGGCAGGAAGTCTACTACATGTTAATTATGTAAAATACTTGACAAATCAAATATATATTTTTACAATTATCTTGCTGTGCAAGAAAAGTTGGATCTACAAGAAAAAAAATCTGATAAGGGAAACATAATGCAAGCAAACATCAATAGAGAGCATGAAAATGTTATGTTGTGGTCCACATTCATATCCCTCTTTCTGAGTGTATATGGCTTTCTTCATCACTGAACAATTGGAACTGGTTTGAAACATTTCATTATTGAAGAGAGCCATGTCCATCAGAATTGATCATCATATAGTCATTGTTGTTACTGTGTATAATGATCTCCTGGTTCTGCTCATTTCACTCAGCATCAGTTCATGCAAGTCTCTCCAGGCCTTTCTAAATCATCCTGCTGGTCGTTTCTTATAGAATAATAATATTCCATAACATTGATATACCACAGCAATTCTAATTTTTAGTGAATTATTTTCTTCAGTTAGCTTTTTTATCTCCTTTTGCATTTGGCCAATTAATTGAGGTGATTTGTTTGTTGGATTTTTTTCCATTTCCATTTCCATTTCATAAATTCTGTTTTTCAAGGAGTTATTTTCTTTTTCCATTTCATAAAATCTATCTTGTAAGGAGTTCTATGACTTTTTCCACCTCACTAAATCTATTTTTTAAGGAGTTTTGTTCAGATAATTTGTTTTTTCTTTTCCTAACTTTCTTGCAAAGTTCTCATTTCTTTTCATTTCTCTTCTAACTCTCTTTCAAGTTCCTTTTTGAATTCTTCAAAGAGAGCCTGGTGAGACAGAGACTAACTCATATCACCTTTGAGGGCTTCATCTGGAGATAATTTGTCTTTAGGATCCTTAGGGTTTGAGGTCAGTTTTTCTCTTTCTCCATAAAAACTATCTATGGTCAGAATTCTTTTTGCTTTTTTTGCTTATTGTTTTTTAAGGTTGAGGTCTGCTCTTAGGACAAAGGGGAAATTGTCCCACACTTCCTTTAAAGGAGACAATGGCTTTAGGTTGCCTTAGGGTCAGTGCTGCTGGCTGACTTCCAGTGCTGGGTGGGCTAGCCAGATCCCACCTTATTCTGAAATTCAGAGACTCACTCTTTGCCTTTTGTATTTGCATTGGATATCTCACAGCTAAACTGTTGCTCCACTGGCTTATAACCAGAACAGAGTAGCCAATGCTGCTGTATTTTAGTTAAAGGCGTCCTGGTAGATTCCCCAGCCCTAGGTTCCTGCACTGCACCTGAAATTGACTGCCTACTCCCCCTCTCTCCACCATGCCTGATTGAAACAGACCTTTCCTGAAGATCTTCCAAAATATTTTCTGCTGGAAATTTGTTACATTCCAAATATTTGCAGATTCTGTCACTACAAAACCAGTTCAGAGGCTTGATCTGTTATTGATCCGAGGGACACCACAAAGAACTCAAATAAAAACCTATCTACTCTCTGACATGTTGGTTCCATCTCCCCTCCTTTTCTGAATAATGAGAAAATGGAAGGAAATACTAAATTTCCTCTAAGTTTAATGAAGAGAGATTTAAGGTTTTTTTCCTATTTAAGTTCACAGACCCCTTAACACTGATCAGTTAGGAACTCTTACTTTATCCAATTTCTATTTTTCATGGCTTCTTTTTCTCTACTCTGAACGTACACATTTTCTAATAGCTGTGAAACTTAGAGGTAAGACAGTGGTAGAAATTTTTTTTTGGTTTTTGGGGTTTTTTTTTGCTTGGGGTAGCCATCACCCTGAAAACCATGTTCAGATTCTTACTTTGATCATTTGTAATGAAGTCTGTTCTTTTTTTTGAATTTTTAATTTTTTTTGTTTATTAAAGCTTTCTATTTACAGAACATATGAGTAATTTTTCTACATTGACCTTTACAAAACTTTCTGTTGCAAATTTTTCCCTTCTTCCCCCCCATCCCCTCCCCTAGATGGCAGGTAGTCTAATACGTGCTAAATATGTTAAAATATATGATAAATACAATATATGTATACATATCTATACAGTTATCTTGCAGCACAAGAAAAATCGGATCTAGAAAGAGAAAAAAAAAACCCAACCAAAAAGAAAAATAAAATGCAAGCAAACATCCACAGAAAGTGCAGTCTGCTCTTCTTAATGAATAAATAAGAACACAAAAGAATTTTTCTAAATGTGTCATGTCTTTCTGGTTGACTTCACTTCAAAGAGAGAAAGCAAAATCATCAAGGAAATAGCAACAAAAGATATTTTGAAATGGAAGAAGGAAAAGGGCTTTGCACATTAACGATTTTTTTTTTGTCATAAGCTTAGTAGCCATTCAGAAACAGAAATAACCAAATATACCTACAAAAAATAAAGCCTTTAATCTCACATAAATCCTGTGGAAAAGACTCACTTCACCTTTAAGAAATATTAAGAAAGCACTTTAAAATTATCTTAGTCTGAAGCCTTTGGACTAATCAGGGAGAAAAACCTTTATAATTCATTAACTATCAATTCTGAAAGTGTTCTGCTCCCCTCTCTCCAAATCAAGTACAGGGACAATTCATCCCTTCATGTAATTAGGGTGGTGACCAATTAAGAACAATCAAAGGAACCAGGGACCTTGATTTGATCTACCTGAAGTGATGAGAGTAATAAATCACCTTTTTGTCCATTTCCTGA
This sequence comes from Myrmecobius fasciatus, assembly GCA_023553655.1. NCBI lineage: Eukaryota > Metazoa > Chordata > Mammalia > Dasyuromorphia > Myrmecobiidae > Myrmecobius > Myrmecobius fasciatus. The sequence goes on along the minus strand of JAJPUD010002673.1, from coordinate 250,235 downwards.
AGGAACTGGGATATTAATCAAAAGCAACAGGTTGTTTTTTTTGTGGAGTTTTTTTTTTTTTTTTTGTTTTTTGACTATTTCATGTTACCATTAGATAGTAAGTTTCTTGAAAGAAGGGATTATTCTTTGGCTTTGTTTGTATTCCCATGATTTAGCACAGTGCCTGGCACATAGTAGGCATTTAATAAATGTTAATTGACTAACTGACTTGTGACCAGCTGCAGGAGAGTCTTTGGAAAAAATGGTCTAGGAGGAGTTGTGTGGTTTTGGGAGAATGATTCCCCAGGGAAATTTTTAGAGATTAAAGGACTATTTTCGATTAGGTGAAGGAGAGAGAATGTTAATCCTGAACTGTGACATATTGTGAGATTTCCTTGTTCTTTGTTTAAGATTCTATAAATGTTACTTCAGAAGTGTCTGTTAGAGACTGACAGAAGGCATGAAGGGACTCTGCAAATTTGGAAATTTCTCTCCAGACAAAAAAAATGCTTGAATTTGGAGTAATATCAAATTAATTAAAATTGTTTCAGGCAGAATTGTGGCTGAAACACAGACCGCTATATTCAAGTCCTCAGCATTTAGCATCAAATAAATTGACATAACTATCAGAAATGTGTTTTCTTTTAAATTTTTTATGACGAATTTGTCAGACATCAACAAGTATAAGTATTTCTATGAAAGAATAAAAAAGCAGACTATATATGAAACATATATAGTTTATTGTTTTTAAGTATAGAATATATTTAAAAGGTTTATTGCCTCTCTTCCCATATGAACTTCATTATATTAAGAAAATGCTACAAAGGTGACTCAAGTTCAGATCAATGCACCCTAAAAAGAATTTTTTTTAGCAAATTCAAGCCTTTGGAAAAGTAAAAGGAATCACATTACCATTTTCTGCAGGTTTTCTCTGTTCCTTTTCAAGGTGGTTGGAGGTGATATTAACTTTGGCTTTCTTTTCCTTTTAATATATACAACATAAATATAATTATATTTATACTATATCATAATTATACATTGGCCAATAATGTATTATGGTAAATATAATGTTGACATTCATCATGTAATCAATGGTATTGCTGTAGATAGTACTGGCTCTGCTAATAGAATGAGAGAAACAGTTAAAATCATGATGGCAGCAAAAAGCTTATTTTCTGAATCTTCTAAAAGATCATTAAGCCCCATGACTATGATATAAAACTGTAGTTACTTGATGCTCAACTTAATTCTTTTTTTTTTTTTAGTTTTTATTTTTTTATTAAAGCATTTTATTTACAATACATATGCATGGGTAATTTTTCAACAATGACCCTTGCAAAACTTTCTGTTCCAGATTTTTTCCTCCTTCCCCCCACCTCCTCCCCTAGATGGCAGGTAGTCCAATGCATGTTAAATATGTTAAAATATATGATAAATCCAATATATGTATACAAATTTATTCAGTTATCTTGCTACATCAACTTAATTCTTAATACCTATAACTTTTTAAATTAAAATTTCACTGATAATTTTTGTTTTCTCTGAAGTTAAATTGCCCATTTAAGTTGATTTCTGCGTATTTCCAGAGAGGCAGAGAGTTGAAAAATGATGTGTGTGTTTATATATGTATATGAACATGTTTTATTTGTGTGTACATATGCATACATACACATTATACATATATATATGTACATATACATGTTTCTACCTCTACTACTGTATTAAAAATTATTAAACTGCATGACCCTGGGCAAGTCACTGAACCCCAATTACCTCCGCAAAAAAAAAAATATTAAAGAAGGAAATTGATGAAAAAATAATGGAATAAAATGAAATTCTTTATAGCATTTTAAATTTAATTATTAGTGCTTTTCCATTATAGTGCTGCGGCATAATGAGTGGCTTTTTGGTTAGTCTGCCTGCCACAAGTCTCTCTCCACTTTATCTTCCATTTAGCTGCCAAAGTGAGGCTCTCAAAATTCAGAGCTGATCCCAACTTCAGCGGTTCCCTGTCACCACTAGCATCAACTCTATAATCTTCTGTCTGGTATTCAAAGCACTTCATAATTTGTCCCTTTTCTTCTCTTTCCAGTCTTCTACTTTATTCTGCTCTCTGTCAGCCAATAGCACTGGGCTCCTTGCTGTTCCTCATACAAGACATTCCATTCCCATTTTCACTGGCTATCCACCATTCTTGGAATGGTCTCCCTTCTCATCACCCCCTAATTGCTTCCCTAGCTTCCTTTACATCACCACTAAACTATTACTTTCTATAGGAAGCTTTTCCTGACCTCTCTTAAGTCTAGTGCCTTTCCTTTATTGATAATTTCCAAATTATCCTATTTTCAACTTGTTTATACCTATTATTTGCTTGTGATCTCCTCCATTAGATTATGGGCTTTTTTTCATCTTTTTTCAATCATGTCTCACTCTCTGTGACCCCATTTGGGGTTTTCTTGGCAAAGCTACTGGAATGTTTCCTATCTCCTTCTCCAGCTCATTTTACAAATGAAGAACCGAGGCAGAGTTTAGTGATTTGCCCAGGATCCGCAGCTAATAAGTTTTTGAGACCAGATATGAACTCTGGGATATGTCTTCCTCATTTCAAGTCCAGTGGCCTCCCAGCTGCCCTCCTTGAGAGTAAGAACCATCTTTAACCTTTCTTTGTACCCCCAATACATGGCATAATTCCTAGCACATAGTATGTATTTATAAATGTTTCTTGACTGACCACAGAATGAAAAGAATGATGCAAAAAAAATGCAAATGACTGGTTTTGGCTCCTAGAACTGGAAGGGAATCCTTCTAGTTCTATAGAAGAGAAAATTGAGGTTAGAAGGGGTTTGTCCAGAGTCATACAGCTTATGAAGAACCAGAAATGATGTTCTTTATAATTATTGCAACTTCTCATTTATTTCAATGAATTGAATTTTGTTTCTTCTATGAAAGTGTAAAAATAGATGCTATGTTTTCAAGCTACACTGAAAATTGCAGGAGAAGTTTTATGTGGTTTGTAGGAAGTAGAAAAAAATAATTACTAGAAGCTGTGCATCATAAATCTAAGTTTGCGCAGCTGTCTCCCAATTCATTGAGAAGAAAAGCAAGAAAAAAAAATAGTTAAAGCATCCTAAAGCAGTTTCATCAGAGCCTGAATTTTCTGACTTGTTTGAAAATAGTAATAGTAAAATAGAAGTGAAACATAATTTATTTAGATGTCACTGGTGATAACTGATAGTAATAATTATGATCCATTTAGTAGTTATTTAATATCTTTTTAAGAAAATCTGTGGGGCAGCTAGGTGATGCAGTGGATAGAGCACCAGCCCTGATGTCAGGAAGACCTGAGTTCAAATCTGGTCTCAGACACATAACATTCCCTAGCTGTGTGACCCTGGGCAAGTCACTTAACCTCAATTGCCTCAGCAAAAAGCAAAAAAAAAAAAAAAAGAAAAGAAAATCTGCAATTCGGCTGATTTATCATGCAATCTGCAAGTTGTAAGGTGCTCTACTACTTAGTGAATTAAGGACCAAGATAAAGAAACCATTAGCCTGGCCTTAGGAGGCTTACTTTTTAGCAGTGGAGATAAGTTGAAATAAATAGCTTTAGTACCAATTAGAATGTGACAAATTCATGAAATTAATATAACATACAATCTCAGAGTTGAGAGACTTCAAGCTCATGTGTTCCAACATATCTTCCATACATAACAGAGAATCTTCTCTGCAGTATCTCTTTCTCTTTTTTTCTGTCTCTCTGTGTGTGTTTCTCTCTACATATGTATACACACACATACATACACACATGCTTGGTTTTTTTTTTGTGTGTGTGTGTGTGTGTTGTGTGTGTATGTATAGACTTTTTTGGTTAGTGAACTTTCTCTGGATCTCTCTTTCACCCTTAGCATTTTCTACCTTGTATCATAATCATACAAGTTGTATTTTCCCAATAAATTTTAAATTTCCTAGAGATAAATGTTTTTCATCTTGGTATTTCTAGGGCTTAACCTAGCTCCTTGCAAATAGCACGTATTTAATAAATGTCTAGAAATTGAATCTAGATAAATTAATAAATTTAGGGGGTGGTAAGCTGTTTAGTTTGTCTAGATCATTCCATTTGTGAAAGTAACTATATTAGACAAAAGTAGGAAAGTAGGTTGCAGGCAGATTTGGGGGCACAGAATACAAGTTTAAGAAGTTGGGATTATATTTGATAAACCATAGAGAATTTGGGAGTAAAATGATCAGAGCTTCCCATTCATAAAATTTCTTAATAATGTAGGTTTTCTGTCAACGGAGCTCTGTATCTTGTGAAGCAGTGAGTTCCCCATTACTGGAAGTTTTCAAAGATAAGTTGGCAGTTCATATATTAGAGCTGTTGAACAGAAGATTCCTGCATAGAGGGCCAAAATGGTTTTTGTAGTACAGGACTTCTTAAACTTTTTTCACTTGTGACCCCTTTTCAAGAAATTTTTATATAAGCATATAAAACATATACTCCCATTCAATTATGTGACCCTATGTGGAGTTGTGACCCATAGTTTAAGAAGCTTTGGTATAATGCATTTGGACTTAAGTCAGCTTTGTCCCAAATACTGCTTCTAATTGTATTACTGTAATGTCATTACTAATTGCATGACCCTGGGCATGTCTCCCAATCTCTCTTAGCTATAGTTTCCTCATCTGAAAGAAGGGGATAGTATAGGTTCATTGGCCTTTGAGGTCCCCTCCAAGATCCCAATACAGGGTAACTTCAAAATTTTATTTTATTTTTAAATTAAAGCTTTTTATTTGCAAAACATATGCATAGGTAATTTTTCAACATTGACTCTTGCAAAGCTTTCTGTTACAAATTTTTCCCTCCTACCCCCCCAATCCCTCAGGGTTGGCAGGAAGTCTAGATGGCAGGAAGTCTAATACATGTTAATTATGTTAAAATATTTGACAAATTGAATATGTGTATACATATTTATAGTTATCTTGCTGTACAAGAAAAATCAGATTTACAAGAAAAAAATCTGAGAAGGGAAACATAATGCATAGCTTCAAAATTTTAATGCAGTTTTAAACTTTAGTAGCTTAATTAAGATTTAGTAATTTAACCCACAGAGTTGGGACATCTTGTATGTGGTCTGAGGAGTTTAGATTAGATGGTGTTTAAGATTCCTTCCAAGTCAAAGATTGTACAATGTCATAAGATTACTTTGACAGCTATATGTAGAATAGAGCAGAGACTGGAGGCCAAGAAATCTGTTAGAAAACACTAAAATAATCCAGGTGAGATGTAATGAAATAAGGTGGTTGCAGTGGAAAAGAAAGTAGAGGACAGATACAAGATATACTGTGGAATTATGGTAGATAACATGACAAATGATTGGATATGGGGGGAAGAAAGGTGGGGAAAAATGGCTCCAGGGTTTGGATGGATGGTGCTATTAACAGATGCAGGGAAACCAAGAAAAGGAATGAAAACCCTTCCCGGGAATGACCATGAGTTTAATTTTAACCATGTTGAGTTCTAGGTACTGCTGGGACATGTATGTGGAGATATCAGTAGGTCACTTCAACTTATTCAATCTATAATTGAGAAGAGTGGTCAGGTTTTGAAATATTAGTAGCAATTGTGCATATGGAGGACATGGGTGAAATTCTGAGAAGTGTGGAAACTGCCAAAGGAAAATATAGAGAAAGAATAGAAGAGAGGGCTTAAGAGAAGTCTTGACTAACATCAACATTAAGGAGCAGAGGGAAGAAGAGGAACCAATAAAACAGTAATCTATTTAAAACTCAGAAAGGGAACAAGAAGTGTACAATTACAAAATGTATTTCTGTAAAAAACAATCACTTGTAGCAGAGATATAACTAAGGCAGGGCAACAGGATTTTTGCCCTAGGGCACCAAATTTAAAGCACTGATAGCACTTGCAGTACTTCAGCAGTATTTTTTTTTTTTAATAATAAAGCTTTTTATTTGCAAAACATGAGTGACCTTTCAACATTGACCTTTGCAAAAAAAAACTTTTTTTTCCCCAAGCTTTTCCTTTCCCTCCCCCCACCCCCCACCCCTAGATGACAGGTAATCTAATACATGCTAGATAGGATAAATTATATGATAAATACAATACATGTATACATATCTATACAGTTATCTTACTGCACAAGAAACATCAGATCTAGAAAGAGAAGAAGAAAAAAAAAACAACCTAAGAAGGAAAACAGAATGCATGGAAATATTCACAGAAAGCGTTAAAATGCTGTGTTGTGGTTCACTCTCAGTTCCCACAGGCCTCTCTCTGGATGTATATGACTATCTTCATCGCAGCACAACTGGTTTGAATCACATCATTGTTGAAGAGAACCATGTCCATCAAAATTGATCATCGTATAGTCTTGTTGCTGTGTATAATGTTCTCCTGGTTCTGCTGATTTCACTCAGCATCAGTTCATGCAAGTCTCTCCAATCCTCTCTGAAATCCTCCTGTTGGTCATTTCTTACAGAACAATAATATTCCATAACATTCATATACCATAATTTATTCAGCCATTCTCCAATTGATGGGCATCTTTTCAATTTCCAGTTTCTTGCCACTACAAAAAGGGCTGCCACAAACATTTTTGCACATGTGGGTCCCTTTCCCTCCTTAAAAATCTCTTTGGGATATAGGCCCAGTAGAAACACTGCCTTCAGCAGTATTTTAGACCCAAATTTTGTGGGTGGTTTTTAGTGATATCCGATTTTTTATGATCCCATTTTGGGGTTTTCTTGTCAAAGATAATAGAGCAGCTTCCTTCTTTGGCTCATTTTACAGATGAACAAATTTAGATTACCAGGGTAAAGTGACTTGCCCAGATTCAAAGAGCTAGCAAATGTTTGAGCCCAGATTTGAACTCCAGATCTTCCTGACTTCATTCTATTTGCTACACTACCTAGCTGCTCTTTAAAAGCGCCTCAAAAATAATTAAAACAGGAAACCACCAGATGATAGGCTAGGGTGAGTTTCTTTCCTTCCTGAATCTGTTCTGTCTACTTTCTTTACAATGACTAAGGAGTTTTTAATCTCCTAATCTTATTCCCTTTCCCTTCATTGAAGATAATTTTACTCTTTTCTCCAAGAACAGTTTATGGTCCTCAACACAGGTGCAAACATTCCTAGTTATAATTCTGCTTGTCAGCAAACTCAAATCCCCATTAACAATCAATTAATTAATATTTTGGTGCCCTTTATGTGCTAGAGACAATGGTGGGAGCTGGGGACACAAATACAAAAGTGCCTGCTCTCAAAGTGTTTACATTCTACTGGAATAATTTGTTTTAAGACCACTGCCCTATTATTTTTTTTTCCTTCTTCCTTTTTGGAGACAATTGGGATGAAGGGATTTGCTCAGTATCACATGGCTACATTTGAACTCAGGTCCTCCTGCCTCCAGGGTCAGTGTTCCATCCGCTATACCACTTAGCTGCCCCTTGGTTTTTTTCTTGATTCGAAATAAAAGTGTGCAACAATATGTTATTCTTAGAATAAACACCAAATATGAATATAGTATTCTTCATGAGCAAGAACAATTTATTGATCGTGGTATCAGAATTGAGTTGATTAATTATAGTACAGTGTATCTGTTTTTAGTGTGATTTTAAACATCTGAATTATGCTGTGGAGCAACATATGTGACATTTGTGTGGCAAATGATCCAGTTGCTGAAAGTCCAATTAATTTATTGAGCTTTTACCAAAACCATATATATATATATATATATATATATATATATATATATACACATATATATACATATAAATATAAAATTCTGTTTGTGACTTTAACAGGGATTACAAACCAGCTATATCATAACAATTTGTATGTGGTTCCATAGGGTCCAAAGGTTATTACCCAGCAAATTACTTTAGCAAAGCAATTTATATTGGAAAAAACCCTACCCCATCTGTTCCTACCATCCAATGTTCATGTTACATAATAGAATGAAGTAGAAATAACACCACAGCAAAGGGCTTTTGGGCAGCGGAAGATGTAAGCCAGTACCTGGAGGCCTGCCAGTGCCATCAAATATTTATAGCTGGTATGACATTCTGTTAGGAGGAGGCAAGAGGAGACTTGCATGCTGAGCCATAACAGCCTCCCCTAGACTTTGTATTCTAGGTTAGGACCACTGAGAAAGCACCTGGGAAGGAAAACAAAGGTATAGTTTAAGTGCTCGCAATATTATAGACAATAAATGAAAAATAATAAGTTAATTAGACAATAAGTAAAATAAATCTAAAATGCAAAAGAGAAAGAATCTTGGAAGCAAAGCAAAAATATAGTTTAAGTGCTCACAATATTAGAGATAATAAATGAAAAGCAATAAATTAATTAGACAATAAGTAAAATAAACTTTAAAAGTGAAAAGGGAAGGGAATAAGCATTTATGTGACACCTACTATATGCCAAGCTCTATGCTAAATACTTTTTTACAAATGTCTCATTTGTTAGAAATCAGATTTAAAATTTCCATTAATTTTATATTACTAAAGCTTTCTACAGGCTGTTCCCCATACATGAAAATATTTTTTTCCCTACCACCTCTTTGAACCCCGAACTCCTTTCAAGTGACACTTCTTTCTGGACATGAGAAAGGGGGGAAGGTAGAAAACAGGGAAAGGGGATGGAGATAGATGGAGATGGATGGAGAATAGGGGAGATGGAGATGGAGAAATGGGAGAAAGGGGAAGAAGAGATGGAAAAGGCAGAGAGGAAAGAAAAAGAAAAGGGCAAAGACAGGGGAGAAAGAAAGACAGAAAATGGTGAAGGAAGAAAAGGGAGGAGAAAAAAAGGGGGAGGAGAAGGAGAGAAGAATAGGGATGAAAGAGAAAGGGAAAGGGAGGGGAAAAAGGAGAGATTGGAAAGGAAAGGGGATAAAGAGGAGAGGAGAGGGAGAGAAACCCATTTAGTGGTTATGTTATTTCTCAAAAAGCAATGTTTACTTTTTCATCTTAGCACTAATTCTAAAAGGGAAAAAGCCTTGGGAGCAAAAGAGAAATAGAAAGTGTCTTATGTGGGAGAGGGAAATGTCTTTGGTGACCTTCATATCAGAGTCATTTTGCTAACTGGAAAAATATTGAATAAAATGAAGTGCTTTGCCAGCAAGACTGGATAATAAACAATAGCTGAAGTTCACTTAGTCCTTCAGGGTTTGCACAGAACTTTACATACATTATCTTAGGGCTTTTCCACATAGGAAAATCTTAATATTTATTCATTTATCCTATCGTTTGAGCCTCAATAATAACCTTGTGACACCGGTGTTATTACTTTCCCCATTTTAGAGATGAGGAAATGGAAGCTGCAGGAGGATAAATAATTTACGGAGGGAAGCACAGCAAGTCAGTGTCTAAAAGGGAATGAATCAAACCTAAATTTCTCACTCCAAGACTAGCACTTGAGACATTTCTGCCAACTTGCTTCTGGGGTAAGACATTTTATCGCAGTGGGTGATAAAATGCACGTGGGCAATGCAGTGGATACTGAACACTGAGCCTGTAGTCAGGTTTGAATTCAAATTTGGCTTTAAACATTTCCTGAGTGACCTTAAGTAAGTCACTCAACTGCTTTCTGCCTCAATTTTCTCATCTATAAAACGGGGAAAATAAAATTAGAGTTTAACTCCCAGAGTCTTAAGTATAAAATGAAATATTTATAAAGTGTTTTGAAAATGTTAAAGGACTACATAAACAATAGTTAATGTTATTTTTTGAAAGATCAATGAGGCAGCAACAATCCATATCCTCAATTTTTCCCCAGGCTCTTACAGACTTGCTTCTCTCAAGGTTTCTTGCTATTTAAAATGACTGATGTCAGACATTAAATTTTAATTTAGAAGTGAAGTAAATTTCCCTTTGGCCTAAGTCATCATGGTTATGAAAAGTTAGTTAGCCAACAAGCATTTATTAAATACTATATGCCAAGACTTACTATATGTCAACACTTTATTTTAAAATAGTACTTTATTTTTACAAATACATGCAAAGATAGTTTTCAACATTTACCTTTGCAAAACCTTGTGTTCTAATTTTTTCTTATGTGCTAAGCACTGGAGATAGTAAGAAATGTAAAATTATACTTCCCACATAAGGAACCCTTAAACTAATGGGGAGAGAACATGTAAATAACTATACATAAAATATATGCTGTAAAGTAAGATAATCCTAGAAGGAATAGGATGGGGAGGATAGATCAGGGGAGGCAAAGACTAGGAAAGACCTCTTCCAGGAGACAGGATTTGAGCTGTCTTAAAAAAAGCTGGAAAAACACATAAGGAGGGGATAGGGGATGAGGAGAGAGAGTATTTCAGGAAAGGAGGGCATAGTCCCAAAGTTTGTAGTTTGGAATCAGTATGTATTATTATGTATAATTATTTATATGTTCTCTCTCTCCCCATATCCTTTACTCTTCTTTATATAGTAAATATCACTGACAGTATAAACATTAAGCCATTATGAACCCTTAACCATAGGCTTCCTGATTTCTATTGTGGTCTATCATCATCAGATCACAACCTTTTAGGAAGAAAAACATGCCAAAAGATAAAATAAACACTACAATGTACAATTATGAACAGAAATATTACCTGGGAAAACAAGTTAGACAAAATACTGAATTAGTTAAATTAAAGCTTAAATTACCGTGAGGCTGGCTGAAAATATTAATATCAATCCAGTATTTTAATCAATTCAATAATTGCAATCACAATCCCAAATGACTGCTACTTCATTCAAAGTTGAGCAGGAAAATTAGACCAAATGTCCTGCTATTTCTTACTCTACTCCACATCTTCTCCCTATTTAATACTCATAGTGATGGGTAACACAGATAGAGCTTCCTATTTGCCAGGGATTGCTAAGGGCTTTACAAATATCATCTCCTTTGGTTTCCATAATAATGCTGGGAGGTAGGTGCTTTTTTATTCTCATTTTTCATGTGAGGAAACTGAGGCAAAGAGTGACTTGCCTAGGGATACATAGTCAGTGTACTGGTAAACACTGAACTCCTGGGAGAAAGGGGAGACTGTATACACTATGCTAAATCTGCATTTATTATTAACATTTTGCTTCATCACTTTCTTGTCTAGATAATCAGAAAACAATAAATCAAGTCTTGAATTGTAGCACTTGCCAATTTCAAAGGTGCAAATGTTTAAGTTCAAAATTTAACAACTAGCTATGTGGTTCAAGCTAGCCAATGAATTAATATCTGATTTCCCCCTAAATATTTGCATAATTATTGTTGTTTTTAACCTGTTTGCTTTAAGCTCTAGAATATCTATTGATCTTTTCCCTCCTTTTTTTTTTCCTTTTTTTGAGCTTTTTATTGTTTGTTTTCCCTCCTTTTTTGACAAGAAAGTGTTGATCTCTCTGAAGTTACCTTAAAGTAATGGGCTCTGGATCTCATTCTGTGGCATTTATAAAGTTCAAGAGTAATAGTTTCTGGGCAGTGGGGCAAAATTAGTATTGTAATGAGAAGGCAGTGACATTCTCATTCCAAAACTATCATGGCAAGAACTTTCTGTTTATATATTCAGAGGAATATTCCTGAAGATGACAATCAATTCTGGTTGGTTAAGAATTAATGAGGATGAATATTGCAATGAGGGGCTGGATTTATTCTAATCAACTTTGATTATGTCACTTACTTTACATTACCCCCAGTCTTGGGTAATCTATTAAAGTTTATTCCGGGATGGAGTCTGAACAACAATAATGTTAAGAAAATTAATCCCATCTCATTATCGGTAATGTATTTCAAAAGATTGAACTTTAAAATGAGAACTATAGGAAAAGGGGGAACTCTAGATCTCTTCATATCATTGCTTATTAATAATCGTTTCTCTCAATTTCATTTGTTAGGACACTTTGCCAACTGATTATGATGCATTTAATAGCACACACATTAATTTGAGGAGGGAAGAGAGCATTAGTAACTTTGATCATAGATTTAGAATAACAAAGTGCTTTATAAACAAAATGCTTCATTTTATAGATGAGGAAAAGTGAGAGGCAGGGGGTTCTTAGTTGTAAGTAGAAGAGATGGAATTCAAATACAGGTCATTTCACTAACAAAGTCAGCCTTATTCCACTTCACCATTTTCCTAAATTGCATGTATCAGGGAAGGCGCTATGGAGTCAAGGCATAGACACTAAGATTTTTTTTTAAAAAAGTAAGGATCATTAGAAGCAGAGATGAGTAGGAAATGAATTCTGGGGTGGCTTACACAAATATCAGGAGGCTGGGGATGATATGTCAATTTTGGGGAATAGCTACTAGTTCAGTTTGGCTGAAAAATAATGAACACATCTAGAATTTTTATAGAATTGTAAGGTTTGCAAATTACTTTACAAATGCCATCTCTTTTGATCCTATAGAGTAAATGAAGAGTATGAAGGGAAAGGTAGAAAAACATTATATTGAGCTTGAATTCTTTGGGGTTTATATTTTGTAGTCAACAGGGAATTATGG
>JAJPUD010002673.1:134522-237744 GCA_023553655.1 Myrmecobius fasciatus | reverse complement strand
GGATAAAGGTTAGGGGAGAATCAAGGATGAGTCTGGTGGTACAAACTGGAAGTGAGCTACCTGGAAAGAGGAAAAGCCTTCAATAAAAAGAGGAAAATTTGACTGAAGGGGCAGATTTAGATGATGAATTCTGTTTTGCGTATATAGCAGGAACCTGGCCAGTGGGAGGCTCCATCATGCACAGCCTGTTCTGTCTGCTGCCAGCCCATTTTGAAGAGGCTGAGAATCCTATTTCTGGAAAAGTATAATGAGAAAATGGAAGGCCCTGCTCCCCAATTTAGAACAGGCACAGGTGTTCTGACTGCTTCTGTTCCCTGTAATGTGTAAAGAAGTCTTTTCATTGGCTGCTTCAGCACACATTCGAAAACTACTGATCAGCCAGAGCTTCTCTCACTGGCTGCCATGGAGATAAGATGCTGAAAACCTCTGTGTGAGGAGAGAGGACTTGGACCTTTCATTTCCCCATCTGGGCTTCTGAAATGGAGCCAATGAATGCCGGTCTCTGTTCTTGCCTTTTTGCACTGGTCCTTTCTTCTACAAGACCAGGTACAACCTTGTGAGCCTCAAAAAGGCAGGAGGTGAGCAGACAGCTGGGAGCTAAAGTCCACAACAGATTTTGTGGACAGTCTCTAGAGGACATGAGGATCAAAGTCCTAAGCAATCTGTCTGATCTGCCACAGAAGTGGCTTGGAGGCTCAAAGAGGGTGTCACAGAAATTCATCTGCTCTGTCACATTTACAATCATCTTGGCAAAGAAATCATTTAAACTCTGAGCTTTCTTTCTCCAAAAATCAAAATTGTAGAGAGGGGACCTGACTTGTTGGAGAGAAATAATTATACCTCTGTTGTTTTATACACACTTAAGTCATCAGTTTTAATCACATATAATTGGGCAAAAGGGTTTCTAATATTGTAGTTTCCTTTTTTTAATTTGTTCTCGTTTTTTATTTTTGATACTAGCAAATTTTGTGAAAATCAAATTAATAGTTTTTTAAAAACAACTTTTACTATATCGATGGGTTTTTTGCTCATAATTTTGTTAATCTCTTATTTAATTTTCAGTATTTCTATGTTGATATTTATTGAAGTTTTAAATTTTTTTGGTTAGATTTTTTTAGTTGTCTGCTCAACTCATTGATGTATTTTTTTTTTTTTAAACAACACAAGTGCTTAGTGATATCAATTTTCCCCTAACAATTACTTTGGTTGCATCCTCAAAGTGTTAGCAGGTTGTCTCGTTGCTATTTTAATGAAATTATCTATTGTTTTTGTTTTGATCTTTGACCTAATTATTCTTTTTTTTTTTCTTTTTGCTGAGGCAATTGGGGTTAAGTGACTTGCCCAGGGTCACACAGCTAGGAAGTGTCTGAGACCAGATTTGAACTCAGGTCCTCCTGACTTCAGGGCTGGTGCTCTAACCACTGCGCCACCTAGCTGCCCCTGACCTAATTATTCTTAAAAATCAATTTAGTTTCCAATTAATTTTTTAGAATTATATACATTTTTTAATTAGCAAAAATTCTGCCTTCCCTCTTTCCCACCAAAATTCTCTTCCCCCACTGAGAATAAAAGAAAAACAAAAAACTCTTTTACAAACATGTATAGTTGGATAAAAAAATTTCACATTGACCAAATCCAAAAAAAAAATTCTCATTTTGTGCTTTGAGTTTTTTTCACTTCTCTATCAAGAAGTGAAGCATGTGTATATTTCTTTATTTTTTTATTTTTTATTTTATTTTATTTTATTTTATTTTATTTGCATATGTGTGGGTAATTCTTCAACAATAACCCTTACGTAGCTTTCTGTTACAAATTTTCCCCCCAACTCCCCACCCCTCCCCTAGATGGCAGGATATCCACTAGCATGTGTATATTTCATCATTAGTCCTTTGCAATGGTTAGTCATTCCATTGTTAGCAGCCCCTAATACTTTCAAAGTTGTTTGTTTTTACCATATTATTATTATTATTAGATAAATTATTTTACTGGTTCTATTCACTTTACTATGTATCAGTTAATTTCTCTGAAATTATCTCCATCATTTCTTATGGCACAGTAGTATTACATCCTGTAAATTGTTCAGCCATTTCCCACATTTTTGGGTACCCCCTCAGATTCCTATTCATTGCCATATCATAGAGAACTATACATATTTTTGTACATCTTTAAAATTTGTTTGCTTAAGATTACTTCCTATCTACAGCTACTCTCCGTCTAATGCCCTTCTCCCCTTTCCCTACTATTTCCCAATCTATATGGGTGTTCTCTCCTTTGACCAGTTCAGATGAGGGTGACTGTTCAAGTGTCAGTTGCTTCCTCTTTGATATCTCCTTCCTCTTGTTTATATAGACTCCTCTTTTTCTTCTTCTTGCTCATATAGATTTCTACTAGCACACTTTGATCATGTGGGGTAATTTCATTAATCTTCCTTTCCCTTCCTCTCTCCCCTGGTGGTATTCTTCCTTTCTTTCCAAATCTTCTCTTGAGACCATCAAGACATAATGGAACCACTCTCAGGTCTTGTCTAATAGAATCCTTCTATTATCTTTTAAAAATTTATTTATTGATCTTTGACATTTAACTTAAAAGATTTTGATTTCCATTTTTCTCCCTTCCTCCTCTTTCCAATACAGCAATCAATATGACATAGATTATACATATACTACCATATTAAACATTAGTTATTTTGTGAAAAAACAATCAGAAGAAAAAAGAGAAAGAAAAAAAAAGTGAAAATAGTATGCATTTAGACTCCATCGTTCTTTCTCTGCAGGTGGACAGCATTTTGCATGGGTCTGTTGTAATTGTCTAAGATGATTGTATTGCTGTCATTCTATGCTTTTTGATGATGATATGGTTCAGAAGGGATACATTTATCATCTCTCCATTTTAGAATGGAAGCAGTTCTTTGTTTAATCCTTTATTATTTTGAGTTTAATTTTTAATGTTGCTCTTAATATTTGCATTTCAGATATTCTTCAGAACTCTTCATTTATGGTTTTTTCATCAAGAATATTTGGAAATCCTCTGTTCTTATGCAGGTCCATTTTCTCTTCTTTAGGATCATACTTAGTTTTTTTTAATTTATTTTTATTTTTTTAATTTTTTTATTTTTGCTGAGGCAATTAGGGTTAAGTGACTTGCCCAGGGTCACACAGCTAGGGAATGTTAAGTGTCTAGACCAAATTTGAACTCAGGTCCTCCTGACTTCAGGGCTGGTGCTCTATCCACTACGCCACCTAGCTGCCCCAGGATCATACTTAGTTTTGCTGGATAGGGCAGTCTTGGCTATTAATCTATGCATTTTACTTTCTGGAATACTGTTTCAAGTTCCTTCCTTCTTTATAGTAGTAGCTACTAAGTCATGTGTGATATTAAATATAATTCTTCAGTATGTTAATTCATTTCTGACACCTTGTCATTTTCTTTGATCTGAAATTTCTGAATGTTATTCCTGGGAGTTTTCATTTTGAGGTTTCTTTCTATAGGTGACTGGATTTTATTTCTACTTCCCAATTTTGGTTCTAACAAATCTAGGCACTTTTAAGATTTCTTAAAATATACGTAGCTTTCTTTTCCAGTCTTGTCTCTCAGGTAGTCTAATGATTTAAAATTTTTGCCCCTTTGATTTGTTTCCTAGGTTAGTTATTTTTGATACATCTTATATTTTCTTGTTTTTATCTAGTCTGACTTTATTTTTAATATTTCATGTTGTCTTTTAAAATCATTGATTTCTATTTAGTACATTTTAATTTTCAGGTCTAGGTAGCATGGTGAATAGAGCATCGGGTTTGACACCAGGAAGACATATTTTCATGAGTTCAAATGTGGCCCCACATACTTGCTACCTTTGTGACTCTGGGCAATTCACTTCACCTTGTTTGCCTCCGTTTTCTCACCTGTAAAATAAGAAAATGGAGAACTATTCCAATATCTTTGCAAAAAAACCCCAAAATAAGGTCACAAAAAGTTGGACATGACTGAAACTCAACAATAATATAAACATTTTCTAGGCATTTGTTATTTTGTCAAATTGTCCCTGTTGTGCCAAGCTGTTACTTCCCTTTCCAAATCTGTCTTCCATCGCTTTCAATTCCAGTGTTTTTCTTTAGTGTTTTCATTTTATTTATAGAAGAAACATTTTTATTGCGAAATTGATCGTTGATTGATTAGTAAAGAATTTTATGAATCACAACAGTAATCATTATAAGCAATTTTAAAGGGCTTTGCTCCAGAACTATTTTATATAGGCCTTGATAGTATGATACTTGATAGAAGATTATGTATATAACTTTGAGCAGTATAATACTTGATAGGAGACTTGGGTGAACCTACCTCTTGAAGGAGCTAAAGAAGAAGAATGGACAGTGATTCAATCTGGTCATGGGATGTTTTGCCCTGGGTTTCTTTAGTACAAAGGAGGGTGGGGTTAGGGACTTTCCAAGGAGTGACTAACTCTGTGTTCTTGTTACCATTGGCTCTGGAAGACCCCTTTTGCAAGTCAGTGCAATTATGGACCAATCACAGTCTCAGTTTAGTTGGCACCAGTCTGACATTATGAAATGAACTTCTATAACCAAACAACATAAAATAAAGTTCAATTAGTTGAGTGGGTCTTTGATCATTAAGGGATCATTGCCCTCAATTATTGGTAACTGTTAGACTAGTAGATTATGTTCTGATTTTTGTGCCTCAGTTTCCCTTAATCTCAGATTTATCATGACACTTTTAAGAACAAAACAAAACAAAACAAAACACTCTTACTTCATCTCTTCTTGGAATTCTGTGGAGTTTCCTACATTGATGAAATCTAGGTTTGGGTCCAAGGAGGTAGGGGGAGGGAGTAGGTGAAGAAGTAATTATAAACAATGTGCAATAAGTCTATTACCAGATCATAAATTCATTAGCACATTGGGAGTGTGGAGGCAAATAGTTTTTTATATACTTGAAGATTATAGTTGAATTATCTTTTATCCTTTTCCAAATTACTTAATTTCAGTTCTTTTCATTTTATAGACCTATTTTTCCTACCTCCCCTTTTCCCCCTCCTTTCAGCCTTACTAATTTGATTAAGAAGAATAATTTAGTTTATGATGATCTTTGTTTTTCTCCTAATTAATGCCATTGAGAAGTAGAGGATAATTAGTTTGTCAAAGCCAAACAAATAGCATATGACCTTATTCACTAGATTATTCCCCATTAGATGGCTGAATAAGTTGTAGCATATGAAAGTAATGGAATATTATTGTTCCATAAAAAATGATAGACAAACTGACTTTAGAAAGGCCTGGAAAGATTTACATGAACTGAGGCTGAGTAAAACAAGCAGAACCAGGAAAATATCGTACACAGTAAGATTGCATGATGATCAACTATGAAAGACTTGCTTCTTCTCAGTGGCTTAGTGATCAAAGGCAATCCCAATAAACTTTGGATAGAAAACACCATCTGCACTCAGAAAAAGAATGATGGAGATTGAATGTAAATCAATACATGCTATGTTAACTTTTTTTTTTCCTCTCTCATGGTTTTTCCTTGTTCTGATTTCTTTCCCAACATGATTCATAAAGCAATGTGTATTAAAAAAATAAAATTGGGGGTGGGGGAAGATTGCTTCCCATTAGACTGACTTTTGCCTCTCCCCCCTTTTTGTTTTCCTAACTCTTAGCACAATAACTAATGTTCAGGAATATTATTTAACATAATTATGAACAACAAATCAGTATTAAGTAGCTATTGTGTTTTATTTATAAGGTTTTATATAGAAGGTGGTGCTTGAGATCCATTTTAAAGGAAAAAGGACTCTTTTGAAGGGAAAAGGAAAGGGGGAGAACATTCTGGGTATGTGGGATGATCAGCACAAAGACAAGGAAATGGGGAATGGGGTGTTGTATGTGAGGGAGAGGGGGCAGTTTATTTGAATCTTGAGTATGGGAAGCATATTCTGACAATGCTGGAAAGTTAGAACTGGGTCAGGTTGTCTACAGAAGAATTTATGTTTGCTCCTAGAGGCAAGAAGAGAACTTGATTGAGTCGGGGAGTCATGTGGCCAAATCTGGGCTTAAGCAAAATATCTGACAGCAGTATGGGGGATGGACTCAAGGTGGAGAGACTAATAGATCAGTAGGGTGTGACACTAATCTAGATGAGAGGTGATGAGAACCTGAGCTAGAGTGGTGGCTATAACTCCTTGTCAGATGTAGGAGATCTTGTGAAGGCAGATGTGACATGATCTCTGGCAACTGACTGGCACTGTCCAGTGAGGTGTCCACCATAATGCAGAGATGAAGAATGGGAGATGGGGAATTGGGGAGAGAGGAAGGCTATAGATGCTATAGAAACAGAATGGGATAAAAAGCAGGGGCAATCATCACTGATCTCAAAGTTAAAAGTAGTCGGTCAAAAGAGAAAAATGGGGAGATTATATGTCAGCCATATTCATATTGTTTTAGACTATTCAAAACAACTAGTTAGAATAAGTTTGGAATATTGCTGTGACATAGGAAATGATGAGTTGATGGATTTAGAAAAATATGGAAAGACTTGGACCTAGGAAGGAAGATGTTATCCATCTTCAGAGAAAGAGAACAAATTAGTAACCTTATATACATGCATATGAATGTATATCTGTATGATTATAGATATCTATGCATTTGTGTGTATATATCTATAAATACATGAATGTGTATATATGTAGCTATGTATGCACATACATATAAATATGTTGGTGGTTAATTGTAGCCTGCTTAGGAAAGGTGGGGGGAGAAAGGGGAAAAAAAGACTAAAGCAAAAAGTGCATCACAGAGAAAAGAAAACCTACAAGGAAGCAAAGAAAAGATGGACAGTTTGGAATATGTATTCTGTTATTATATACACTTTCTTGAAATGGAAATTTACTGTTACATATTTTGAATCCCCTCATGTTCTGTTGTACACATTTTTTTCTGTTTTATTCTGTCTATTTCAAATAAATATTTAAAAAAATAGAATGTGATAATCATAAGATTAAAATTTGTGATGCAACACATTCATCCAGAAGAATAATAGATATGCCATTACTATCAAGTTACATTTGTCTTCAGACTTGTATTTTAGTTTTTCCCAGGAAGCAGTGTGGCAAAGAATGCCTGATTTGGAGTAGACTTGGAGCTCAGTCATTTTATCTATCTTTCTTTCCATCCATCTTTTTTCTATCTAATTGTTATTCAATAGTAAAGATGTGTCTTAACTCTTTCCTGACCCTAAGGACCATAGTGTCCATAGGGTTTTCTTGGCAAAGATACTGCAGTTGTTGGCTATCCCTTTCTTCAGCTCACGTTATAGATGTGGAAACTAAGGCAAACAGGATTAAATGACTTGTCCAGAATCACAAGGCTAATTAGTATCTGAGGATGGACTTAAAGGAAAGTCTTCTTAACCCCAAGTCCAGACTCTGTCCTCTGAGCCATCTAGCTGCGTGTGTGTATGCATAAATATTTGTTTTTTGTTTTTCATTTGATTACAAGTTTATATGCCCTAATATATGTTGTTGTTGGGTTTTTTTTTTTTTTTTTTGGTAAATCTTCCCCTCTACAGATGAGAAAAAGTTATATTCCTTTCTATTTCCATTCAGTTTTCTCCAGAGGTCTATTATATCTAGCTTTTCTAATATTCTTTTCCTTTCTTAACTTCTTATTTATTTTATGCATAGGTTTATCTAATTCTTAGGGAAGAAAGTTGGAATCACTGGTTAGTTTAGTCCTACTGTCTATTTCCTTTGTATTTAACTTTATCTTTAGGTCTTAATCAATGAATACCATGGCTTTGTCTCAAACTGAGAACTGTTAAAGATCTTAAAAATGCCAAGATGAAAAAAAAAAAGTCAAGATGTCCCACTGAATCTGGGATCACCTCCAGTGGTCCTGATTTATAAGTCACTGAACCCAGATGGCTCACTTCAATCCATCATGGCACGGCATCACCTTCCTGATCTCATTGCCGTCTTCCAGAATGAGGGACAAACAACAAACATATACATGCACACATATTCAAACATCCATCTATCCAATCAATTAGCCTGCTTAAGTCTCCTTTGTAAAATGAGGTCAATTTGCTAATCCACATTCTATGCCTTTAAATCCACTGGAGACTTTTCTTGGTCTAAAGAGTTAAAGAGTGCAGAGGAACAGAACAACTTGGTTTCAAGCCTATAGGTTTTAATAAAAGAACCTTTGGCACTAAAGATATTGCAGATGAGTAAGATCTGAGTAATTCTCTGTACTGATGGTTAAATCTTGGAATAGTTTTTTGCTTTCATAACTTAAAAGTAGATGAACATTAATTACTGCTAACCTAATAGTTCCTTTGCAAGTATACATGAACCATTTAGAGCCATATTCAGGGATGTACTGGAGCCAGCCCCAACCAACTCTTGACATTAAATTTTCAGTATGAGCATTAGCAATTTGAAAATTGGCAAATGCTATAAATCAGAGCTTGATTTAGGTTGTTGTTTTTAATAGATTTAAGAAAGTGATGGAGAAAATGTTAACGTGCACTACTGTCATCAGATCCCTGAAATGCTTTAAGATTATATTATTCCCTCTACAATTTTTCTTATCAGAAAAATGAGAGCTGATGATCTCTCAGGTGTCTTCAACCTTTAACATTCTACAAATTTTTATTTTTTTTTCTAAATAACCACTTAGGTACCTAAGCCATAGCTAGCCATTGTGGAAAAAGCCCTGGATTTTTATTTATTTATTTATTTTTTGCTGAGGCAGTTGGGCTTAAGTGACTTGCCCGGGTCGCATAGGTAGGTAGTATTAAGTGTCTGAGATCACATTTGAACTCAGATCCTCCTGACTTCAAGGCTGGTGCTTTATCCACTGCACCAACTAGCTGCTCCCAGCCCTGCTGTATTTTTAAGAGAGAGAATCTGATTCAAATCCAATTTGCTTGCCTTAACTCTGCAACTA
This sequence comes from Myrmecobius fasciatus, assembly GCA_023553655.1. NCBI lineage: Eukaryota > Metazoa > Chordata > Mammalia > Dasyuromorphia > Myrmecobiidae > Myrmecobius > Myrmecobius fasciatus. The sequence continues at coordinate 228,787 of JAJPUD010002673.1, read as the reverse complement.
TGAACAAGTCACTTAGATCCTCTGAGTCTATTTACGAGGGGCAGAGGGGAAAGGGAGGTAAGAAAGCATTTCTGCAAACAGTAAGTGGAACCTGCTCAGTAGTTTCAGCTTGTTAAGGGCAATGGGAAATCATGTGCAGTGAAGTTGACAGGTCAAGCACTGAATAAAAATTAAAACAAATCAAAACAAAACATAGGAACAAGACAAACGAAAACTGACCAACTGTTGAGACAGAGGGTAGATGACTTGGAGTTGAGAAATCACGAGTTCAATATCAACCTCAGACACTACTGGATCAGTATGACTGACCAGTGACTCATTAACTTGTTTCCTCATCTGTTGAAATAGGGATAATAATAGCACCCAACCCGATAGGGTTGTGAGGATAAATTGAGGTAACAGTTCTCTCATCCTAGTTATTTTAATATTTTTATTATAGTGGATAGAAGTTTTGGGGTCAGAACATCCCAGTTCTTATTGACGCAAGATTAACAGTAAGGATGATCTGCTCTATCCCATCTGGCCATAACCCATCTAAAGAATGGTGTTCAGTTCTTTTTGGGCAAATTAACAAGAATATATTAGGTAGTAATATACCAGGCTCTCCGCTAAACCCCGGGGATAAAAAGAAAGGCAAAAACGAGTCCCAGCTCTAAAGAAGTTCCCAATTGAATGCAAGATGCAAACTACGGACAAAAAAGATATATGCAGGTTAAATTGGGGGTAGTATCAGAGGGAAGATCCTAGCATTAAGCAGATCTGGGGAAAGCTTTTGGCAGAAGAGGGGATTCTAATGTGACTTGAAGGAGCCAGGAAGAACATTTTAGGAAAGTTTTATCTATGAGCTAGAATACAGAACGTCAATCATGGTGATGAAGAACCTAGAGAGCTTAAGGTATCAGAATAAGGTGAAGAAGTTGGAATGTTTGGCTTGAAAAACAAAACAAAACACAAAACAACAACAACAACAACAAAACGACTCGCGTTTGGCCCCAGAAAGCAGAACTAGCTCTAGCGGGTGAAAGTTGAAGAAGTACTTTTCAATTGGAAAAAAAGTTCCATGACAAAGAGCTACTCTAAAGTAGAAAGGGTGGCTCCGGGGAAGAAGGGAACTGATTTTTCCTCAGTGCTTACAAAGTGCCAGGCCAGTGCTAAAAGGCTTACAAAGATTATCCCTAGCTTGTGGGTCGTCCCTCCCTGGAAATCTTCCCCCAGCTTTAAGCAGGTCGTAGTTTGTGGGATGGAGATTGGGGGACTGGGACCACTCGATCCCCAGCATCTGACAATTTCGAGATTCCGGGACCGGATCGAACTTTGGGATCCAAACTCCGGACTCCGCCTCCGGGAAAGAACAAACTAATGACCCAACAGATCCCAGCCCCCCCTTCCTCCCTCCCGCCCCAGCCCCGGGGCGTCCTTCGGCTCTGTGGGATCTCGCCTCCCACAGAAGCCAACTAGGGAGCCGCCTTCCCCAGAAGTCTTCAGGCTCAGCCTCCCACTCATCAAGGACCGGTCTGGTCCTGCCCAAGAAGTGGCCCTGGGGGTAGTCCAGGCGCAGATGGGCGTGTGCATAGGAAAAAGGGAGGACTCTAGCTGCGAGATCCCGGCCGGTCCTTCCCAGCCGGGGATCAACATCTGTCGACACCCCTAGGGTCCGTATCTGTTAAATGGGTCCAATCCAGCGCCTAGGAGCTGCCGTGGTTCCTAGGAGCGCCCAGGGCAGGCAGTCATTCCCTCCCAGCCTCACCAAGCCGCCCCTATGAAGCACCCCCGCGCCTCCGCCCCGCCGGCTCTAGCTTTCTGTCGGGTCATTCTAGAGCTTGGTCTTATAGCAGTGAGGACAGCAGCAGCCAAGGGCCGAGGCTGGGGGGGGGGGGGGGGGGAAGAAGAGGAGGCGGAGCTAGATCTCAGCTTTTTCTTAACGGACAACCCTTCCGACCAAGCGCTTTCCCCAGCTCCTCCCCGTCGTCCAGGTCCTCTACCAATGAGAGTGATAGGAAGGCGGGATTTCCTCCTCCCCTCAGTGTTGTCGTCTCTTCTCTGGCTTCTCCGCGGTTGGGCCCGCAGAGCGAGCTCTGAGGTCATGGATGCTGTTTAGGATCTCCTGACACGACTGAGTAGGGATTAGGGACGAATTCGCTCTTGGCCAGGACGGTCCAGCCGCCCAGCCCCAGCCCCTCTTCCCTCAGGTGAGAGCCGCGCCTCGGCGGGGGCCTACACCGTTCGCCCATCCATCCGTCCGTCTGTCCTGTCGTTCATCCCGGGAGCATGGGTTCCCCGCTCCCTCCCTCTTCCCGGGGCGGGGCAGGCTTCGGGAGGCTTTGCGGGAACTGAGCCCCGCCACGACCCGTCCGCCGGACCTAGCTTCCGCCCCTCCCCCCACTAATTTTTTAAAGGGCGGAGGGGGTGCCTTAAAGTTTTAATTTATTCGGGTTCCTTCTGCCCCGCCCTCGGACACACTGGCGGCCACGGGGTGGGAGGAGGTAACCGGGGGACGCCCCTGACCTGCGTGACATTGTACCCCGTCTCTGCCCGCCGTGGAGGCGAGGAATCTCGCCGGAAGAGGAGCGCCCTCACCGCTCCTGAAAGTGGGGTTCTTCGAGGGGGACCCCGTTATCCCCCGAGGGCATGGTGAGGAGGGTGAGCCCCTTGCTTCAGCCCAGTGGGCAGCTGCCCCAGTCTTGGGCCCCTCGTTGGGACGTCCTCCCTGAGCGTTGGGGGTCACCTCGCTCCACGGCCTGAAAGCTCACTTGGGACATGCATAGAAAAGCTCGTGGCTAAACCGCTGTCCTGTTTGGTCCGGTCTCCTTTTGCTTTCCGTGGGCTGGCCTCCGGGACTTCAAGTGCCTTGTTCCAGCCATGGGGTCTGATAACCATTCTCTGCCTCAGGGTTTCCTTCCTCCTCAGGCTGGAGTCTGACAGCCGGGTGCCCCGGTGGTCTTGGGGTCCCCCGACACTTCTGACGTGGTGTGACCTTGGCCGGGTCATCCACCCTCCCGAGTCTCAGTTTTTCCATCTGTAAAATGAAAGGCTTAGGTGAAAGAGACCGTGGTCTAGGCTTAAGTTGGTGAGATTTCAAGCCCGAGATTTGTGAGGGTCCTGTTTAAAGCCCTGTTTGAAACGGCCGGGTCCTCAGCTTGGTGGGCAGCTCCCCTTTTTTCTCTCCCTCCCCCCAGCTCTGCCCTGCACCCCTCTGAAGCCGGTCGCAGACTTGAGCTGAGGACATAGGGAGAGTGTCAGGGCCGTCGGGACATAACCTTGGGGGGCATGCTGTCAAGTGCACAGCGTGACTGCTTTACAGATAGATTTTAAGTGAAAAAAAAAAAAGTAAATTCTGGGCCCCTCGTCTCTTCTTTAGCTTTCCAATCTAATGAGATCTCATTCCTCTCCGTGTGCCCGTCAGTCCAGTCGGTGTGGCCTCTGAAGCAGACACTGACCTCCTTGGCTTCCTCTAAGTCCCTAGTAAGAGAAAGAGAGACTGAGAGGGAGAGACAGAGATAGAGAAAGAGTGGTCCTTACTTAGTAATTATTGATTGGACAGTACTGTTTACTTGGAAATAAAATGAATTGAGCCAGTTCCCACTCTAACAAGGTATTATGTCACATGGTATTTTGACATGAGACACTACAAAAAGGTTGTATTGTTTGGGAAAATGTTAAAGTCTCAAAAGAGAGGGCTAGAATTATTTAGAAAAATAAATTGCTTTTAGTTATTAATCAAAAATGTTTCTTAAGTATCTTGTATATAACAGGAACTATAATAGGCATACAATGACAAAATAAAACATTCCCTTCTCCTTAGAGAGCTTCTGGTTTTTTTTTGGGGGGGGGAGGTGCTAGCAATTAGGTCGATCAGGAAAATCCTTTATGTTGAAGATGGTATTTGAGCATAATTTGAAGGGGAAAAAAGGTTTCTAAGACTTGGTTTGCATTCCACTTGTAAATGTAGGGTATATATAGTTCATGCAGAGGAGATGAAAAGTTGTATATGACCTGTATACTAAAGGAAGGCTAATTTGGTTTTATTGAAGGGTGTTTGAAAGACAAGTTATAATATGATAAAGTTGAAAAGGCAAATTGAATCAGTGATTATAGTACTGCTGTATAGCTATTGTACTGAATATATTATTCTACTAATGAGCAAGGAATTGACATTTAGTAACCTGGATATTTAGTGCAGATGAAATTACCTTCATGGGTTTTCTTGTATTTCCTGGTTACAATATAAATTGGTTCATTAATGCAACAGATTATACAACACATGGAAGAAATGAACATAGCCTAATGTTCAGTAAAGCCAAAGACCAGACCATCTGCAATGAGAACTCCCAGCCTGACAAAACCTGCTTTGAAAATTGTAAAGTGCTGGGCAGCTAGGTGGCGCAGTGGATAGAGCACCAGCCCTGAAGTCAGGAGGACCAGAGTTCAAATTTGGTCTCAAGACACTTGATATTCCCTAGTTGTGTGACCCTGGGCAAGTCACTTAACCCCAATTGCCTCAGCAAAAAAAAAAAAAAAAAAAAAAGAAAGAAAAGAAAAGAAAAGAAAATTGTAAAGTGCTGACAGAAATGTGCAAACCAAAAGTTTTGGTTATATAAAATTAAAAAGTTGTTGCACAAACAAAACTAATGCAGTTACAATTAGAATGGTAAACAGTTAATTGGAAAAACAATCTTTGCAGAGAATTCTCTGATAGTTGTCATTTACTATATGTAAGGAATTGATTCAGTTTTATAGCAAAAAATCCAAGCTATCACTATATTTAAAAAAAATGTTCCAAATCACTAACACAGGGCAGCTAGGTGGCACAGTGGATAGAGGCACCAGCCCTGAAGTCAGGAGGACCTGAGTTCAAATGTGGTCTCAAACACTTAATATTTCCTAGCTGTGTGACCCTGGGCAAGTCACAACCTCAATTGCCTCAGCAAAAAACAAAACAAAACAAAACAAAAAAAACCAAATCACTAACACTAGAGAAGTGAAAATGGAAACAACTTAAGGTTTCCTCTTATACTCATCAGAGTGGTAAGGAAAATAAAAAAGGAAACTTTAGGAAAATAGACATACTTATCTTTGGTAGAGCTGTGAATTAATCGGTTCAAGCATTCTTGAAAGTGGTTTGGAGTTAAAAAGTCACCAACTCTGTATACCCTCTGACCCACTGATAACCCAGGTTTTACCCCAAAGAGAAAATAGAGGAAAAAAATTCATATGTCCAAAAATATAGGGTTGTAGTAGCAAAGAACTGGAAACTGGGGGAAGGGGAAGGTACCCATCAGTTGAGGAATAATAGCCAAACAAATTATGGTATGTGAATAGAATAGAATACTATTGTGTTTTAAGAAACCAAGAGAACCCTGTTTCTGTTTTTCAATAGGAGGGGGACCTTTGAGGAAAAGTAGAGGTTAGGGATAGACTTTTTCCCCTCTTCCACCAAAGAAAAAAAGGAAAATCAGAGAATAGAAGGAAGTCCAGTAATACTAAGAGAAGCAAGACAACTTTGAAAATTACATATTGAATTTATTGTTTTTTTAAAAAGTAAGCTCTATAAGAAAGGGATTTATAATTTGGGGTACAACCACAGTATTTTGGAAATGTTCCTTTTACTTGGTAATTAATTACAACTGTTAGCTGTTTAGCTGTTTTTATTTTTGACAGGCATTGAATCTCCTGGCAAAACAGTGGATAAGTTAATAGTGGATAGGGAATTTGAATACTCTGTTCAAAATTACCATTTCCAGGTTCCTCCCCCCACTTCCATCACCCAATAATTTTTCCTTTTTTACTATCCTCTGTACAATTCACATCTCCCCACCCAATCAGAATCCTAGTAGTTGCTGTCTACATATTTCCATAACACTGCTTTTGTTTCCTTAATGTATCAGTATGTGGCTCATAATATTTTTCTCCTTCCTAACTTCTGTCCTAATACCATGGGACTTCAGCCTATGTTGATATTCCCTGAAACACCTTCAATTGTTCAGTTCCTTCACCTGATCATTTTTCATTACCTAAGTCTCCATCCCATCTCAATTATACACAGTGATGGTCATATTATTTTTTTTCCCCGTTTATTTGTTTTTTTCTCCAGTTCCATGTAAAACAATTTTAAACATTTGTTCCAGATTCTCTCCTTTCCTCCTTCCCCACTCACACTCCCATTGAGAAGGTATGCATAATTTTATAGTCCTTTGAGCATGGTTCCAAATTTCTCTAGAATGGTTGAATCAGTTCACAATTTTACCAACAGTACATTAATATCTCATTTTTCCCATATTCCTTCCAACATTTGTCATTTTCTCCCCTCTGGCTCATTAGCTAATCTCATAGGTACAGAACATTAGAATTATTTTAATTTGCATTTCTCCAATCAATAGTGTGTTAGCACTTTTTAAAAATATGGCTATAAGTAGCTTACTTAAATCCCCAAACTATTCTTATCTTCTGATGATTTATCAATTGGGGAATGCTTTTAATAAATTTAACCCGGTTCCCTAAATATTTGAGAAATGAGGCTTTCATTAGAGAAATGTTTCAAAATTTTTTTTCACAATTATTACTAGCTCTATTTCCCCCCATTTATTTTATTCTCTCCTTTTGCCATGTCTCTTCAAAAGTATTTTACTTAGGGGCCAGCACTGAAGGCAGGAGGAGGACCTGAGTTCAAATCTGGTGTCAGACACTTAACACTTCCCTAGTGACTCTGGGTCACTTAATTAATTAATTAATTAATCACTTAATCCCAATTGCTTCAGCAAAAATAAATAAATAAATAAATAAATTACTTCTGGCTGTTCCCTCCCCCAATAGACTCTCCTTTCTATCATCTAAAATCCTTGATTTGTCACACAGTCATTAGCGTGCATTTGCTCAAAGCTAATTTTTAAGAAGTTATTTTCCTCATTGAACTTTTGTACCTCCTTTTCCATTTGGCCAATTTTGCTATTTAAAGCATTCTTCTCCTCATTCACTTTTTGCACTTCCTTTTGTATCACTCTCATTTGTCTTTACAATTTTTCCTCTACCTTTCTAACTTGATTTTCAAAATCCCTTTTGAGCCCTTCCATGGCCTGAGACCAGTTTTCATTTTTTTGGAGACTTTGTAGGAGCTCTAACTTTGTTATCTTCTGAGTGTGTGCTTTGATCTTCCTTGATATGTAGAAACTTTCTATGGGCAGCATCCTTTTCTGTTGCCTGCTTATTTTCCCAGCCTTTGCTTTTGCTTGACTTTAAATTATTAAAGTAGGACTCTGTTTCCAGAATAGAGGGCACAATGTCACAAGCTTCAGGGGTTTTTTGCAGCTATTTTAGGAGATTTTCTAGGGACCTGGAAGTTCTCAGTTCTTTCAAGGTGGTGGGAGCCCAGGAGAAACGTGTTTAGTACTTTTTTTTTTTTTTTTGCTGAGGCAATTGGGGTTAAGTGACTTGCCCAGGGTCACACAGCTGGGAAGCATTAAGTGTCTGAGGGCAAATTTGAACTCAGGTCCTCGTGACTTAAGGGCTGGCGCTCTACCCACTGCGCCATCTAGCTGCCCTGTGTTTACTACTCTTGTGGCCTATATGCAATGGTCTGTGAGTGACCACAAGCACTTCTCTGCACCCCGGGTCTGTGGAAGGATCCTGATCCACTCTGGCTGTCTGTTGTAGTATGCTAACACTCTTCTTTGCCTTGGGACTCTGAGCCAGAACTATATTCTGGACCTTGAGTATGGGTAAAGCAACATTAAGTTAGAGCTAGGAAAGAGATGGCCTCCTGACCTACTATCCAACCTTCAGCATCTTTGGGCTGAGACCTCTTGAAGCCCCCCTGCTGTTGCCACTGCCACTGCCATGGCTAAGGATTCATTGATTCGAAAAGCTTGCTCCTGGTTGGCTGGTTTCCCAAGGCCTTCTCACCCTGGTGCAACAGACCTTTCCTGCTCTCTCCTTTTATCCCCCTTTCCCTGATCTTGCCCATTTCTCTTGTTTAATTCATTTCAGCAACATATAATTTAATGTATGTATGTTCAACTTTAGTTGAGTTTTATTTTTTATATATGAAATAGGTAGTGAGAATCCTATTTCTCCCACTCCTGATTTGTATCTATATCTTTCTCATGTGCTGTGTTTATTGTGAAATCCTAAAATCCTCTTCTTCCACATTTCTTCCTTAGTAAATCTTTTTTCCTTCTATTCTTTCTTTCATTTCTTAAGACCAACAATTAAACTAAAACTCCAAACACAAAAAGCCTCACCTCTGTCTTTCTCGTGTTTGTCTTATTTAACTTTCTCTGTGATGTTTGAAGATGTTAATTCTTTGAAGGGAAATTTGCTTCTTGCCCCCATTAGAATATAAGTACATTTATATAGCCTCCATCTCACAAGGTTGATGTAAAACTCAAATGAGATGTTATGTTTATTTTTTTATGTTAAACATGTGCAATTCTTCTATATACATTTCCACAAATATGCTACACAAGAAAAAGATCAAAAAGGAAAAAAAAGAGAAAAAACAAAATGCAAGCAAACAACAAAAAGAGTGATCCACACTCAATCTCATATTCCTCCCTCTGAGTGCAGATGGCTCTCTCCATCACAAGACCATTGGAAATGGCCTTTTTTAAAAGCACTTTGAAAATTTAAAGTGCTACATAAATGCTAACTGTTGACTTCTGATATAGTTACCAGCTTTTCTACTGGCTACTTAATTGATATTCCAAAGACACAGATTTTACCTTGTCACTAATCTCATTAGTTCAACATGGCTTTCTTTTGTTTCTAGGGAAAAAATACAAATGGCTCAATTTGGAATAATCATTGCCTATTCATGCACTTTCTCCTCACCTTCTGACTTTTAGAACTTCTACCTCCCTTCCATACTTAGCTCATGTATCACTGCTTTTATAAATCCTCTTATGAATCCTTGTTTTCTTTCCCATAACCCTTTCTTCCCCAAAATTATTTTACTCTTTCCCTCCTGAAATTACTCTGTATTTACATACTTCTACATCTGTTGTATCCCAGTAGATTATAAGCTCCTTGAGGACAGGTTTTTTTTTTTTTTTTCTTTTCCCTTTGTATATCAGGCTCCTAGTATATATACTTTACACGTACCATAATAAACACTTAATATATATTATATGACTCAGATTGAATTGCAAATACAATCTATAAAAGTGGGAATAAAAATAGTTGTATATGGAATTGTTATGGAAATTCTATATAAATCATTTATCATATAAATGTATTATTACTAATCAGTTATTCATAATAAATTTTTAAATGTGAATTTGACCTGAAACATTAATAACAATGTTTGTAATAAATATACTTTAAAAGTTTAAGAATTTATGTAAAGAAATTTTTATATGTATATGTATTACATTGAATAAGGAACCCATGCTAGTAATATCATAAAGAAATGTTTTAAAATAAATATTTGATTGCTAATGAATGTAAAGCTATTTCTCCTCAGGAGATATATGCTAGATGAATAGCATCAGTGGAATATTTTAAGTGCCACTTTAAGAAATCAGTATTTTTTTGGCCTTGTCATCCTTTTTTGTGTGTTTATTTTTCAGGTGATTAAGATGCTGTTATCCATAGGGATGTTAATGTTGTCAGCCACGCAGATATATACTATTTTGACTGTCCAGCTGTTTGCATTCTTTAACTTACTACCTGTGGAGGCAGACATTTTAGCGGTAAGTGTAATTGAAACAACTTAATGTCTCTGAAATAAGTGGGAGATAAATTTAACAAAATACTGCCCAAACCGGATGTGTGTGTGTATTTGTTGACTTTTATAATAAGCTTATTCCATGAAATAAGTAATTAACAATTAGAACTTCATGATTCTCCTAATGCTTTGAAACTATCTTAGCCATAGATATTTTGTGATTCAGGCAAGAGTAGTTTTTACTGAAAAAATGACATATTTACATAAGAATGAGATTATGCAAGTGTTTTGTAGTTCTTTTATCAGTTATGTTATGAAGCTATGAAGATAGTCTAGGAAGAAAGCCCTCAATGACTGAGATTGTTACCCAAACTTTAAGCTGATTTTAAAAGATTTGTAATTGATAACTTTTGCTTCAAAGTCACATCCATCCAATAATATTGCTCCTTCTCTTATTCATAAAGCTGTCCCTTACAAGGGGAACTTTATCCTCTTTATTTGAGAATAAAAAAAAAAATCAGCAAAATTAACTTAGCACTTCAGTCAAGTCTGTCATTATATACAGTGTTTACATTCAGAGTTCCTTCCGTCCGCAGAGGAGAAGGGGAAGTTTAGTCTTATCTCTTTTTGGAATTGAAGCTTCTCATTATAATTTTATAGTGTCACTTGTTTTTTTTCTTTGTATTTTCATAGTTATTATGGGTATCGTTTTGCTGCTTCTCTTTTACTTTGCAGTAGTTCATATAAATCTCTATAGTCATCATATTATTTCTTACAGTGCTGCAATAATTCATAACATTAACGTATGACAATTCATTTAGCCCATTCCTAAGTTGACAGTAATCTATTTTTTAGTGCTTTACTACTATTGAAAGTGTTGCTATAAATATTTTGATCTATGAGACCTTTCTTTTTATTATTAACCTCGTTGGAATATCTATCTTGAATAGATCAATGGTTGTAGTGATTTTAGTCATTTTCTTAGAATAACAACTAGGTGGATCAGTTTTTAAGATTTCTTCTTGTACTTGGAAATATTTCCCTAGTTTCATAACTTTGAAGTATTAATGTCACAAATAAGTTACGGTTTTGTTGATTACTTATTGCTTATTAAAAATAACCTAAGAATTTGAAATGTGGTAACATGACCAGGAACCTTTAAAGCTAGTAAGTAGCTCACCTGTAGGATCTTGTTGGACTTTACTTATATAAATGCACATTCTAAATGAGGTCGTGGAAGGTCTTGGAGTTTTTCCTGGAAGTGAGACGATGAGCTAAGGACGCAGATAGTCAGTGTACATTGCACACAGCAACAGGGTAAGTCTCCTTTTATCCGATATGGCCGCTGGTAGGGGCTCATTACCTACAAAACTAGAACTTTGGGCCACATATGCCAGACTGTGGGTTTTCTATGGCCCTGTGCTGCCTTCCCCAAGACTGCCAGTTCTGGGGTCATATTGCCATGGCGCTCCTCTCCTGTCCCAGGTGATGTCTGAAGTCTTTTTCAATTCTATTATTCGGTGAAATATGCCACTCCCAGAAGTCCCAACTTCCCAACTTTTCACTATTTTTTATCTAGAAGGATGTAAATTTCTCAAAGATAAAGACTTTTTTATTTCTTTGTCTTCCTAATGCCTAGCACACAATAGATGGTAAAATACATTTTTGTTGACTCTAGCACTATGGTCTCACTTTGTTTTCTTGGGGTTCCTGATAATCTTCATACCTTTCTCTATGACTTAATTCCTTTCCAACTCTCTGCAAGGATGCCCAGGACTCAGAATCCCTTTTTTTTCCCTGAAGCTGTTGTTACCTCCTACTCATGGCTAAGTTCTTTCACATATCCTAGTTTCTGTCAAAGAGATCAAACCTAAGTCACCTAAGTTCAAAATCTTGGCATTAGTAGCTCCTTGATCTCTTTCACCTTAGTTATTACTCTTCCATCACTTTGCAAGTGTTTTTGATTCTATCTGGGGTATGAACTGGACCCTTTCATGGCATGAGAACCCAAGGCTGGATTTCTCCTGCCCTGGACTAATAATTAATAGCTTAACATGAATAGGATGCTACTTCAGCTGAGTGAGGAATTCTAGGCATGGAGATGATACCATTGGAAATGACTCATTAAGTCCTTTTTTAATGAGATGGGCCAACATTGTAAACTGGGTCTATTTCCTTATTTGCAAATAAGAGGATGGATCTTTAAGGTCTCTTCTAGTTCCAAATCCTATGATCCATTCAACAAATGGAGTCAGTACATTTAACTTTTTGTGATGTCTTTTTCTTTTAAAATTTTTTTTCTTCTCCCCTTTCCTCATTTGAAATATGAGATTATTCTTCAGGTAAAAATCTAAAACCACAGAATCAAAGAAATTCAGAACCAGGAGGGCTCTTAAAAATTATTTAGTTCAACTTCTTTAATGTTTAAGATAAAAAAAACTGAAGCTTAAATAAGCTTGCTCAAGGTCATCAAGCAAATTATGAGTAGAATTTTGAAATAAAGAAATGGTATTGCTTTTGTTCTATTCTAGCATGAAAGGGGTATGTGTGTGTGTGTGTGTGTGTGTGTATGTGAGAGTGTGTGTATGCGTGTACTGTTTAAATGTTTTATAAATATAAATCATACTTTTTTTTGCTGGATTTTGCCTAGTGTTTCATTTTTCTTTCTTGAGCCCTTAGAGAAGCTTAAAAATGAATATGCAAGTATATTAAAACAAAATCTCTTTTTCTTTTAAAAGTGCATTTGAAACTCTTCAAATTCATCAGGAAGTATAGTTATAAGAATATTGATTGGGGTGAGAAAAACAGGAGTCTGTGTCTAGTAATTTTTACATGAAGAAAATCAAATAGATGTTTTTTGAAGGCTAAATTGTGCGTAAATTAGTAAATCTGTAAGTAAATTGGTTCCCATAAAACTAATTTTTTGCTAATTGTTTTCAAAGAAACCATCTGATTTGAAACCCTATATTTGTGTTTATGTGAAATCACTAAGAATTTAGTGAAAATTTCACTTAAATCATAGATCACTAAAAATAGATTATGAATTTTAAATGGAAAATTCTCTCCTTGTGTCCTCTTATGCTTTGTGAGTGGCATGCAAATTTCATAAGGTCCTACTAAACTGTTAATACTTCATATATAGACCTCTTAATGTGTTCAAGGACTAGCCTAGTTAAATTTGGGGGGACACTCCTTATCAAGTTGCATGCAATGTGTTGAAATTTTTGCCCAAAAAAAAGCCTCATGAATATAATCTAAGGTAGCGGGCTTGTGAGATGCATTGGTGATAGGAGAATGCATACCACTGATACTGCAGGTGCTTGAAGTATTTGTATTGACTTAGAATGGAAGTTAAGCATATTTCTTGCCATATTTTATGTGAAAATTTGTAGATGAGATTAGAAGGATTTTGTTTATATATACATGTATGTATGTATATGTAGCATAAATGAGAAAGCCAATAGAAATGATTAAATATAAATGTATTGCTTTCATTCTGTTGCATAATGCAAATCTAACTTAATCATTTTAATTTTCTATGTAGTATAACTTTGAAAATGTGTCACAGACGTTTGATGACCTTCCAGCAAGATTTGGTTATAGACTTCCAACTGAAGGTTTAAAGGTAAGAAATAGTATTTAGTAAATTATTGACATTCTTTTATGTCAGCATATTTTGTGGATGGTGTTTAGAGTATCTAAAAGTATGAATATATAATTCCTTAAAAATTTTATAATATTTTGATCAGTTAAACTTTAATTTTTGATATCCAATATAGGTTGTCCTCAGTTTATGTGAAGAGGCTATATTTCAGAAGTTCATTTTTAATGCCAACATTTTGAATCTTTGAGTGCATTTCCCTTTAATAATAACTTAAATATTTAAATGGCACATTAAGGGTTATGAAGTATCCTTAACAAAATTGTGAAATGGGTAGGATAAGTATAGATCAGATGGATCCTAAGGATCTGTAACAACTTGAGGAGCTGTAACAACTTGTCCAAAGTTCTACTGTGAGTGCTTTATGCCTGAGGTTGCATTTGAAGCTTAGTCACCTGACTTTAAAAAAAATTTAGCAGTATTTTTATTATACAAGAATCTAGCAGTAATAGTGTAAATCCCAGTTGATTCAGAAGACCTTCATACAAAGTCTGATTTAACTTATGGTATAGCAAATATTTGCAATTAAAAACAGTAAATAAAAACTGTAATGATGCTTTTGGGTATTGTAAGATGAATTTAAATATAGCAAAACATTAAAATAAAAAAGTAACATATCCCACAGTGCCCTTAGCATGACTGACTTGGCACTAAACCTATTAAGTCTTTGTGTTGTTTCCAGGAATCCGTTTCCCTTTGAACTATGTCTAGGCCTCTTTGGCTTTGTTTGCTTCACTTTGCATCAATTAATATAGGTTTTTTCTATGTTTCTCTCTTCATTGATGATTTCTTATAGCATTTCATTCATATGCCATAAATATGTTTAGCCATTCCCCAATTAGATGGACATCTAATTTGTCTCCAGTTCTTTGCTATCGCGAAAAGTTGTTATAAATATTTTGGTGAGTTTTTCTTGTTAATGATCAACTTGAAGTGTAAACCTAGCAGCAGAATTTCTGAGTTAAAAGGTACAAATGTTTTGGTCACTTTATTTGCAGGATTCTGAATTGCTTTCCAGGAATTTTTATACTGATTCATAGCTCCACTAACAGTGTACCAGTGTGCCTATCACCCCAGGATGATGGGCTGAAAACATTGCTTTTCCTAAGAGTCTTGGTTTCTGGGTTCTAGACTGTCTCCATCAAGGTCTGAGAGGAGATGGTGGCTAAGGTGGTGACATAGTTTGACTTTTCCTGGCATGTGCGGCTGTTTATTTCTGTCATCTAGGCAAGTTTTACTGCTTTGTGAATGGCCTTTGCTTGGCAGTTGGTGGTTATGGCTGTCCCTTTCTCAACAAAGGTTGCTTCCCCTGAGGATAGCTGTGAAGCTGGGTCTGGAAGTAGGTCTGGCAATTTCAGGGACACTGCCATTCACAACTTTCTGTGTTCAGGGTTTGGGCTGGCTTAGTCAAGGTGATGGTGGTTTGACTTGCTTATACATGCTGCTTCCTGTTAACAAAATTTTTGCCCTTGAAACATGAAGATAAAGTGAATTAAAATAAGAGGCTAGAACAAAATCTATTGTACTTTAGCTGAACTTTTATTTTATTTTAATTAATTAATTTTAATATACATAGTTTTATGCATCATGTTGGGAGAGAAAAATAAGAACAAAAGAAAAATACCATGGGAGAGAAAAAAACCCCAGAAAAAAGAAATTAACATAGCATGTGTTGATTTACATTCAGTCTCCATAGTTCTTTTTCTGGATGTAGATGGCATTTTCTTTCCAAAGTGTATTGGGATTGCCTTGGATCACTGAACCACTGAGAAGAACCTAGTCTTTCATAGTTGATCATTGTATATCCTTGCTATTACTTTGTACAATGTATTTCTGGTTGTTTTGCTCAGCATTGGTTCATGTAAATCTTTCCAGGGCTTTCTAAAATCAACTTGTTCATTAATTTTTATAGAACAATAATATTCCATTACCTTCATGTACCACAACTTATTCAGCCATTCCCCAGCTGATGGGCAACCACTTATTTTCCAATTCTTTGCTTCCACAAAAAGAACTACTAGAAACATTTTTGCACATGTGGGCCTTTTCCCCTCCTTTATGATTTCCTTGGAATACAAACCCAGTAATGGCACTGCTGGGTATGCACAGTTTGATAGCTTTTTGAGCATAGTTCCAGATTGCTCTCCAGAATGGTTGGATCTGTTCACAGTTCCACCAGCAATGCATTAGTGTCCCAGTTTTCCCACATCCCCTCCAGCATTTATCATTGTCTTTTCTTGTCATTTTAGCCAATCTAAGAGATGTGAGGTGGTATCACAGAGTTGTTTTAATTTGTATTTCTTTGATCAGTAGGAATTTAGAGCATTTTTTCATATTACTATAGATGACTTTAATTTTATCATCTGAAAATTGTCTTCATATCCTTTGATCATTTATCAATTGTGGAATGACTTGCAATATAAATTTGACACAATTCTTTATATATTTTAGAAATGAGACCTTTATCTGTAAAGATTTTTTCCCAGATTTGTACTTCTCTTTTAATTTTGTTTCTGTTTTATTTGTGCAAAACCTTTTTAATTTAATGTAATCAGAGTTGTCCATTTTGCCTTTCATAATGTTTTCTAGTTCTTCTTTGGTCATAAATTCCTCCTTTCTGGAGAGATCTGATAGGTAAATTATCCCTTGCTCTCCTAGTTTGTTTATGGTATCATCCTTTATGCCCAGATCATGTACCTATTTTGACCTTATTTTGGTATGGCATATGAGATGTAGGTCTTTGCTGAGTTTCTGATAGTTTTCCACTTTTCCCAGAAATTTTTGTCAAATAGTGAGTTCTTATCCTAGAAGCTGTAGTTTGGGGGTTTATCAAATATTAGATACTGTAGGCCTTGATTATTGTGTTGTATATATCTAATCTGTTCCATTGATCCACCATTCTATTTCCTAGCCAGCACCAAAAGGTTTTGATGATTGCCAATTTA
This sequence comes from Myrmecobius fasciatus, assembly GCA_023553655.1. NCBI lineage: Eukaryota > Metazoa > Chordata > Mammalia > Dasyuromorphia > Myrmecobiidae > Myrmecobius > Myrmecobius fasciatus. The sequence goes on along the minus strand of JAJPUD010002673.1, from coordinate 212,523 downwards.
AAATAGAGTTTTAGGTTTGGAACTGTTTAGCTGAACTTTTAAAAAGTAGCAGTCATTACCTTAGGCCTTTACAGCAGTAAATTTAGGCTTGATTGAAGAGGACAAAGAAAAAAACTGTTGATAATGAATTAATATCAATAAACATGATTTCAAAGATGTCACATCTAAATAGTAAAAAGAAAACCTAAGCAGGATACAAGGAGAAACAGGCAGTAAAACTGTAATAGTTGGGGCCATTGTAGTCTAGTCTGCAATAAGCAGGAAATAAGTGAATGACTTAGAAAGAATTTTAGAAAAATTATATATAGTAGATCTCTAGCAGTTACTGAATAGAAATTAGAAGATGTGTACATACCTCTCAGCTGTGTATGGCACCTTTACAGAAATTGATATGGTAGATCTCCAGCAATAAGGAGCTGGACATCTTTCTGCTTTATATAACACTAACAAAATTGACCATGTATTAGTACATTTCACACATATACACATAGTACCTTATAAACATGCAGAAAAGTGCAGAAATATTAAACATAACTTTTGATTGCAAAGTAATAAACTTATATTAAGTAAAAGGCCTTTAAAGAAGGAACTTAAGGAACTTAAGACTAAATAACTTCATTTTAAAAATGAATGAGTCAAAGAACATAGAAATAGTTCATTATTTATCAAAGAAAATTATGAAATTGGGGTTATATAGCAAAATTCATGGGCTATACCCATTTCAATCTTTGTGGAAAATTTTATTTCAACAAATTCTTTGACAAAAGGAAGAAATCTAGAAAATAAATTTAACATCAAAGTAGAAATTCTAAAGTTTCAAGAAGAAATTAATAAAGTCAAAAGTTTAAAAAAATGCCATTGAATTAATGATTATAACAATGCACTGTTTTTTAAAAACAAAGTAATTAAGCAAATAAGCTATTACCTAATTGAATTAACAGAAAAAGATTGAATATCCAGTTAACAGAACAAGAAATAGAGAATTCAAATGCTGGAAGGAAGGTCAGGAAACTGTTTGACCGAGCTGCATTGAGGTAAGCACAATTAAGAAGGATGTTGATAAGTTGTGGCAACCAGAATGAAGGCTCATAAGTTCTGTCATGAGAACTAGTATAAAGAATTTGGGAAGAGGGCTCAGAAGGACAGTTTTGTTCAAGTATTTCTAGGATTGGCACATGAAAAAGGAATTGGATTAGTTTTATAAGGCTTCAGAATCTATGAAAGCAAGATAAAATTTGCAGAGGCAAATTTGAAGGAAAAAGTTCCTAATAATTTGAATGGCTAAAAAGTAGAGTGGATTGCTTTCAGGGAATAGTGATTTCCTCTCATTTGGAGGCATTTAAATAAATTGTGGCAGAAGGACTACTTATCAGGTGTGTTTTATAGGGAATTCTTTTTCTTGGACTTGGATTAGTCATAATATAGGCCATTCCAACTGAAATTCCTTTAATTAGAAATTGTGGGAAGTAGAGAAATCTCCAGGGTTTGTAGAGTATGGTGTAAACAAAGATACAGAAATAGGTGGGGAAGAGCAGGATATGTTTTAAGTAAGTTATAAATAGTCTTTTTTTTTTTTTTTAAACTTGTCTACTTGAAGAAAAGTAGTAAACTAGGGAAATGTACTTTGGAGTCTGATTTTGCAGGTCGTTTTATACTAGATTTTTTTTACTTGATCTTTGGGTCCCCTTAAATAAACCTGCATTTCTCTTTCCTTTATTATCTAAATACTTTGAAAAAGTTGTCTGCATTTGCTATCTAGTTCTTCTTTTTCCTAAATCCATTGCAGTCTGCCTTTCAGTCTCATCACTAAACTGTTACTTTTCTCACCAAAGTTTATTATTATTATTTTTTTAAAGTCACAATCCGCACTCTTGAGTTAATCATCCCTCCATCAGGAGGTGTGGATAATAACATGGTTAGTCATGAGGTCTCTGGAATTGTGGCTATATATTGTGTTTATCAGAGTTTCTAAATCACATTTTTTTCCCTTTTAAGTAGTATTTTTTCTAATCATATATAAACATAATTTTAATATTCATTTTTAATGCTTTATCTATAATACTTTTTTTAATACACAAAGAATTGTATTAGATAATGTGTATACAAGGATAAAAATAAATTGATCTCAGCCTTCTAAAAGCTCACATTCCAATAAGCAAGAAAACATGTCCACGTTGAAGTATAAGGGGGAAAAACCCCCAGTATGCACACAATGAATACACAATAAATGCAAGGAAATTTGAGGAGTGAAGCATTAACAGCTGTATGGTAAAGAATGGCTTTTTTTTCTTTTTTTTTTTTAACTTTTGAATTCCAGATTCTCTAGCTTATCCCTATCCCAACCCCTTATTAGGAAACCACATGTGAATGCAAAACATTTCCATAAAGTCATTTTGTGAAAGAAAACATAGATCTCCCATCCCAATTAAAAAAAAATCCCTCAAAAAAAAAGTAAAATTGAGAAAGAGAGAGAAAGGAAGAGAGAGAGAGAGAGAATGAATGAATGCTTCAATCTGTATTCAGATACAATCAGTTTCTTCTCTGGATATGGATTGGATTTTTCATCATTAAGTCACTTCACTTGGCCTGCCTCAGTTTCCTCATCTGTAACACAAGAAGAAAATGGCAAACCACTCCAGTGTCTTTGCCCAGAACACCCCAAATGGTGTCAGCAAGAGTCAGACATGCATGAAAATAACTGAACAGCAAAGCGTGGCTATATCAAGGTGCTTATCTGAGGAGAGAGACGATAGAGATTTGGTTGAAGCCAAAGAGATTTTTTTTTTTTTAGCTTTTTATTTTCAAAACATATGCAGAGATAATTTTCAACACTCATCTTTGTAAAACCTTGTGTTCCAAATTTTTTTCTTCCTCCCTTTCCTCCATCCCTGCCCCTAGACAGCAAGTAATCCAATATATATCAAATGTATGCAGTTCTTTTATCATATTTCCATAATTATCATGCTGCTCACACACAAAAAAAATCAGATTAAAAAGGAAAAAAAATGAGATAGAAAAAAATTTCAAGCAAATAACAGCAGAAAAGGTGAAAATGCTATGTGGTGATCCACACTCAGATCCCACAGGACTCACTCTGGGTGTTATGGCTTTCTTTATCACTGAACAATTGGAACTGGTTTGAGTCGCCTCATTTTTGAAGAGAGCTATGTCTTTCAGAATTGATCATCATATAGTATTGTTGTTGCCGTGTATAATGATCTCACTTCACTCAGCATCAGTTCATGCAAGTCTCTCTAGGCTTCTCTGAAATCATCCTGCTGGTTGTTTCTCACAGAACAATAATATTCCATAACATTCATATACCATCATTTATTCAGCCACTCTCCAATTGATGGGCATCCCTTCAGTTTCCAGTTTCTAGCCACTACAAAAAGGGGCTGCCACAAACATTTTTGCACATGTGGGTCCCTTTCTCTCCTTTATGATCTCTAGGATATAAGCCCGATAGAAACACTGCTGGGTCAAAGGTATGCACAGTTGGATAACCTTTTGAACATAGTTCCAAATTGCTTTCCAGAATAGTTGGATCCATTCACAGTTCCCCCAACAATGTATCAGTGTCCCAGTTTTCCCACATCCCCTCCAACATTCGTCATTATCTTTTCTTGTCATCTTAGAAATCTGACAGGTGTAAGTAAAAAATGGAGTGACTAGAACTTTAAGGTGAGGACAAAGAATGGCAAAGTAAGAATGAAACAGAGAAAGAGCCTGAAGGGTCAAGGAACCCTCAAAAAGGTTATTTAGAATTCAAAAGATGTTAATAATATATCAAGGCATCAGCAGACAAAAAAGTTCTTGTTATTTGAGACTGCATTAAAAGAAGTTTAGTGTCCAGGGTTGGAAAGCTCATGATGCTGCTGTCCTTCTCAGACTATTTTCAGAACAAATGTTCACTGAAAGGAAGCAAACAAAAATAAAAAGCGCTCACTGATATGTGCACCAGAGTTTGATAAGCTGGAGGGCCCCAGGATGGTGCAGAGCCTCCTGGTAAAAGTTCATGAGAGGATCAGTTTGGAAGAAGCAGATTTTTAGCCTGGGAGAGCAGGCTTGGGTTAGTTGAGGAGTTCGAGAGCTTGTCTTCAGGCACTTGGGTCAGGGAGAGATTATTGTTCTCTTTGGTCCCAGAAAGGTCCCAGATTCTGGGGGACAGGTGGGGGAGGGAGCAGGTGCTAAGGGGTAAGCCCTAGGGGTAAGCGGGAAGGAAGGGGGCAGGCACAGGGAGGGAGGTGCTGGGGGGGCAGGTGCTAGGGGCAGGCAATGGGGGCACCTGAGCTTTCCAGCCAAAGCCGAATGACAAGGGTTGGCAGTGGGGACTGGTTCACCTGTGTCGGTCTGGGTGGGCTCTGAGTGTTCTGCCGGCAGCGCTGCGGCTCTGTGATTCTGACTGGTCTTGCCTACCTTTTAGTGCCTGTCCCCAAATACATCCTTCCTTGTGGCTCAGCAGGAGTTATGAAACTTTACAGAAGTCATTGTTATTTATTTCCAAGGACTGACTAGCTCAGGCACCATAAGCATTCATTTTGGAAGAGAGAAACTAAGTTTGGTAGGCTGTTTTTCCTGCATCAATTTTTTCAGTAATTTTAAAGGACTACTTTGCATGTTTTTTATTTAAATGTTTCTGCAACTTTTATTTGTTTTAATTTTATTTTTAGTGTTTTATTCCCCCAGTTATAGATAGAATCAATATTTTTAACATTAGTTTTTAAAAATTTTAAGTTTCAGATTCTTTCCTTTTCTCCCTCCTCTCCTGTCCATTGAAAATGCAAGAGATTTGATATAGGCTTTGTACGTGTTTTATAACTCACTAATTAATTTTCTTTAAGTCCTAGAATTACTAAAAGATACATTATATTTTCTTAGCCCTGAAAAATATATGGAAACTTATTTTGATGGCCTTTTCCAATATGCAAGAATAAGGGAGTCCTAATTAAGTGGAAAGAGAAGTAGTGTGATACAGTATCTGTTAGAGTGTTGGACCTGGTATGATGAAAATTTTGGTTTATCCTGTCTCTGCTGCTTTTTTGTTATGTACAAATCATTTTACCTTTTTAAGCATCAACTTTCCTCATACTTATAATGGGGATATCACTTATTTTTGAGATTCAGATGAGGTCTTATAAAGTACTTAATAAAATTTAAAATGCGATGTAATTGTCAGTTACTATTTTTTAAAAAGTCAGATATGTCCTTGGCTTATTTTCGCCTGTGGATTAGAAAGAATAAATTTTAAGAGTTCATTTTTAAACAACCTATCATACCTCTCTTTTGTTTCAGGGATTTCTGATAAACTCAAAACCAGAGAATGCCTGCGAACCCATTGCACCTCCACCACTAAAAGACAACTCATCCAGTGCCTTCATTGTGTTAATTAGAAGACTTGATTGTAATTTTGATATTAAGGTACTTGTATAATTTCTTATCATTTTTAAAGTTCAATTTTAGATGATTGTTTATGCCATTTTAAGACTCTTACCTCAGCTAGACCTAGGAGCCTCCAATGCTTAGTTTTAAATTTTGAATTTGACATGGAAACAGGGATAAAATTGATGACATGTGTGTGTTTTCTTCATTTTATTTGTTTCATCAAAGACCCCTGTAGTGAGTAGACTTGACTCGGTCACCTCTGGCAGTTTGATTGGCTTGGATTGGTCAGCCTTCCCATGCTGTTTTATTTTTGTGAGGTGTCTGGTAGTAAAATGAAGTATAGCAGGAATCTCTTCTCATTGCTTTACAAGACAAAGAGCTCACTCCCCTGGGCTGGTTGGATATTGATGGATATTGTCATGAACTTCCATTTTACATGTCCTTCTCTTATATTTTCAGAGAGGAGAGTCAGATATTTACTATAGGCAGATGGACAGAAGCTATAGGTATATTTCTTCTAAAATTGTATTGCTAGTTCGGGGTTAGGAGAAGCTTTAGGGGTATAACCAGTTAGTTTGGCTCATATGAAACAGCTTTATGATGTATTACTTTTTTGTTATTGGTCTAAGGAAAATTTTAATGTGTCATTATTGACAACATGCAGCATAATATATTTATGCATGATATGTATGTATGAAGTAGATATTAGTCTTTTTAAAAAAATTTCTCACAATCTATCCTTATTTAATTCTGTACTAAAAATAGGTTTTTATGGTTCCACTTAATTTCATTTTTTTTTCAATATATAAACATGGCAGAAATAATTTCTGTACAATGATCATGATGAATGAACTAATTATTGTACAGTGATTCTACCCCAGTTTCCACCATAGTTATCATTGTGGAAAGTGTTCCCTGTGGCAGTGCAACCTGAAGACCCAGAAAACAGTTTTTGTCATCCCAAGCCCTTGTACTATCAGAAAGTTGAACACCACACATGGATAAGATTTTATTGGTAAGAAGTGCATTAAAGAAAAGGCATTACCATTTGTTTTATCACTGTCCCCTAACAACCATGGGACTTTTCCATGGATTGGCAGTTGGAGAAAATATGCATTTCCTTCTCTATTTGAATGTAAGCTCCTTAAAAGCAGGGACTTATGACTTTTCTCTGATGTCCACACAGCAAGCACTTAGTACATTTTTTCATTTAATTATACTTTCATTCATTAAAACAATATATGATTAACAAAAAAAAGATGATCCATCATTTGTCAAGAGTAAAATACAACTATGGAATGGCCGGTGTATCATCACATTGGTGTCCCCAGGTTATAAAATGATTGAGAGGAAAGCTTCTGAGATGTTGAGTGCATTCCTTGTGGTGACTTTCTAGAAGAATATGGACAAAAGTCACAGAATGGGCCGGCAATAGACAGCTTGGGATTTACATTATTGGAAATAGTATCTACAACAATGAAGCCACTAAGCCATCTCAGTAAGAGCAAAGTGGTATGCTGCCCATTGAGCCTTTATCCTTCAGAAGCTTATATTTAACCACCACATGAAGGACATTAGTAGGTGATTTATCATTTTCATGAGTATGATGTAAAATCTTCTTAAACTGTGATTTGATGTATTCTTTTGTAAGGTTTTTAATGAGCCAAAGTTCATTTGAGAATTATTGATTCATGGCCTTTTACCATTTATTTATTTGGAGAATTGATCAGTAAGCATTTATTAAGCCCCTGCTGTATGCCAGGTGCTGTGCTAAGTGCTGGGAATATAAAAAAAAGGCAAAAGATAATTCCTGCCCATAAGAACTTCACAATTTAAGGGGGAAGCCACATGCAAACAAATATATATAAATGAGTGAGGTACAGGCTAAGTAGGAAATAAGAAAGAAATTAATTAAGAAAGGGATTGGGAAAGGCTTCCTGTAAAAAGGGAAATTTTAGCAGGGATTCAAAGGAAGCCAAGGAGAACAGGAGGCATAGATAAAGAGGGAGAATAATCCAGACTTGGGGGACAGCGAGAATGAGGGAAAATCCTTAAAGCTGAACTGTGGAGTATCTTCTGGGAGGAACAGAGGGCCGGTGTTCCTGGTTCAAAGGGTATGTGCGGGGGTGGAGTCAGTTGTGACGAGCAGGACCTGCCCTTTAGGAAAGTCACTGGGGTAGCTCAGTGGAAGACGGACTGGAGTGGGGAGAGATGTCGCAGGTTTTTGTGGTGTTGTAGGCTTGGCGAGGAGGCTCTTGTTCTGGTGTGAAGATAGGGAAGAGTCTGAGCCTATGCATAAGATATAGATCAGTCTGAAGAACTTTTGTGTAATGGAAACAAATTCTAAAACTGAAGTCTAAGGTGCAGAGAAGCTGTCACACTGGCCTTGATAGAGAATGTTCTTATTCAGTATTCTAGAGTCAGATCAAAGACAACATATAGAGGGTTTGATTCTGCAAGGAAGAGTATTGCCTTTAGTCTGAGACTGGAGTGAAGGAAGAGATGTTGGGGAAAGATGTCTACATGATGAGAATCTATGTGCTTCTAGGTGGCTTTGATTCTACCGATAAGGAAACTTTGTGGAGAAAGATATCTAACAGACAATTGGCGATGTGAGACTGGAAGATGAGGGAGTGCTTGGGGTTGTTGAGGTGGTCCTGCAAGTTGTCTGCATAGAGACAAGTTGGAATGGAAGAAAAGTGAGTTTTTGTTTTTGTTTTAAATTTTCAATAAATACTAAAGATAGTTTTCTTTTTCAGCATTCATTTTTGTAGGAGCCATTGAAGATGAGTGAGTAGAAGTGATAGGGTCATTCAGCTGGAGGAGAAGAGTGGGATCACTTGTGCAGTTATCTGCAGTTAAGTGCTTTTGACAAAAAAAAAAAAAAAAAAAAAGAACCACCCACCTCTTACTGTGAAATGATGGAGGAGGAGATAGTAATAAAATCCTTAAATCTCCAGTTGTGGAAAGACCCTCAGTGATTAATGCTGAGAAGGCCTTGGGAAGGTCACCATCCATTTTGCACACCAATTTCCTTGCCTTTGAGGTGGATGGAGCTATCTCTGCAGCTCTAAGGTTGTGATTCTCTCACCAGAGGTTTATCATCCATGATTTCTTCTGAAGAATTGCATTGACTTCTGTGGAGGATTCCATTTGTCTTTGTTAAAACAATTTTTCATTTTAAATTCTACTTTCTTACCCAGTGTTAAAGTGAAATGCATCAGTCTGTAGTTTCTAGATATAAACAGCTGCTGAAGATGCAGAAACTGGAAGAGGATTGCTTTTGTTGTAACAGAGAAATGGTTAAAAAGGTCTTCAAAGACCTTCAGAGAAGTAGACTGCTTTGAGCCAGGCAGCCTGCTTTCTTACTCTTTGCTGAGCTTGTGTGGGTAATAAACTGTTTGAGGTACATTTCTGTCTCCCCCTACCCTCTTTGCTCTACATGTCTTACTTTGTCTTCTCTCATTTGCTTCCCTCTGACACCATATGTTTGGCAAAGTTACATTTTATAAACTTGAAAGCTTTCACTTGCTTATAAAAAGATTTAGATTTTATTTCTGCCTCCTGTATTCTTAAAAATATCAGCTGCTTCTTTGTTGAAAATATAAGTTAATTTGACTGACACATGTAATATGATTTTAAAATTTGGATTAGTTTTCCTTGTTTATATTTTGTATGCCTGTTGGTCCATATGTTAATGTAATTGTTGATTCTTGTCAGGATTGTTGAAGCTTTCTCACTCTCTGAAATTTGGAAAACATGTTTTAATATTTGTTAACGTTTGCTTTGTGACTACTGAGTATGTTTCTATTTTGTTTGTCTCTTTTGTTTATTTGCCAATATTATTAGTTTATTATTGTGAATGAAAGATTATTTTTACTTTTGAAAGAATATTCAATAAATGTGTTAATAGCAGTAACTATGTTCAAGTCCAATGGCCAAATTTAACTGCATCTTTAGCAATTTCACTGATTTTCACTTTGAATTTCACTGATTACAATAACTATTCTGGGTAAAAACAATGGTTAATTCTTCTCTTGATGATGACTCTAAAGAATTGTTATTGGCATTTGACAATATTAAGTAATGATCACAATAATTAAAAGTTTTGTGATAGATTTAGATTTTTAGCTAGAAAATAATTGAAAAATTTCTTTCTGAAGAAAATTAAGGAAAATTTGGAAAACATTCATCTTAGGAAAATCATGTACTGTCACCTTGTTTATATAATCTACTCTGCCATTTAAAAGAAATAAAAAAATGTAGTTGGTGAAAATTTTTTGAATACTGTATATACTTCTAGAATGAAATACGTTATGTCCAGAGTTTTCTCACTAAAACCTAAAACATAAAGACTTATCTCTAGACCCCTTAGAGTAGTCAGCTTTTTGTGATTTACTGCATCCTTTGTTGACCATCCAAGACCAGAAACCTAGCATTGATTGATATTCTCTTGATATTTTAGAACCTAATAGTGAATGAGAACTGCCAACATATACAGCCTTTGGAGCCTTTTTCTTTTTTTTTCTAATTATCTAAATTCAGGCATCCCCATGCAGTTTGCAGCTATGTGGACCTAGCTGCTGGATTTGTCTAATTGTGACTACCTAGAAAATCTGTTAGCTATTTCTACTAAACAACCCAAAGAATTGAGTTAATCATTGGAAAACTTGGAGCTGAGATCATGACTTCTCACTAGATCACTTTCTAGCAGAGGGAAGTTGTTTTTACTCTTAGTTAAAAATTCAACCTGTACAATTCACTGATGAATCTGAAGTCATTCATGTTCAGATTCTGTAAGGTAGCAAACTTCATATTTATCATTTCAGGAACTATGTACATTAACTGTATGTACCTTAAGTGTGTTAAGATGATAAGGGATAATATTTTTTTCTATTACACTTCTACATTTCTTTCATAATGGCTCTCTAAGCAGTTGCTTTGTTGATGGTTTTGAAGCTTAATGGAAGCAATTTACCTTAGGTTTTTTTTTTTTTTTTTTGATTATAATTTTTTAACTTTCAGAAAATTTAAAATAGGTTTTTCACGATAATAAACATTTATTAAATGTGCCTTCTGTGTGCTCGATACTGTACCAAGCTCTTTACAAATGTGATTTCATTTGAACCTTAAAATAACCTTGGGAAGAGAGATGTTACTGAGGCTAAGAGAGCTGACTAGTCGGGGTCATACAGCTAGTAATTAGTTGAAGTTGGATTTGAATTTAGGCCTCTTAGAGTTCAGGCCCAGTGCTCTATCCCTACCCTGCTTGACTGCCTAGTATTCAAGCTAATGGTAAATACATTTTAACTACAACTAAATATCCTTTCTATAGACTGATGAAGTACCCTTTTTCATAATTATCTTGATATTTTCTTAAGTAGATTCTATCAAGAAGATTATTACAACTAAGTAATGGGATCTTTTAAACTAAAGTACCCTCTTAAAATTTGTCTTTTGCCCCAAAAGCAATTATTCCTAAGAAATGATAGCATTTTTTATATATGTGTGATTTTTTTGATAAGCCATTTTTACTTTTCTAAAGAAAATAATAGACACGTCTCCTATTATTTTTTCATTTGTCCAGAAATATACCTTTCAGGCACTTTCTCTTATCTAATTTTCCTATTATTTTTAAAATTAGGTTTTAGTGGACTGTACCTTTTTGTTCTCTTTCCTCCACCCATTTTTTCCTCCATTGCCTCATTTCGTTCCATGTTTTTGCAGTGTTTTGGTGTGCTGTTCTTTATTTAAATGATGCTATCGAAACACCATCTGCATCCATATTTGTACTGAATTATTCATAGAGTTAATCAAATTTTTTCTTGACCATCCAACAACCATTTGGAGATAATTATCTACAGTCAAGATAATGGAAACAATTGTTTTTTTAATGTTGAAGGAAAAACATTGCTCCATGTAAAATTAATCACAAATATTGGAGGTTGAACCCACAGCATTATTTGTGTCATCATAATACCATATTTATCCACTAAAATTTTGTTATAGTGAGTTGTGAAGATGACCTTAGCTTCTCACAAGCTGTGCTAATAGAGTACTCTCGTTTCTGCATACCCTTCTTTCCCTCCCCACCTCCCCTAGTCCCATCCCAGAACAGGAACTCCTCTCCATCCCTCTGATAGGTAAGCCTTTTGCTGGGTCTTGGTGGGAACTAAGCCTTTGGGCGGGTACTCCCCACCAATTTCTCCTGCCCTCCCAGTACCTTTTAATGTATTGTCTCCTCCTGTTAGTATGTAAGCTCTATAAAGGCACAGTCTGTGTTAGTTGCTTACATTGTAGCTCCAGCTCTTAGCACAGTGCCTGGAACATAGAAAACATCTCATGGTCTTTTTCATGGTATGTGTCTCAGTTTGTTCATCTGTCTTTCTAGAAGCTTATTATCAAGTATGGGGTCACTGTCAGACTGTTATCTGAAGATAAACTTAACTAAGTCTGGAGAGAATTATATGGTTGGTTGCAAGGTGATTAAACTTTTAGATGACAGCCACTCTTAAAAACTGAATTTGTAGAGGGATTATGATGCGTGTCAGTAAATAAAATATCTATGTTGACAATATTTCAGATGCTAGAAGTATAAATAAAATAGCTTTAAGGTTCACAGCTTTCTTTGTATATATTATCTCATTTGACCCTCACCCCAGTGAGGATAGATAGTGTAAGTAGTGTTTTGCTATTTTTTCCAGGGAGGAAACTTGAGAGAAGTTGAATGATATATCCAGGATAACATTAGTCTTTGTCAGAGCTAAAACTTAATGTATTCTGATTCAAGGTATAGTTGTTATCTTGCTTAACTGAATAAAGCATTTATGCAAATAAGATTTTACTTAAGATTGCCTGTTCTTTAAGATATGGTTAACTTTTGTTTTTACATCACCTACGTTTCCCAATATATCCCTTTCCCCCATTCCTTACAGGGAAGTATCCCTTATAACAAAGAATAAAAAAAGAAAGAAGGTTCAGCAAAACTAATCAACACATCAACCAACTCTGCTGTCAAATGCAAAGTTCCATGTGCATAGGCCCCACATTCTGCAGAGAAAGAAGGAAAGGTGCAGTCTCATATCCCTTTCTGGGGAGGGTCAGGCTTGGTCAGTATAATTTCATAGCATTCATTTTCAATTGTTTTTTGTCCTTTCTATGTGTATTTGGGTAGTTGTGGCATAGATTGGGCCAGGACTAGGAAGGTGTAACAAGGATCCATGTGCCACAGAATCCTTGTACCATGATATTTTCCTACCTGTGATTTCAGGAGGCCTAAAAATCAGGTGAGATCCCAGAAGATGTTTATGTATGAGCATGGTCACTGACCTGAGAATTAAAGTGAAAATTTGATCTAGATGGAATTCAGAGTCACTGAGTACTTAAACTGTTATCATTATCATCATCTGTCTTAAGAAGTCAGAGCAAGAAAGGAAAGCATCCATTTTTTGTACAGTATTATAAAAAATAAAAAATTATTGCACATTAAGAAACACAAGATTTAAATTTTCGAGTCCTGTAAGTAGGAGTCAGGGATGTGTAGAAATAATTAGCCTTGAATTGAGGAAGTTCTCTGTTCAGAGCCTGCCACTGTCTCATACTGCCTGTGACCCTGAGCAAGCTGCTAACCCGCCAGTGTCCTTGACCACCCTGCAAGGGTGTGAGTTGTAGAGAAGGTGCCAGCCTCCAGAGCAGGAGGTTCTTCACCTGGAAACTTTCTGGTCCTGTTCCTGCCCTTTCCTCATCACTGTAACTCCCTTGCTTTACTTTTGCTAATGTTTGGTAGTGTACAAGAAGTCAATATTCCTTACTCTCTGTCCTTGCTCTGACTTGCAGGTGTTACATGCACAGAAAGCAGGATATAAAGCAGCCATAGTACACAATGTTGATTCTGATGACCTAATTAGCATGGGATCCAACGACAGTAAGTACAGGTATCACTTTTCTTCTCTCCTGTTTGAAAATTGTACTCAAATTTTACTTGGAATATCTCTTCCTTTCATGTTTCAGTTCATGATTATGCTTTTGACATTAAAAAGTGGTCCATACATTGTCAACATAATAAGTTTGTTTCTTATCCAGCAAATTCATTGCTTTTATGCCAGACTTTTTGCATTTTTGATTCCTTTGTATTTTTCAGTAAGAGACAAGTAGCAAAATGTCCAAGTCAGAGGACAGTTGCAAAAGACCTTTTATGATTTATATAAGCAAATATTGTGTTGAAAATGTAGTAAAATAGTTTTCTACATTATTTTTAAGTGAGAACATGAGAATTCCAGAGCTTATTTTTTTTTATTGATAACTTTTGTTTTTACAACATCATCATGCTTTAATATATCCCTCCTCCTTCCAACACATGCCAGACATCTTTTTAACAAAGAATAAGGGGGGAAAAAGCAGTTTGTCAAAACTAAGCAACATATCAACCAAATCTTTAAATTAATATTGGTTGTAGTTAACATGTTTATTGTTTTCCTGATACTGCTTGCTTCATTCTGCATGGGTTTTTATATCTCTTCCTAAGATTCTCTAAATTTTTCTTATCATTTCTATTTGGTTATCAAATCTATTTTTATTTTGGCAAGTGTGAACCTTTTTTTTTTTCTTTCTTTCTTTTAGTCTTTTTGGGATATATATCTTACCATGGGATCTCCAAGTTAAAGCAGATGGGCATTTAAAAAATGTATGGTAACTAGCTATTAGCAGTTTAACATATATTAATATGCCTTTAGATTTTCAAGTGAAATATTAAAATTTGGGAGAAAGGAGCCAGTTTTGGTGAAATATTTATATTTAAATATTATGGGTTAGGACACACCAATTTGCCAATGCATTCGAGTAAGGTGGGAATGTTTAAATTAGCTATTTTAATGTTAAAATAAAAATTTGTTAATTGGAAATAACTGTATGCACATATATTTACACACATACATTATATATAGATGTGTGTGTGTATATCCACATATATCTATGTACTTATGAAATGAAATTTATGCATCTAATGTGCCAAGTTAGAGAATGTACCAAGATTATGTCCAAAATGAAACTCATGGGATCTGAGAGTGTCACTAAATGTCAGAAAATAGAGAGGCTAGAAATTGACCGAAGAAAAAGCCTGTAAGTGCACTGGACTTTAGTAATCTGGAAGATGAAGTAACATAGGAAATTGAGAAGAAACGATTTGACAGGTAGGAAAACCAAGAAGAATGTGTCCTCAGAACCCAGGGAGAGCAGGGGAAAGGATGGTCAACCACATTAAACATTCCAGAGGGATAGAAAAGAATATGTGAAAAAATTTGGTAATTAAGAGTTTGTTAACTTTGAAGAGAACAGTTCCAATTTGAGTAATGAGATTGGAAGCTAGAATAAAAAGATTTGAGAAGTGAGTGAGAGGAAGGGAAGTAGATGCTGTTGTGGTCGACATCATAGGTTTCTCTACCTTCTCTCTGACCCCCTGTCCACTCTGTGGATCCTTTGAATTGTCACTTTGTTTTCTACCTTGAAAAGTTGTGAACAGTTTTCTCAACATTATTTCTTGCATTATATTTTTATGTTCTTGATTTGTCATGTTTGACTTGTCAGACCTAAAATTCTTAAGATATTTCTATTCATCTTGTTTTCATTCAAGAGTTTTTCTTGTTTGGAGGTCTTCCTTCCCTCCATGGCTCTCTTTCAGTCTCTGTGTCTCTTTCTCTCTCTGTCCCTCTCTCTATCTTTATTACTTTTTTTTCTTCTCTTTTTTTCAGATTGTTCTTCACTTTCACTTTGGTGAGATTGCCATAGTGGATTCAAGTGTTTCTGTTTTGCCTATTATTCCTGCTGCCTAGGTCCTAAAATCTGTTTTCATAATTATTTATTCTCTCTTGAACTCTTCATTAACATTCTGCAGTGGTTCCATTCCCACTTGAGAATCTACAAGCTCTGCTGGAACATCCAATATTGATGTATTTTCCTTTGATTTTTGCATTAATTCATAAATAAATGGATTTATTTACTGATCCAGAATCCATATTCCCTTCTGTTATTTATATATTCCTTGTTGGTTTACCTGCTTGTGCTTAAGACCTTTAGTTGAGTTTTCTTCCTCTTTAAGATCCTTTGGTAATTTTTATGTTTTACATTATATTCTCTTGTTGCTCTGTTTCTGACTCCTTTCCCTTTGATGACAGTTTCTTCTGTGACTGGCCTTCAGAGCTGTCTCAGCTTCCTCCTGTGAGGACCAGTTCATGTTTTACCAGACTCTGTCCCTGCTTGAAATGACTTTGGGGATGGGGAGGGGGAATGGCCCCTCTTGGATTCCAATTCTTTTTCTCTCAGGCCTGATGAAGCCCCATGCTCATCCTGGAAATTTGCCCAAGGTCCCTCTGAGCCAGATTCTCTGCTGAAAACCAACCCAGAAAGCTGCTCCTCTCTCAGGCAGAGCATGCTTCCTGCTTTCGAAGACTCAGGGTTAGGGGGTGGGCCTACGGCAGAGTTGAGCTTGGTTTCAAATCTGTGAGTCCTGCTGTGAGAGTAGGAGCTGATTATTGAACAAACTATGGATTACTCTTCTTTGCTCTTAGTTCATCAACCTCATTAGGGTTCTTGGTATCTTAGATCATAGAGACAGCTGAAAATATTATTTTTTCTTCTATCTACAATTTCTTTTCTTTCAAAATAGAATTTTCCCTTGTTGCTGTTTCAGCTTTTTAAGGCTAAAATTACTAAATTCCAGCGGATGTCTGTATAATTAAGGTTCTTCATTACTCTATCATATCTCTATGTCAGGTTTGTAGTTTTTCTTAAACTCATCTGTTTCCTTTCTGTTCAGGTGTACTTTCGTATACCCAATGACAATCATTTTGTTTCTCCTTCCCTGACCTTCAGCAAAATACTCTTCTTCATTTTTCCTCCTTCTGGTTCCTGGATTTCCTTACAGCAGCATATCTTCCTAATAGGTGGTACTTTACTTCCTCCTTTCATATCCATCCTGCAAAAGATTTTCTCCTGTATAAGAATTTTTTCTGCATAAGGTAAATCCATTCAGAGGCACAATCCTATAATGGATTTTTTCTTCCTCAAACCTGTGAAGTCAAATTTATCTCCTTTCCATAGGACCTCTATTTTCTCATTTGTTGTTTGAACTTTGACATGTGTGTATATTTATACCTGAATATGTGGGTTTTACTGCTGAAGATTTTGTCTTTTCGCTGAATGATTTTTTTCTCCCTTTTTGATTGGTGCCTATAGAATCTAACTTGGGGTTAAACATACATAGTCTTCTCTTCCCTCCCTCCTTTTTACTTTTAAGCTTATTTGATTAGATTGTCAAGATGGTTGGAAACTCTATTCTTGTCAGCCTTTGTTAGGTGTACTCCATCTCAGGCTAGAAATCTATCCTATTGGCATTAAATGTGGACAGATGGTGGTGAAGCTTGTTTAAATTCTCTTTTCTGTTTAGTTGTCTTTCCTGATTGTGGACTAGAAGAAATTGTTCTCCCTTTGAGACTGAAAGTTTCTAAAGAAGTTGAATAGTTAAGTTGAATATGTTAGTTCATGATTTTCTGTAAGAAGTCATGAACAGTGGGGGAAAGAGAAGAAGAAAAATCTAGGGTTTTACTTCTTAGGAGAAAGAAAGTTTAAATTAATCAGACCTATGAATCAAGAAACTAATTTGGGGAAACTAGGAAGGGGATAGGTACTATAACCCATGTTCTTTCTTTGTCTGAGGGATTAAAAGCCTGAAAAGCTTAGCAGTGTAATGCTGAGAGAATCTCTGTAGAAGCAGATGTCACTCCTCTTAACAGTAGAGGGAAAAGGGAGGATTATCTAAGGAAAATAAGTAAAAAATGATGTCAAAGAATAAACTAACAGACTTTTTATTTTTATTTTATTTTTTAAATTTAAGCTTTTTATTTGCAAAACATATGTATGGGTAATTCTTCAACATTGACCCTTACAAAGCTTTCTGTTACAAATTTTTCCCTCCTAGATGGCAGGAAGTCTACTACATGTTATGTTAAAATACTTGACAAATCGAATATATGTATACATATTTCCACCCTTATCATTGTTGTGCAAGAAAAATTGTATGTACAAGAAAAAAAATCAGAGAAAGGAAACAATGCAAGCAAATATCAATAGAGAGCATGAAAATGTTATGTTGTGGTCCACATTTCACATCCCTCTCTCTGGGTATATATGGCTTTCTTCACTGAACAATTGGAACTGGTTTGAAACATTTCAATGTTAAAGAGAGCCATGTCCATCAGAATTGATCATCATATAGTCTTGTACTAATAGACTTTTTAATGTGAAGTAAGCTTTGAGTTGAATATAGGTTGCCCTGGATAATGTTAGAATAGAATTAATAGAGTAAGATAGGGACAATAAATTACAGAGTTGGAAAAATGAAATGAATAAAAGTGTCTGTCATGCCTTCATCTGATACTTGTGTTTTACATTAAAAAAATTCTCTTTTTTAAAAAGATGCTGTATGGAATTTTATTCCAAGTCCTACTACCTACTAAAACTTCTTTCTCCTAGGTCATCAAATTTGCTAGAATATGAATATGCAAGATTATACCTTATTCTAAATCTACATTTATGAAGTGTGGGTCTGACCATGTTATTCTCCTACACATCAGCCTCCACTGGGCTCCTGCAATATCCAGGATCAAATACAAGGTCTTCAGCATTTAAAACCCTGGATTATTCTCCTCTGCCCTACCTTTCCAGACTTAACTCATGACTCCCTTTTTATTCTTGCTGCTCCTCATGCCTAGCAGCCCATCTCCAGTTTCTTTGCCTTAAGACAGGCAATTCTTGCATCTGGAAATGTTCTTCTTCCTTATTCCCATCTCTAAGAACCAGTCTTTCATCTCCTTCCTTGGATATCATCTCCTAAAGAAGAATTTTCCTGAGATCTTATAGGGCATGAGGACCTAACTCAGTGCCTGGCCCACAGTAGGATTTGAGATGAGATTTGGGACTGGGTTTGGACTTTGGAAGAAGATCAGATTGAAGCACTACACAGCTTTTCAGTGATGTGCAGGTCTGAACTGTACCCTTAGAGGAACCTTCTCTTTGCTTCTGCTTGGAGGCCTCTAGTAAGAGGGATGCCGGCACTTCTCTGAGAAAGCCCTTTGCACTCTTGCATAAAAATGTGAGGAGGCTCTTACTGGCATTACTTTTACATTTACCTTTATATAAGTTCTAAGGCCAAGAAAGACATCATATTTCTTCGTCTTGACATGTTTTCAAGTATAGCTATCATTTTCAGTTTGTTTTATTCTTCACTTTCATTTTAGTAGCCCTTAAGGTCATATGAATTTGGAAGTTGTAGTCCCTCTAGAATCTACTTTACTCATACCAAATTAGGATTATTGTATCTTAATTTAGAAAGGAGGGATTATTACTTGGGTGTTGAAGGTTCTGGAACCCATGCCATATGGTGGTCCACCTATCAATAAGCATTTATAAAGCACCTAGGCACTGTGCCATGTCCTAGGGTTACATCAGCCAACAGTGGAACTGACTCTGCTCTCACTGAGCTGAAATCTTAATTGGCAAGACGATGTGTACATAAATAAACATATACAGAATATATAGGTGATGAAAAAAAGGTAATTTGGGGGAGAGTACTACCAGCTGATGAAAGAAGGCTTCTCACAAAAGGGGGAGCTGAAATGTTGAAGGAAACCAGAGCTTCCAGCTCCTGGAGGTTAAGTGGGACTATATTCCAGTGGGATTACAACCATTGCAAAATTATAGAGACTAAAGACAATGTCTTTTGCGGCAAAACAGCAGCTCAGGTAATCTGAGTATGTAGAGTTGATTAACGTACAAAAAAGATAGGAAAGGTATGAAAGGTGAGATTGTGAAGTGCTTTTAAAGGCATGGGCAATAATAGGACAAAGGAACAAGAGACTTCCTCATAGAAAGAATATGGTGTATGGCTGAACTAATGCACTAAGGGGTAGGATTGGGAAAGAAAGAAAGGAAGAAAGTATTTCAGTGTTTACTTTATGAAGAAATTTATGCTTAGTGCTGGGGGTACAAATAGGAAAAGGAAGAGTCGTTACTATGGAGGAGTCAGAAGGCACATGGAAGGTTTTGTCTGCAAGTCAGATGGAAAGGTCCCATAGTCCTTAGGGACGGGAAGTAGGAGGCAGTGTCTCTTTTTAATATCCTTTCTCTGAGTCAGATTTTATTTGTTTTTGTTGTCAAACAGTTTGAGAGTATCAGAGACCTTGATGGCATGAACTTTTGACTGGGTCGGCTAGGCTGCATCTCCACTGGGTTTGCATTGCAAGATGATGACTGGAGGAGAGGTTTCTGAGTGATGGTGGACAATGGGAGAACAAAGGAGTATTCTGCTTCCCTTTTGGGGATTACTGAGTCAACATTATGAGAGAAGAATGGCTAGGGAGGCTGTATCATCTGGTCTTGGTTTGGAATACCGGAGGGTGGAAGGAACAGGAGGAGAAGCAGCCTAAAATGAAGAGAAATTTGTTAATTGCTTTGTAGTAGTGTAACCCATGCAGTGTTTTATGTAGAATACTGTAGTATTTTTCCTTTTAACACCATCTTTAATTACTCTTTCTCCTAATACCTTGTAAAGTGGAATACCATTATATCATCAAGAACCATTTGATTCAGAGTATGCATTGAACTGTAATGTGCAATTGTTGAAGGGTATCATTAAAGACAAAGAGGGCATGGGATTGTTGAGTTAATGGCTTATGTTAAATATGTTGGGGACAAAAAGTCCTTTCAGTTCTTCTGAAATACTGGCTTTTAAATATTATCTTGTTGCGATTTAGAGGTGAACTAAATTTGAGAAGTTAAAACTACTAAGTTGAATTTTTAAAGTGGTAGTGTCTTCTGCCCATGCTATAAAATCCAGTATTCTATTACTGATAAAAACTCTAGTTCTAGTTTTACTTGATATTATTAGACAAGAAAATAAATTAAAAATGCATTGGGAGTTAGAAACTAAAGATTAGCACATCCCGTTAGAGATTTTTTTTAATTGATTTGACTGTTAACCTAATACAAGAGTCCCTAATCTTTTCATGGTTTTTGCTAGAAGACCTTCATATTAGAAGGCAGTTGTAATAAGGAAAGAATTCAGTTGTAGTCTTAGAGAATTTCTGCAAGTAAATTTTGATGAGCCATAATGAGTAACATAACCTATATTGGAGAAGTCCATATCCCCACAGTTACTCAGACCCCCCCCCCAAAAAAAAAAAACCAACAAAAAACCTGAAGAAAAATGAAGTAAGTTTTAAAAAGCACACCTCAGTCGGCATTTAGAATCCATCAGTTTTTTCATTGGAGATAGATAACATTTTTTAAAATCATGAATTGTTTGAAATTTTCTTGGATTATTTTAGAATAGCTAAATTATTCAGTTGATCATCATATAATGTTGCTGTTAGTGTGTACAATGTCTTCCTTGTTCTGTTCATTTTACTCTATATCAGTTTACATAAATCTTCCCAAGTTTTTTCTGAAAGCATCTTGATTGCCATTTCTTATAGCACAATAATATTCCACCACAATTATGTACTGTAATTTATTTAGCTATTCCCCCAGTTGATTCCTGGATTTCCAGTTCTTTGTCACCACAAAAAAGAGCTGCTATAAATATTTTGCACATAGAAGCCCTTTTCCTTTCTTTCCTTTTTCTTTCTTTTTTTTTTTTTTAAATCTCTTTGGGATACTGACGTAGTAATAGTATTGATAAGTCAGAAGGTACACATGGTTTATTGTCCTTTGAGCAGAGTTCCAAATTGCTCTCCAGAATAGTTAGATCAGTTCCAGTTCCACCAGTACTTCTTAGTTTCCCAACTTTCCTACTGACATTTGTCATTTGCCTCTTGTTTTAATTTGCATTTCTTTAATCAGCAGTGTTTTTTTAATATGATTATCGAGCTTTGATGTCATTAATCTGAAAGCTGCCTCTTCATATCCTTGAACGTTGTGTGAGGTAGGAACCTCAGAGTTGTTTTAATTTGTATTCCTCTAATTATAAGTCATTTGGACCATTTTATCACATAGCTGTTGACAACCTGAATTTCTTCCTTTTCTTCTGGTCATATCCTTTTGATTATTTATTGGGGAGTACTTTGTAAATTTTTTTGTGCTATACTCTTTATTATTATTATTTATTCTTTTTGGGGACCAACTTAAGTATTAAAATAGGTCTTACTTGCATATCAGAGTATGTATATCTTCCTAGGATAGAAGTTATTCATGAGTCCAAGTTGAGTGGCGTTTTAGAAACCACTCACCACTTAGATATCTAACCACAGAAATGTTTTGTTTTGTTGTGTTTTTCACCAAGGACAGAATAGCCTAACCTAGTAAGCCATCAAATATGCTGTCTTTTACATTGGCAGGACTTCAGATAGTGAAGTACCTTCTCCTGACTTCCCACAGTGAATCCTTAGACTAAAGAAAAGAGCTTTTTAATTTTCCTTGGCATTTTCACAGTGAAAGGAAACCCTTTTGCATTAATTACATTATTACCATATGATAATGAGACCACCAGTTCTTCCTTGCCTTAGGAGACTGTATAAAAGACAGAAGTAACCCTTTACCAGTGGTTAGTAACCTACAGAGTTTAGTAAATATTAAAGAAGCATTTTTAAGAGACTTGGACTTTGCCTTGATGTGTTGATAGTTAAAATCTCTAAATAGCACTATTAATTGTTTTTTTGTTTTTGCTGAGGCAACTGGAGTTGAGTGACTTACCTAGAGTCACACAGCTAGGAAGTATTAAATGTCTGATATCAGATTTGAACTCAGGTCTTCCTGAATTCAGGGCTGAGCACTACTAATTGTTACGTCAGCCTAGGGATGTATGGGGTTAATTCTCAGACTCTTACCATAAAACATTTTGAATTCACAGTATAGCTATTGTCTTTAGCATTCTCTATTTGGCTTATTTATAGTTTCCCCTAAAAGTGGGTAATATTTCCCATTTTTAGAAAAATGTCAGTTTTAGTAACTGTGACCCAAGTGTGGAAAGAAAGTATAACATTAAGAGACTGTAATATTGCTGATCTAGTAAATTTCCTTCCCTGATGTAAGTGCTTTCTCCTCCATGTCTTAATAGATAAGTTTCCAGAGTTGTTATAATGAATGAGCATTTGACACCTGGTGATGAAACTTTTTTCCCTGAGTGATGTCAATGGTCTGGTGACAAAGCATTCAGTCTGAATGGAGAGAAGCCTCTCCAGCTTGGTATAGAATCTGTCAGAACATGTATTTTGCTGACACAGTCTTTAACTGCAGCAATCACAGCTGGCAGCATTTATACAGCATGCTAGCTTTGCAAAGCATTTTATATATATTATCTCTTTAAGAGCTCAGAGCATTGTCACAGTGAGTTATTAGAGAAGATCTTTAGTAGAGGATAATTTTTTAAAGTAGTAAAATAAATAAAACAGTTTAGTATCCAGTCCAGATAGTTCTCAGCATCTTTATGAAAATATAAAGATTTGCTGGGACAAAACTCATAATGTAAAAAATCTACTTGTGAATAATGAACTTCCTAAAGTATTAATAATATTAATAATTAATTAGTTAGTAATTATTATTAGACCAATTGAATTGATTTCATTTACAAATAGATATTTAAAGATATTCTTTCCTTTTTTTAAACAGTTGGTATTTTAAAGAAGATTGACATTCCTTCTGTCTTTATTGGTGAGGCATCAGCTAATTCACTTAAAGATGAATTCACATATGAAAAAGGGTAAGTAACTGACAAAAATATTCCTTTAAAATTCTTATTCTATAATATGTTTGTATGGTTTTTGGGTTAATCAGATCTCATGCTGATTCCCATATTGCCCATATTGTCCAGCTTTTGCAATTTTGTTTTCCATGTTTGGCTTCAGTTGATAAAGGAAAGATAAAAGGAAAAATGAAATAAAGACCATTTTATTGTAATATTTAGTATGATGAGAAAAGTTTGATTGAGTGAGTAATCTGGAAAGTTGGAACAAGAAGGAAGATTTTATTAGTAAATTATAATTAGCAACTGCAAGTCCATGGGAAGAGAAATACATTGGACAATTGAGCACTTAGGGTTCAAATCCCAACTGTGCTATTTGCTTTGTATATGATTTTGAGCAAGTCATTTAATGTTATTCAGATGTAATTAGGGAGCTTGGATTAGGAGATCTGAAATACTAATAAGGACTTTGTTCTAGGCTCTGTGTGCTTTGGTTTCTCTCTCTCACTCTTTTTTTTTTTTTTTCCCCTGACTCAGAGAGCTGAAAGTACCTGAGAGGCTTTTTAGTCTAACTCATACTTAGCTAGTAATTATAAAACATGAGGGAATTGGACTAAATGACCTCTAAGGATTCATTTCAGTTTTAAGATTTTTCTAATGTTGTTATCCAGTTTAAACTTGTTCACATGATCATCAATAATTAATAGTTAATTCATACTCGAAATTTACATAATACTCCTGTTTCAAGTTACTGTGGTAAAGGTCCCTCTTTTCCTTACAACATCCTAATCAATCAGTTAGTCAAATAGCATTTAAACTTATTTGTAAGAATTACTTATTTTAAGTAAAAAATTAAAATAAGCACTTGCTATGTGCCGGGCATTATACTAACAACTGAGAATACAAAGGAAGTAAAAAATAGTTCCCTGCTCTAAAGGAATTTGAATATAAATTCTAATCGTGGAGACACTACATACTTATGTAGGTACTACATACAAGATATAAGGTAACTTTAGAAGGCAAAACAGTAGCAGCTTGTGGGACTGAAAAAAACCTGCTATTGAAGATGGGGTCTCAGCTGAGCCTATAGAAGGGAGCCAGCCAGATAAGAGTCAGTAGAAGACAAAGCAGTGGGGGACATCCCTGCCCAAGGGGACACAGAGGAACATGTCTGAAGACTGGCTGGATTGGAAGGGGCCAGGTCAGGAAGGGCATGAGTGCTGAGAAGGGAATCCCATGCTGTAATTGGCCTGTTACAATGTTGATATTTCACCAGAGTGCAAACCACAGTGCAGCTTCCTTATAAACTCTTTTAATTTCTCATCTACTGTGCTCCTTTGCTTTTTTGGGGAAAGAAAAATTATGTCACCTGCCCTCTCACTGCCTGTCAAGTAAGAGAAGTCTTGGTGATTGTCTCATAGGAGAGTATGCATTCTACTGCCTCTCTTACTCAAAAATGTACCTTAGCACGCACTTATTAGCAAACAAGGAAAGAGGAACAGAATAAAGAAAATGCCTTTAGCTTTGCTGATCCTGATATAATCAAGCAGTCGTAAGATATTGGAATAAAGGACTGCTGATTTGTTGGTTTACTAAAAGAGCAATTAATATAAAGCAGATTTTAGGGTGACATCTTCCTGTTCAGAAGGCACTTTTTGTTCTGAAACAGTATTGCAGTTGTAAACCCTTCAAACAGATTGGTGTGACTTCATGTAGTTCGGAGAGATTTATACCAAGAATAAAACCATTAAATAATAATCAGCCTAATCAGCATGAGATCTGATTAATCCATAACTTATGGTGTGGGCCTCAGCAAGTTAGTGTTGATTGAGTGCCTGTTAATTTGCCATGCACTGTGTTGTGGTTTTATTTTGTTTTGTTTTGTTTGCTGAGGCACTTGGGGTTAAGTGACTTGCCCAGGGTCACACAGCTAGGAAGTGTTAAATATCTGAGGCTGGATTTGAACTTGGGTCCTCCTGATTTCAGGGCTGGTGCTCTATCCACTGTGCCAAGTAGCTGCCCCTTTTTTGTTTTTTTTTTTGTTTTTTTTTGTGGGGGAGGAGATTGTATGTTTTTGACATATTGAAAGGCAAAAGACAGTCTCTTTGCTTTTAAGGAGCTCCTGTTCTACAATAGGGGAGACAAATGCAAATATTTGATATATAGAGGATAATTTTGAGATAATCAATAGGGGGATTGGGAAAGGATTCTTGGAGAAGGTAGGACTTGGCTGGTACTTGAAGGCATCCTAACAGGGAAGGCAGAAGATGAAGATGAGGAGGGAGACAGTTCCAAGTATGAGGGACATTCAGTGAAAATGGAGAGTTGGGAGTTCTATGTAGAGGAAAGACCAGATTGTCTAATGTTATTTGATCCCAGAATATGTAGAGGAGAGTAAGGTAGAAAAAGATTGGAAAGTCAGGAGAGGGCCAGGGTATAAAGGGCTTGAAAGATCAAAGAGAGTGATTTTATATTTGATCCTGGAGGTGCTAGGAAGCCCCGGGCATTTATTGAATAGGGTACTTAGGTTTTGTGTCTTGGGGGGGGGTAGTGACTATGATAGTGCCTTTGAGAGTATTAGTAAGTTAGGAAAAGGGGATGGCTTGGGGAAAACAATAATAAAAGCAGTTTTGGATATGTTGACTTTATTATGTCCATAGGACATCCAAACTTAGAGATGTGAGATTTAAGTTTGGGAAGATGTTAGGGCTAGATAAGGACTCGGAATCATCAACATAGAAAACATCATTGAATATGATAAGGTCACCAAGTGAAATAGTATAGAGGGAGAAGAGAAGTAGGCCTAGGACAGAGTCTTGGGTGAGGACATCCACAATAACTTGGCTGAAGATAAAGCAAAGGAAATTGAGAAAGGACCTGTCAGCAGATAGCATTATCTGTCACAAAAAGAAGAGAGAAGAGATATGAATGAGAAGAATGGGAGTGATTGACAGTGTCAAAAGCAGCAAAGAAAGGACTATTGAATCTAGCAATTAAAAATCCTTGGCAACTTAGGAGAGCAGTTTGATTTGAATTTTAAGCTCAGAGGGCAGATTTCAGAATTTAGAAGAGACTAAAAGGAAAGGAATTAGAGGCATTAGAGATAGCTTTCTCCTGAAGTTTATTTTGTTGTAATTGTTGCTTTCCATTTAATATTATTTTATTTTTTCCAGTTAGATGTAAAGATCAATTTTTTCTTGCTCATTTATTTTTAATAGTATTTTATTTTTCCAAATACATACAAAAATAGGTCTCAACATTCACCTTTGCAAAACCTTGTATTCCAGATTTTTCTCCCTCTCTTCCCCCTCTTCTCCTTCCCAAGACAGTAAGCAGTTCCATTATAGGCTGAACATGTGCAATTCTTCTAAACATATTTCCATATTTGTCATACTGTGCAAAAAGAAATTAGATCAAAAGGGGAAAAAATGCAAGAAAGGAAAAAAAAAAACCCAAAAACAAGCAAGTAAGAAGAAAAAAAGATGAAAATACTGTTCTTTAATGTACATGCAGTCTCCATAGTTTTCTCTCTGTATGTGGATGACATTTTCCTTCACAAGTCTCTTGGAATTGCCTTGAGTTGAAGAGCCAAGTCTGTCACTGTTGATTATCACATAATCTTGCTGTTTCTGTGTACATTATTCTCTTGGTTCTACTTACTTTACTCAGGATCAATTTGTGTGAGTCTTTCTAAGCCATTCTGAAATCAGCCTGCTCATCATTTCTTTTTTTTTTTTTTATTAAAGCTCTTTATTTGTATAACATATATATGGGTAGTTCCCCAACATTGATCTTTACAAAGCTTTCCATTACAAATTTTACCCCCAGTCCTCTCCCCTCCCCTAGATGGCAGGAAGTCCACTACATGTTAATAATGTTAAAATGCTTGAGAAGTTATGCAAGAAAAATCCTATCTACAAGAAAAAAAAAAGAATCAGAGAAAGGCAACACAATGCAAGCAAATGTCAATAGAGATCATGAAAATGTTACGTTGTGGTCCATATTTCATTTCCCTCTCTCTGGGTGTATATGGTTTTCTTCAGTGAACAATTGGAACTGGTTTGAGACAATTCTTTGTTGCAGAGAGCCATGTCCATCAGAATTGATCATCATGTAATACTGCTGTTGCTTTGTATGATGATCTCCTGGTTCTGCTCGTTTCACTCAGCATCAGTTCATGCAAGTCCCTCCAGGCCTCTCTGAAATCGTCCTGCTGGTCGTTTCTTACAGAGCAATAATATTCCATAACCTTCATATACCATAATTTATTCAGCCACTCTCCAATTGATGGGCATCCCTTCAGTTTCCAGTTTCTAGCCACTACAAAAAGGGCTGCCACAAACATTCTTGCACAGGTGGGTCCCTTTCCCTCCTCTGAGATCTCTTTAGGATATAGGCCCAGTAGAAACACTGCTGGGTCAAAGGGTATGCACAGTTTGACAACTTTTTGCTGCTCATCATTTCTTACAGAACAGTAATATTCCATTACATTCATGTCCCATAACTTATTCAGCCATTCCCCAACTGAGAGGCATCTACTCAGTTTCCAATTCCTTGCTGCTACAAAAAGGGCTGCCAAAAACATTTTTGCACGTGGGCATCTTTTGGGATACAGGCCCAATAGAGATACTTCCGGATCAGAGGGTGTGCATAGTTTTATAGCCCTTTAGGCATAGTTCCAAATTGCTCTTCAGAATGGTTGAATCATTGCACAATTCTACCAACAATGCATTAGTGTTCCAATTTTCCCACATCCCCTCTAAAATTCATCCTTATGTAAAGATAATTTTCAACATTCATTTAGAAGATTTTGAATTCTAATTTTTTTCTCCCTCCTCTCTCCCCTAACTCTTCCCCAAGCAATCTGATATAGGTTATCCATGTACAATCATATTAAACATATTTCCACATTACTCATGTTATGAAAAAAAGAAGAATCAGAGCAAAAGGGGAAAAACCACAAGAAAAAAAAAGTGAAAATAGTATGTTTTAACCTGCATTCAGATTCCATAGTTATTTCTCTGGATGTGGATAGCATTTTCTATCGTTAATCTTTTGGAATTTTCTTTCATTATTGCTGAGAAGAATTAAATCTATCTAAATTGATCATCGTACATTGTTGCTGTTACTGTGTATAATGTTCTCCTGGTTCTGTTCACTTCACTCAGCAGGTTTTTCTGAAATCTACCTGCTCATCATATTTTATACCATAATAGCATTCCATTACATTCATATTTCACAACCTGTTCAGCCACTCCCTAGTTGATGGGCCTCCCCTCAATTTCCAGTTCTTTGCCATCACAAATAAAGCTGTGATAAATATTTTTGTACAGGTAGATCTTTTTTCCTTTTTGATGCTTTCTTTGGGACACAGACCTAGTAGTGGTTTTACTATATCAGGGTAGCCACAGTTTGATAGCCCTGTGGACATAGTTCCAGATTGCTCTCCAGAATGGTTATATCAGGTCACAACTCCACCAACATGCATTAGTATTCAGTTTTAGAATCTTACTAGCTATGTGAATCTGGACTAGTTACTTAACTTCTGTTGGTCTCAATTACAGAATGGGGATAATAACTACTTATATTACAGAGTTCTTGGGGAGATCAAATAAGATACTATTTGTAAAGCATTGAGTAGAAGGCCTGGCACAGGTTAGGGTTAATAGATGCTTGCTCCAGTTATCCATCTACTACAGACTTGTGCTACATAATCTCAAGCGACTTTTTTACACCTCTCTGAGTGATTCGCTGTCCTGCTCCCCACATCTTTTCAAATCTCCATTGGCTCCATTTCCAGTCTCAGATCTTCAATAGGATGGGGGGCCAAGGAGAAGACAGGCTGGGGAAAGGCAAGGTGTGGAGCCTGGACCATGGCTGTAGCCTAAGACCCAAGGAGGAGGGATGAAGCCAAAGAACAAGTGAGGGCATGTTGCAAAGTGGTGTGAGAGGTGGGCGATGCCTGACTGTGAAGTCAGGGGGATTTCAGAGTCCACGAAGGTGGAAGTGGCACGTTGGTGTGCAGTGGAGTAGGCGAGGGGAGGGGGGGGATGAGTGAGTGGGGAATCTCAGAGGGACATGTGCTTGTGAGTAGGAGAGAGATGATTTGGAACTCAGTTGGTGACACCTACCAGAATCTTGATTGGATGATAAATATGGATTGAATGAATTCTAAAGAAGCTTGCTGAGTGATGGGGAAGTAGAGGGAGAGCTTGGAAGTGGCATTGGGGAGTAAGTTGTATTTTACTTCCCTGACCTGAAGGTAAGCAGAGCATAGTGTGAGTTAAAGTGTGGTTAATACTGAAAGGGAAGCCAGGGAGTTGTATTGTTAGGAGGGCACTGGGTTTCACTGATTTCAAGAAGATGGAAAGAGCAGGAAAAGAAAAGGTTTAAAATAAAAACCAGTTGGTTACCCATAGAGCAGGAATTCCAGATTTAGTGTGCTCTTTGTGTGTGGTAACATGGAATAGCATAATGGTTCAAGGTTTGTATTGAGGGAGGGACCAGATGCTATCATTGAGAGTGGTTCAGAAATAGAGCCTTACTCTTCTCATTATATTGTGGGGTTTGCATCTCTCTTGTAATACTTTGATATTTTACTCAAAGACCATTCACAGGAACCTTTATGTTCATTTTTTCAGTGGAACTGTAGTTTCATATACAGGTATTAATTAGTTCCATCAATGCAGAATGTAACCTGTCCATTATTTCTCACTTTTTGCAGTTCCTCCATAGAACTTCCACAGAGAATCTGCCCAGCCTCCCTGTGGTATTCCTCTTAGGTTTTTTTTTTTTTTGAATGTCTCTTTGTTATCTTCAGCACATGACTGGCCCTCCCCACAAGCCTTTTTAGGTTGCATTTCATATTTCCTGGACATTGTTTTGCACATATTGATCATTATGAAATACATACTATAGCCTTCTTGTGCTTACCATTTATTTTTCCATTCCCTATTGCCTCCCATGAAACTATGGTTTTTTTTTTAAGAGACTGGGTGTTTGGTTTTTTTTTTTATTATTTTTTAAACGATTCACACCATACAGCCCTAGTGGGAGAACATTTGTGGTTTTTTTTTTGTTTGTTTGTTTGTTTTTTTGTTTGTTTTTTTTTTTTTAAGATGACTTTTTGTAATAGGGGAAAAAACTTGTGATCATTAAAACAGTGCAGTTTCCAACAGCAATTTGGCCAGTTCTCTTCCTCTTACTCATTTCTGGGACCAACTCATTGTCAACAAAACCTAACCTAGATTTATCTCGTTACATAGACTCCATCTAGTCACATGCCTCAATGTGGGCAGTAGACATTTTTTCATCCTTTTAGGTTTTTCTCTATAAATTGTTATACTGATTTATTTAGAATAGTTTTAGGTTCCTTCAAAAAGATCCTCTAATGTTGTAGGACTTCATGCCATTGGCATAACAGCAGCGATTTGCTCCTGCAAATCAAGGAACATCTAGAAGATCTGAGTATCTGTTTGGGAATCCCTTTTCCATTTGGACCCTGTGCAGAACATCTTCTATGACAGTGAGTGGTGAATGTCTGCTTGATAATCATAGAGTCATTGAATGAAGTTGGTTCTCTGGTTGTAGTCTTTGTTAAGGAATTTTCCATGGTTTTAAGCAGAGATGTCAGTAAGAACTCTGGTACCTAGGACAAATTTATTTGAGCATCAGAAAACCAGGTAAGGGTGTGATTAGAACTATATATGGTTGAGAAAGCTTAGTGAAAGGACTGGGAGGTCAACGTGTTTTAAGGGCTGGAGAAGAGAAATTGATTATAAGTTAAGTACTGAATGTATTTGGGAAGGAAAAGTGTGAACTGGAGGCTCACAGATGATAACACCAAGAGTCAGGCTCTTCATAAATGACTTTTAACTTGTTGGTAGATTTTTACTATCATTAACTCAATCCTGAATTCCTTTTCTTCTTTTAATCTCATGCTTATCTTCTCCCCCTTCTTATACTCCTCTTACAAGAATTCTTTTCTCAGTCCTGCGTTTTCTTTCTCCTTTCAGTCTCTTAATTCCCTTTTCACCTCATAAATTTTCCTTCAATAAAAGACACAGAATCACCCCAAAATTTTCTATTACCTTTGTCGTTGTATAACATACTGCCTCAAAGTAAGTTGAATGAGTTGGAATAGGGATAGTTTGCTAAAGAAGACTGGAGTTTTGATTTTCAAAGTAAGGAGAAATGCCTTTTTTAATGGTAAAATTTAAATTGAATCCTACTTTGAGGCAAGAGAGTAAGCCTAATGAATTCTAGAGGACTTATATAACCATGGATTCTAAATGTTAATCAGATATGTCTTCTAATCATCACCAGGCTTAAGCTAGAAGCATTTGTGGTTTGGTAGCTGAGAAAATCAGAGAACTGAGAATCACCTTCACAGTGTGATGTGGCCTAAGAATGGTTATAATTTGTCTGTTGTATAGGAACCAGCCCAGCTGTGTGCAGAGACATTCATTACCAGGTTAACCAAAAGATTATGAAATTTTTGCCCAAGATAACTCTTAGAAGAACACTTTTTTACTAGTTCCTCTTCCTTTTAATAATTAAGATAAATTTTTAAAAATGTAGTTGCTCTGCTTTAGACAGATAAAGAGCTTTAGCAGATAATTTAGATAATTGCAGTTCCTCATCATTTATACCACATTTGTGGAGAAGAGACCTATTATCTCCACCAACTGCCACCAATAGTTGCTTCAGCCCCTGCTTTCTCAGCTGCTGCAGCTACTGAAAACCTAGAAAAGAAAGTTCTTGCTGCCAGTGTTACATCTGCTTTGCAACTGCACCCAGAGAACCTTCTTTCTTTCCTTCTGATTCGCAGCTGAAATCTTTGATATGTACCATTTTTTCCTATTAGAATGTGAAGTTTTGAGAATAGGGATTGTCTTGTTATTACTCTATTTGTGTTTCCAGCATATAACACATTCCTTTGCAAATAGTAAATATCCAGTAAGCTTTTTCATTCATTTTTTCATTTATTATTCATTTTTATTCAGTTTGTTATATGTTATATAGATTGCAGTTAGTTGATTTAAGATCTACTCTTATCAACAACATTACATATTATTGAAGTAGTGAAATAAACACCGATCCTAATAAATACATCATTTCCTATCATTCATTTATATAGGCATAATTTTCTGTTCCAATGTCTCAGTGTTTTGAGTACAAATTTCATGTTTCACTAGAAACATGGAGAGACAGTGGAAAAATTGGAGAAGGATAACACAAAGTTAAACCAAAGGAGATACTGATGAACTGATGAGAAACTGAAATCACACTCATTTCCATTCCTGAGAGTGTTTTTATGATCATTTGTGCAAGCAATCAAGCCAAGAATAATGAGTTTCATTCTATATTCTGAAACAGTGATTAGTACTATATCAGAATGGGGCTCTTTATTTAAGACTCTTTACACTATTAAAAAAAAAAACCTTCTTGTACAGTATATTATCATTCACCCCACAGTTATTTTTTTATTGAGCATCTCTTAAGTACAAGACCCTGCGGCTATTTAAAATTCAGGATGAAAGGTACACACACAAAAATAACAAAGTTCTGTGCAGCTGATTTTAGGTACTTCACCAGAGCATAACTTTGGGGTTAGCATGATTTTACTTTATTTTTCAATTAAAAAGTTTTTTCTCCCTTTTTCATCTATTTATTTTCCACTGTCATGGAGGAGATTGAGTGTAGAATCCTAGTCAAGGATTCAATGCCTATTCCTTTTGAATGGTCAAGTCCCTCCACATGCTTCTGATTGGGGATAGCATTATGCTAATTGTTTCAAGCCCTGTAACATTACAAAATTTCCTAAGTGAGATCCATGATCAGTTAAAAGAATGTTTTTTTTTTTTTAACCTATCTACTGAGATCCATAATCATTCAGAAGAGTTTTGCTTAGTTTATCTAGAGAGAGAGAAAAAAAAAAAAGTTCAGTTTGAGTCCTGGGACAGCTTGTGAGGTCATCCAGATAATTAAGTTGATGAATGGATGGATAGATAAAATTTTGAATAGAGACTGCCAAGGAGCAATGAGTTGGGCCCAAAATGAAGAGGAAGAAAGGGTGCTGGGTTGTTTTGGGGAATTTACAAAGTTTTTTTAAGATCACTCTAACAAATAGAACAAACATTTGCATGAGGCAGAACAGAGAAAGAGGATTGTGCAACATTAGGCCTCTTTAATGGACCTGTTTATTTTGTTGAAAGAGAGACAGAGGAGACAATGATACGTTGACAGGTAAGGAGTATAGAGACTGAGAACGAGAGATGGTGAGGTATAGGCCTTTAATAGAATGTTCTTTCCGTGTTGTTGTATGACCCTAAGTTAGGGGACTGCGGTTTCTGAAAAATTTAATTCAAGGACCATCCAGTAGAGAATTTCATGCTGTATGTGAAAAGGCTACAACACATTAGAAGAAAAGAATTGCAAAGGAGAAGCTGTGCAAAAGATAACATATTTTTTAAAAGGAAAAGAGAAAAAAAGATAGAAACAAGGGGTACCTAGTGATCCATTTATATCTTCATAATGTGGAGAGAAAGCGAGGGAGGTCCCAAGCATATTAGGTAGACCACCTGGGGCAGACCTAAGCTGGGACATGGATAACATTTTTACAAGAAGGACAGGCAAGAATGCATTTCATTTGGCATTGTTGGAGGCAGCAGGTACATTGATGAGATTACAGATCCATTTTGTACTTGTGTATGAAATTGGGTAGCTCTTTTTTTTTATTAATACTTTTTATTTGCAAAACATATGTATGGGTAATTCCTAAATATTAACCTTTACAAAGCTTTCTGTTACAAATTTTTCCCCCCTACTCCCCACCCCTCCCCTAGATAGCAGGATATCCACTACATGTTAATTATGTTAGAATACTTAAATCGAATATATGTATAGTTATTGCCACACATCATTTTTTTGTTCAGGAGAAATCGTATCTATAAGAGAGAATAATCCGATAAAGGAAATACAATGCAAGCAAACCTCAATAGAGAACATGAAAATGTTATGTTGTGGTCCACATTTCACATCCCTCTCTCTGGGTGTATATGGCCTTCTTCACTGAACAATTGTAATTGGTTTGAAGCATTTCATTGTTGAAGAGAGTCATGTCCATTAGAACTGATCTTCATATAGTACTGTTGTTGCCGTGTACAACGATCTCCTGGTTCTGCTCATCTCACTCAGCATCAGTTCATGCAAGTCTCTCCAGGCCTCTCTGAAATCGTCCTGCTGGTCGTTTCTCACAGAGCAATAATATTCCATAACATTCATATACCATAATTTATTCAGCCACTCTCCAATTGATGGGCATCTACTCAATTTCCAGTTTCTAGCCACCACAAAAAGAGCTGCCACAAACATTCTTGCACATGTGGGGCCCTTTCCTTCTTTTATGATTTCTTTGGGATATAAGCCCAATAGAAACACTGCTGGGTCAAAGGGTATGCACAGTTTGATAACTTTTTGAGCATAGCTCCAAATAGCTCTCCAGAATGGTTGGATCCTTTCACAGCTCCACCAACAATGTATTAGTGTCCCAGTCTTCCCACATCCCCTCCAACATTCATCGTTATCTTTTCCTGTCATTTTAGCCAATCTGACAGGTGTGTAGTGGTACCTCAGAGTTGTCTTAATTTGCATTTCTCTGATCAATAGTGATTTGGAGCACCTTTTCATATGATTATAAATAGTTTTAATTTCATCATCTGAAAATTGTCTGTTCATATCCTTTGACCATTTATCAATTGAAGAATGGCTTGAATTTTTATGTGAGACAATTCTCTATATATCTTAGAGATGAGACCTTTATCAGAACCCTTAAATGTAAAGATGATTTCCCAATTTGATGCTTCCCTCCTAATCTTGTCTGCATTAGTTTTGTTAGTACAGAAACTTTTTAACTTAATATAATCAAAATTATCTATCTGGTGTTCAATTAAGAGTTCCAGATCTTCCCTGGACATAAATTTATTCCATCTCCACAGGTCTGAGAGGTAAACTATCCCATGTTCCTCTAATTTGGTTATAACATCACTCTTTATATCTAGATCATGAACCCATTTAGATCTTATCTTGGTGTGCAGTGTTAGATGTGGGTCCAGCCTTAATTTTTTCCACACTAGTTTCCAATTATCCCAGCAGTTTTTGCTGAATAGTGAGTACTTATCCCAAAAACTGGGGTCTTTGGGTTTATCAAACACTAAATTGCTAACATTATTACCTAGCTTGTCCTGATATCCTATTCTATGCCACTGATCGACTGCTCTATTTCTCAGCCAGTACCAAATGGTTTTGATGACTGCTGCTTTATAATATAGTTTTATATCTGGTACAGCAAGGCCACCTTCATCTGTCTTTTTTTTTCATTAATTCCCTTGAAATCCTTGACCTTTTGTTCTTCCAAATGAACTTTGCTACTATTTTTTCTAGATCTGTAAAATAATTTCTTGGGAGTTTGATTGGTATGGCACTAAATAAGTAAATTAGTTTGGGTAGTATTGTCATTTTTATTATAT
Source organism: Myrmecobius fasciatus (assembly GCA_023553655.1). Classification (NCBI taxonomy): domain Eukaryota; kingdom Metazoa; phylum Chordata; class Mammalia; order Dasyuromorphia; family Myrmecobiidae; genus Myrmecobius; species Myrmecobius fasciatus. The sequence goes on along the minus strand of JAJPUD010002673.1, from coordinate 176,880 downwards.
TTGCTTGGCCTACCCATGAGCACTTAATGTTTTTCCAGTTGACTAGGTCTGATTTTATTTGTGTGGAAAGTGTTTTGTAGTTTAGTTCATATAGTTTCTGACATTTTCTTGGCAGATAGATTCCCAAATTTTTTATGCTATCATCCATTATTCTGAATGGAATTTCTTTTTCTATCTCTTGCTGCTGAACTTTGTTGGTAATATATAAAAATGCTAATGATTTATGTGGATTTATTTTGAATCCTGCAACTTTACTAAAGTTGTGAATTGTTTCTAGTAGTTTTTTAGTTGAGTCTCTAGGGTTCTCTAAGTATACCATCATGTCATCTGCAAAGAGTGATAATTTGGTTTCTTCATTACCTGCTCTAATTCCTTTTATCTCTTTTTCTTCTCTTATTGCCAAAGCTAACATTTCTAATACAATATTAAATAATAATGGTGACAGTGGGCAGCCTTGTTTCACTCCTGATCTTATTGGGAATGGTTCTAGTTTGTCTCCATTACATATGATACTTGCTGATGGTTTTAAGTAGATGCTACTAATCATTTTAAGGAAAAGCCCATTTATTCCTATACTCTCTAGTGTTTTTAATAGGAATGGGTGTTGGATTTTATCAAATGCTTTTTCTGCATCTATGGTGATAATCATATGGTTTTTGTTTGTTTGGTTATTAATATAATTGATTATGCTGATAGTTTTCCTGATATTGAACCAGCCCTGCATTCCTGGTATAAATCCTACTTGGTCAAGATGTATTATCCTGGAGATAACTTTCTGTAATCTCGTTGCTAAAATCTTATTTAAAATTTTTGCATCAATATTCATTAGGGAAATGGGTCTATAGTTTTCTTTCTCTGTTTTCACCCTACCTGGTTTAGCTATCAGCACCATATCTGTATCATAGAAGGAATTTGGTAGTATACCTTCTGTCCCTATTTTTTCAAATAGTTTGTATAGTATTGGATTGGGTAGCTCTTTTAACAGTTATTGTACTTTTTCTCTCTGTGCTATTCCCTGTAATTAATGAATCAGTTTAGGTACCAGCTGAAGACACAAAACACCGAACCTCACTCTCTACCCAGTACTTTGCTCCTAGATATTTAAGAGTTGGGTGTTTGGGGGATATGGTGCTTGATCCCCTGCTCTTTCTAGTCTCAAGACTGCTTTGGAAGGCGCTCTGGGAGAGAAGCACGAAGGCAGAGGACTCAGTGCAGGGTTAGTCCCTGGGTTCTCTGGTGTGTGATCTAAGCATGTGCTGGGCTCTTAGGAATATGTGCCCAAAGCAGATGGGAACCTCTCACAGGACTCCTAAATAAAGGCAGTCCCGGCAGTAATTATGGAGTTGACCTGATTAGAACTTAGTCCTCTTCTGTTTGTGCCCAAAGAAGCTTAAGCAGAAAGCAAATGAAGAATCTTGCGGCAAGCAAAGTTTAAGCATTGGCGGAATTGTACCAAATTAGGCATGAGGTCCGAAAACAAGAAGCTCTTCAAAAGAAAGAAGTTGTGGTTCTGTCTTTCCCTTACAGTGGTTGTTTCCTCAGTGTTGGATGTATCGGAAAACCCTGTGGCTCATTTTCCTTTCTTTCCTCCTCTGGCTTCTTGACAGCAAGTGTCCAGTAGGAGGGGCCAGAGTGTGTCTGGTGTGTGGGCCATCAGGCACAGAATTTGGTTACTGTAACATAAAGGCTGTGCACGGCATGCTGATCACAGGGTCATTTTCATGAATCTCTTAATTTTTTATAATAGTTTTAGCTCATTAAGTAATAGCATGGTTAACATTAAAGGGAAGAGATCACAAGGCATTTTTCCATGTCCTGAATTTCCTTACCCAGATTTCCAGTTTTTTCATCCAGCCAGCTTACAAAACTTTGGCTAACTGGTAGAGACATTTCATTGCTTTTAATTTTGTTTTCTGTTGTTGATTTGTGAAACATGGTGCACAGACATCTTTTTTTTCAGAGGCTTAATCTTCATCTTCCTTTTGTTATAGCAAGAGACTCTTTAGATGAGTAGTTTGGCTTTGATGCTGCTTTTCTGTACTTAAAAAGAAACTTTAATGGCAAGTTATTTATTCTTTTAAATAAATGTATTTATACGTATAATCTGACGGACTTTCCTTGTTTAGATCTGAAAGGAAAAAGAAAAATAGCCTCCCAACGTTACTCTTCCATAAAAATATAATATGTTTGGGGTATCAAATTAAAGTGCTCTACTATATTTCTGCTTTTTTAAAAATTGGAATAATAGAATATTTATCCCTGTAGAAAGTATCTTTTGTTACTGTGACTTTCTGATCTGGTTTTCTGAGTCTAAGTATGCTGTGTATTAGTCTTGAAGTATAGAAACATTCATATATGTGATTTGGAATTCTTCTCATTACCAGCTTATTGTAGCATATTTATAGGTGAAAATTATATTCTGCCATAGATAAGGAAACTAAGATAGCATAAAAACTACTTTTGATGACTAAAAATAACTAATTTCTAAATAATGGCATTTTTTTAACTTACTAAAGATAAAATTATTCAGCAGACTAGATTAAATAGTTTGAAAAAATAGAATAGAAATAGATGTGTTTTTCTTAGGAAAGATCCCCCTTGCTAGTTATTTCTATATGCATGATTTATTTAACAGAACAAATATTAAGAAGCAAGGTTACCTGAGTGAAGATGAGGATGAAGATGATAGCTAGCAAATGATTAAATAGCACTTTAAGATAAACAAAGCGTCTACAGTATGATCTATGTGACATAGTAATCCTCTCAGGTAGGTGATTACAGCTCTGTTATGAAACAAGTAAAAATTCAGAAAATATTGTAAAAAAAATCTTGTAGCTTAGAAATCTATTCCTTTTTTGTCATTGTTGCCATTTTGAGGCTTTTAAATTAGATGATATTCCATGGAATTGTGTGCATATTGAAATTTTTGGTAGGGTTTGGTAGAATAGGCAAGAAATGACATTTTAAATATGAAGAGGTGAATATTTCTAAAGAGAAACGAAAATAACCTGAAAAGACAAATTAGCTTGTGTTTGATGGAGGAAATCTAGTTCTCTTCCTACTGCCACCCAGCACTTTGCCATCTCATCCTCCATCTCAGCTAATCCTTCTTTTAATTTTTTCTCCCCTAAAGTTAGCAGCACAATCTGGACCACAGGTTTAGTGGGCTTTTTCTTTAGTCTTTATTCACCTTGATCTCTTTGCTGCATTTAATAATGTTGACTACTTTCTCATCTCTTGAAGACTTGAAGGAAATCAGGCAAGCCAGGAGGTGGAGATGAGGACAGGTGGAGTTTCAGGCATGGGTGACAGCCAGCCAGTGAGAACTCTTGGGCTTGGGAGATGGTGTTGCATGTTTGGGGAACAGTGAGGAGGCCAGTGATCCATCCCCTGGGGGGGGGGGAGAGGAGATTATGAAAGGCTGGGAAAGTATGAAGTAGAGGCTTTTAAAAGTCAAACCAAGGATTTTTATTTGACCCTAAACATGATAGGGAGCTACTGAAGTTTGTTGAAGGGGATTGACATGATCGGATCTGTGATTTAGGAGGACTAACTCTTAACAGCCAAGCAGAGAATGGTTTGGAGTGAGAGAGAGATGAAGAAACAAGACCAAACAGCAAACCAGTGCAATAATCTAGGTACGAGGTGATGAGAGTGCCTAGCAGAATGATGGTTGTTTCATAGGAGAGAAGGGGGGCATATACAAGAGTTGTTACAGAGATAGGACAAGGTTTTGCCAATCATTAGATATGGAAGGGAGTAAAAAGAGAGTGAATGAAGCAGTGAGGTGGCTCAGTGGATAGGCTGGCCTTGTAATCAGGAAGATTTGAGTTCAAATCCAGTCTCAGACACCAACTACCGTGTGGCACCAGGCAAGTCAGTTAACCTTTGTTTGCCATAGTAATTCACTATAGAAGGAAATGGCAAACCATTCCTGTATCTCTGCCAAGAAAACTCCATGGACGGTATAATCCATGATATCATGAAGAGTTGGACACGCATGGATGACTGAAAAACAATAAGAAAAAAAGCATGTGAGAATTACCCCTAGAAGTTTTGATTCTGGGTAACTGAGAACAGGGTGGCACCTGCCAACCATGTATACATATCTATACAGTTATCTCACTGCACAAGAAAAATCAGATCTAGAAAGAAAAAAAAAAACAAAAAAACCCCAAAACAACAACCTAAGAAGGAAAACAAAATGTAAGCAAATATTCACAGAAAGCATTAAAATGTTGTAGTCCACACTCAGTTCCCACAGGCTTCTCTCTGGATGTATATGGCTTTCTTTATTGCTAAACAATAGGAACTGGTTTGAATCACCTCATTGTTGAAGAGAGCCATGTCCATCAGAATTGATCATCATATAGTCATTGTTGTTGCCGTGTATAATGATCTCCTGGTTCTGCTCGTTTCACTCAGCATCAGTTCATGCAAGTCTCTGAATAATAATATTCCATGACATTCATTTACTATAATTTATTCAGCCATTCTCCAATTGATGGGTATCCATTCAGTTTCCAGTTCCTTGCCACTACAAAAAGGGCTGCTACAAACATTTTTGCACATGTGGGTCCCTTTCCCTCCTTTAGGATCTCTTTGGGATATAGGCCCAATAGAAACACTGCTGGGTCAAAGGATATGCACAGTTTGATAACTCTTTGAGCATAGAAGAAACTAAATTTCAAGGAATGAACTTATGTGGAGTAATCAATGCTGTGAAGCATCAGGGGCAGAATCTGAGCCTGAGACTTGTCTTACTGCATTAGGATTTATAGAATGTGATTTGACAAATACTGATATTTTGCAAATATTGTTTTGTGTTTTTCTTTAGAGGCCATATTGTTTTGGTTCCGGAGTTTAGCCTTCCTCTAGAATACTATCTAATACCATTCCTCATCATAGTGGGAATATGTCTCATTTTGATTGTCATCTTCATGGTAGGTAATTTTAAGTACTTTTTAAAAATAGAATTAAGAGTTACGAAAAATCAGCATGACACTTTTTTTTCCCTTACAGGAATAACATGTATATGTTGACCTTATAAAATATTTCTGCAATGCACAATTATTGTAACGAAAATTTATTAACCAGCCAGTACCCAACTGGGATGGTTGGTGAAAAGGGACTGGAACTTGAGAGAAATGAGAGCTGCATAAATAGATCTGGTCATCACCTACTTGGTAGGAAGTATAATTGAGTCCTTTCTGCAAGTTGATGAAGTTACTAATTGAGAATGTAGTAAGAAAAGCAGGCCCAATAGTTGATGTGTCGGTGTAAGAGAGACGGTGACAGAGCAATAGGAACAATCATATGGTAGCACAAAAATCAACAGAGAGAAATGTTCTAAAAACCCAGAGAGGGGAGAATTCAATAGCATGGAGAGCTCTGGCAATGGTTTAAGAACTTAGTGAGAGGAGAAAAAGGGGAGGCAGACATGGCAAATATGAATGTGAAAAGGAAGATTTGGAGGTTGATGAGAGCTAGTGGTGTCAGTGTCAACTAAGGGCATTTTCAAATATCAAGGCAAGAGCCAAGTAGATAGGGAGAAAGAAGAAACTAATGTCCAAATTTAGGATTCTGAATTTAGAGAATGTGGAGTCAGTCTCCTGAAAAAATTTAAAGAAGATGATGTCAAAGGTACATGGTTGGCCTTGATGAGAAAGAAAGAGGGCCAGAGCAAAGAAGGAGAGATCAGGGAGTGATATCAAGGGAAGGGAATAACAATACAGAGACAAGAAGGCAGCTGAGGGTGAATAGTCTTTATTCTCAGTAAAGGATGCGTTTGAATACCTCTGTTGAAGGTTGGTATAGAAAAGTTAGAGTAAAGACAGTTTTGAACAGAGAATCAGTTAGGGAGGAGTATTGGATCTATGTGACTAGAGACTTGAAAATTGGTCTTTATTTTTATTTTATTTTTTTTATTTAAAGCTTTTTATTTGTATGACATGTATATGGGTAGTTTCCCAACATTGATCTTTACAAAGCTTTCCATTACAAATTTTACCCCCAGTCCCCTCCCCTCCCCTAGATGGCAGGAAGTCCACTACATGTTAATAATGTTGAAATGCTTGAGAAGTTATGAAAGAAAAATCCTATCTACAAGAAAAAAAAGAATCAGAGAAAGGCAACACAATGCAAGCAAATGTCAATAGAGATCATGAAAATGTTACGTTGTGGTCCATATTTCATATCCCTCTCTCTGGGTGTATGTGGTTTTCTTCATTGAACAATTGGAACTGGTTTGAGACAATTCTTTGTTGCAGAGAGCCATGTCCATCAGAATTGATCATCATGTAATACTGTTGTTACTGTGTATGATGATCTCCTGGTTCTGCTCGTTTCACTCAGCATCAGTTCATGCAAGTCCCTCCAGGCCTCTCTGAAATTGTCCTGCTGGTCGTTTCTTACAGAGCAATAATATTCCATAACCTTCATATACCATAATTTATTTAGCCACTCTCCAATTGATGGGCATCCCTTCAGTTTCCAGTTTCTAGCCACTACAAAAAGGGCTGCCACAAACATTCTTGCACAGGTGGGTCCCTTTCCCTCCTCTAAGATCTCTTTGGGATATAGGCCCAGTAGAAACACTGCTGGGTCAAAGGGTATGCACAGTTTGACAACTTTTTGAGCATAGCTCCAAATTGCTCTCCAGAATGGTTGGATCCGTTCACAGCTCCACCAACAATGTATTAGTGTCCCAGTTTTCCCACATCCCCTCCAACATTCATCGTTATCTTTTCCTGTCATTTTAGCCAATCTGACAGGGGTATAGTGGTACCTCAGAGTTGTCTTAATTTGCATTTCTCTGATCAATAGTGATTTGGAGCAACTTTTCATATGACTAGAGATGGTTTTAATTTCATCATCTGAAAATTGTCTGTTCATATCCCTTGACCACTCATCTATTGAAGAGTGGCTTGAATTCTTATATATATGAGACAATTCTCTATATATTTTAGAAATGAGGCCTTTATCAGAACCATTAAATGTAAAGATGATTTCCCAATTTGATGCTTCCCTCCTAATCTTGTCTGCATTTGTTTTGTTTGTACAGAAACTTTTTAACTTAATATAGTCAAAATTATCCATCTGGTGTTCAGTTAGGAGTTCCAGGTCTTCTTTGGACATAAATTTGTTCCATCTCCACAGGTCTGAGAGATAAACTATATTACGTTCCTCTAACTTGCTTACAAAGTCCCTCTTTATATCTAGATCATGAACCCATTTAGATCTTATCTTGGTATGTGGTGTTAGGTATGGGTCAAGCCCTAATTTCTTCCACACTAGTTTCCAAATTTCCCAGCAGTTTTTGCCAAATAGAGAGTATTTATCCCAAAAGCTGGGGTCTTTGGGTTTATCGAACACTAGATTGTTAAGGTTAATGCCTAGGTTGTCCTGATAACCTGTCCTGTGCCACTGATCGACTGCTCTATTTCTTAGCCAGTATCAAACGGTTTTGATGACCGCTGCTTTATAATATAGTTTTAGATCTGGTACAGCAAGGCCACCTTCATCTACCTTTTTTTTCATTAATCCCCTTGAAATCCTTGACCTTTTGTTCTTCCAAATGAACTTTGCTACTATTTTTTCTAGATCTGTAAAATAATTTCTTGGGAGTTTTGATTGGTATGGCACTAAATAAGTAGATTAGTTTGGGTAGTATTGTCATTTTTATTATATTCGCTTGGCCTACCCATGAGCACTTAATATTTTTCCAATTGATTGGGTCTGATTTTATTTGTGTGGAAAGTGTTTTGTAATTTAGTTGATATAGTTTCTGACTTTTCCTTGGCAGATAGATTCCCTCTACAACATAATCTACAACATAATTAAAAAAGAAAAAGGGAAGGCAGGGGAATTTAGTGCACTATTTAATTCTATACTTATTCAATTGTAAATTAATTAAGCCATCAGTTTTTATAATCAAGAAATATTTTCTTTGTTAGTTTCATCTCTTATTTTTATTGAACAGAAGATGTGTGTATTCTGGAATCCACTTGGATAACTTTGGTCAATGTTGATCATGTTACAATTAAGAATTATTTAAGGATTATTTAATTGTTTGAATTTTATGACCCCATTTTCATTTGCTCTTCTGGTAGTAGAATATGGATCTTAGTATTTTCAATAACTATAGTATCAGGAGGCAAGTAACTTTGGTATATTCCATTGTATCCTGTGTTACCAGTTAATTTTAAATCAGACTCAAGGCCTAGAGGTGCCAATAGCCTGCAAAACTCCCCACTGTGACCAAATCAGATTAAAATGTAATTGTGAAATGTTTAACAAAATAAACCAAAAATACAATGTAAGATAGATAATGGTATTTTGTGGCTTTCTAAGTCAGTATGCATCTTCAGGTTTGACAACATTATCACTATAACTCACTAACTACTGTGTAAAATATGAGTTGACTTAACAGGCTGAAGGGACTTGGCATTTGTATCATCAACCAGTGCCAGCTGTTATCCATAATATCCATAATGGTAACATGTTGACATTGTAAGAACAGGGGAAAGAAAAGTCATAAATGAATCTTGTAGTCATAAATACTAAGCGAGCATATTTATCATTTTTGTAGCAGTGTGGTAGAGTATAGGGGACACAAGTAAGAGAACATTTTTTCCCTTAAGTTGTTTATACTTTTATCCCTTCGAGTATCTGTTTCTGTGGTCGTCATAACAGACAAGAACATTAACTTTGCTAATATAATCAGCCTTTTTTTTTCAATATTCAATTTATTTTACCTTAAATTGGCACAAATAACTATACCATATCCATCATGGACAAGAGAAACTTGGTTTATAAGAAATAATAAAATTGTGGTGTGTGTGTGTGTGTGTGTGATATTTAGAGTGCCTTATTAAAGATCAGCATAGTGCCTTTCACTGTGCTAGGTATATATACAATGTGTAATCATTAACTTGGAAGTTTTTGCTTTTCATTTCTTTTTAAAATATCTTAAAAGTAACAAACATATATAAATATGTAAACAAAATATTAGAGTTCCCTTTTATATTTATATTGCGTTACAATTTAATGCAATTATAAATCTCTCCCCAATTTTTTTTTTTACAAATTAGGAACTTGGCACCCCTTTTCATCATGTTCAATAGAATAAATAATTAAAAATTCATAGCAGATCTGTTAGTTGTATCATCCTTCCCACAGAAGAAAAGATCTCTTAAAACAATTATACAGCTGTATTTAGTACATATTAGAAGAGAAATTCTTGTGAGTTGTTCACTGCTTCTTGTCATCGTAATTGTAAATGGAAGCCACCCATGGTTTCTTTTTTTGATCACTACTTTGATTATTTTTTTCATTTCTTCTCTCCTGCTTCTAATTGGCATTTAAACAATGATCCATATATAATATAAAATGTTATATTGGGCTATTACAATAATGCTTTAATTTAATATATTGATCCTGTTCTTTGTTTTCCTTTTAAGTATATACACACATACACACACACACACACACACATGCACATCTTAAGAGTGTCACTCTTTATATTACTTTGATATTCTTTAGAAAAGAAGGAAAAAGTTTAGCTCTTCCAGTTTAATTGTTAATACACCACTCAACACTGTCCCACATCATTAAATGCTTAAAGATGCTTTTTATTGAAAGTGCATTATAAACATTTAGTAGTTTGTGATGATTTTGACAAAAAAAAAATGCTTGCATTAGCCATTGTATTGGTTCAAAATAAAATTAAGCAAGTATGTATAATCACTGGTAAATACTAGTGCTATATATATATATATTTTTTAAATAAACATTTTACTAAACTATGACGGGATAATAGAATTATAGAATTCCATTGTGAGTGCCTCATTATGCTCCATTTATCTCCATTATTTTAATTTTAATCTATAAGCTTTCTATTATACAAATTTGCATGTATGTGTTTTGTGATTATGTATTTTAAAAACTTTTTTTGGTAAATTGTTTCTGTCAAGGTCAAATACAATGCAATGCAAAATGCAGAGGACTTTGGGAAACTAATCACTAATATAATTTAATTATATCCTATTAATTTCAACCCTTTTGCAGCCATTTGTTAAGAAAACAAAAATGGATAAAAATAAATTTATTAAAATTGTCTTTAAAATAAATTCCTTTCCTGTTTATATATAATAATACCTTTCTGTTGATATCAGATCACAAAATTTGTTCAAGACAGACATAGAGCTAGAAGGAATCGACTTCGTAAAGATCAACTTAAGAAGCTCCCTATACACAAATTCAAGAAAGGTAAGTGAATATTTTTTGTTTCCCAAATGGCTGTCAGTAGGGTTTAAATACTTTGGTATCTCGTTGTAATCCTATCTTTTAGGTTGATTCCCCTGGAGCCTTCTTTTAGGGAATATTAACTTTTGATGTGGACCTTTGAATAGTTTGTAAACAGAATACCATTGAACTATGAGTATGATAGTTTTGTTTTATACCAAATTCCACTTGGTAACAAATAGTATGCTGAGGTTCCAGTTTAGATACTTACTAGCTAAATCTTTTTCACTTAAGTATTTGTTTTAGTGTGGATTTTCAGAATCAGACAGATGAAAGTAAATTTAAGATAATATTTTTTAAAATTTTGGAAGAATGTGGCACTATGGGACACATTCTCTCTGCCATCTTCTGTCTGTGATGATTATTTTTAAAGTTCTGGTATACTTTTTATTAGGCCTTATTTAGAAATATTGATCATTTGGTAGATTGTTGCATATTATCTTTATAGCACTCCTGGTCTCATGCTCTCAACCCTAGTTTCATTGGTAGTTTAGGTTCCTAGATACATCTTTTTTCAGGATCCTAGGAGTACCCCAGTGGAGCTATTCTTCTAATATTCCAAGCTCAATCCAGTGCATTCCTTCTACTGTGCCTCAGTATCATTTGCCAGTTACAATTAGTGTATCCCCAGTATCACTTAAACAGTTAACATTGGAAATTCAAGGATGAACAATTAGCATCCATTGTTTTTACAGAAGGGTACATATTGAAAAGATATAGCAAAACCCAAAGGACAAAAATTTCTCCCCCCAACTGGGGCTCTTCCCTTCACCACCTTAGTTCCTAAGAGAGTGGGATCCAAACTTAAAATGCCTGCTCCCAACTTATGTTTCACACACTCATTTTTGAGGTCAAGCATAGTTGATGGATTAGTCACTCCCTTGCATGCAGGGAATTTTGATGTATCAGCTGCTGTGTGGGTTCAGTGCTGGGCTGGGAAACATAGATTCTCTCTCAGCTGTGCCCTCTATGGCAGTCTTTGCTTGAAATTCCCAACAGTGGACTTCTGGTAGCTCCCCAACCTTTCCAGGTTTACAAGTTTGCAGTCTGGTTCCTTCTATCTATAATACTCATTAATCCGATATCAGGAAAGAATAAATTCAACAGAGTTGGAAGAAACAAAAGTACTATCCGTATGTTCACGGCCATTTGTTAGACAGCTTACATAAGAATTGTCCATTCATAGGACCTGTGCCTTAACCCGGAGACTTGCAGAGGTTCTTACCTCAGTCACTGCAAGGAAGGAGAGAGCTTGATTTTTGTCTGTTCATGATTTTTACATACATACTCATTTCTGCCTTAGCAGCCAAGTAAAAGGCTTTTTCTTCATGTAGTAAGCAGAAGCGAATAGAATATTTGAACATGCTCTGAAGTGCAGGACTGGCCCCTCCATTCCACCTTCTGGGAAACAGACTTATCAAGGTCATATGTGGATTGGCAGTAGATAGAACAAATTGTTTTATATAGTGTAAGGAATAGGTTCTCCCTCATTACCAGTAATGACTTATCGGCAAAAAGTGGTATAAAAGACAGTACCAAAGACTTGATTAGCCAGAGAGAGAGATGGGAATGCTATATAAAGAAATTAAGTAACAATAAATGGGCAATCTTTTGCTGTGTTGGCATCCAGAGTAGAGTAGTAATAGAATCAGAGAAATCTGTCCAGACAGTTTGGTGGAATCTGTTATGGAAAACTTATAGAAAGGTGTGGATGAGAATCTTCATGAGAAGACACAGAAAGTTTTCAATCTGTGATGAATGGAACAACCATACCAATACCAGTGAGATCACAGAATATACTTATTTTGGTGTCTGTTTTTAAAATGTTCAGTTGAAAAATAATTATTATTTGGGGTGTGATAGGAAGAAATGGGGGAAAGGGGTGTAGTGGGAGGCCTAGAGAAGATTTCAAATGTGTATATAGTTTTGAAACGAGCTTTAAGAGAAGAATTACTTTGCTGCAGTGAGGACCTAGACACCTGAGGTCCATGATAAATGGCTTCTTCCAGCTCTGTTCAGAAGCATTCGAATTAATTAAAGCAGGAGGAAGTTGATGTTTGGAAAAATCCAGGACTGAGGTTTAGCGGGGCGTGAATGTGATGAGTTCTTTAGTAGAGAAGAACTGGATTGATTAACCAAGGAGTTGAGATTGGAAGGAAAGAGAAGGTAACCCAAGTTAAGGAATAATGTCCTGAAAAAATGTTGACAGTGAAAGGTAGAGGATTTGGTGTGCTTGGCAAGAATATGAATACTAGATTAAGGGAGAAGTAAGGCAGATATCAGACTGATAGGAAATAAAACAAACAAGGAAATTTTAGAGTTCCACATTATGGAAGTGAGTAATAGCAAGATCAGAAGTGTAACCATCAAAATTAAGCACTTTTTAAATAACTACCTATCACTGAGTTAATCATACCAAGGAGATTGTGTAGTCAGGCAGGTAGGAAAATCAGCTGCCATGAAAGCCAAGGGATGAGAGAAAATGCAGGAGAGAATTGTTTCTTCTAATGTCAGAAGTTTGTAGAGGGGTTAAGAATGAAGCCTATTGGACTTCCAACCTAATGGCAGGCTGGCCTTCTCTGTCACACTTACTCAAGGGAAAAAACACAGAATTTACGCCTGTCAGTGGTCAATAAATATTGATTAAGCATTTGCTTGCTATGTGCCAGGAGTAGGGATAAGTAAGTGAAGGTATTTGATTTGCAGATGTAGTAGAGAGGTCACAGAAGTCTCAGAGTAGTGAAGCTGGGTAAAAAATGAGGAAATGTTGAGCTTTTGTAAGTGGAGTTTTGGTGAGTTCATGCCTTCACTCTTCCATCAGAGGGGTAGAGACTAGGTGTGAGGTAGAGTACTAAGGCTCATGGGGTCTTGCAGGATGAAGTTTTTCCAGTAATGAGCTTCCTGGATTATCATGGAGAAATCAGAGTCATCCCAGAATAGATAGGAAATGAAGCAGACCAGAGCAAATAATGATCAGAAACTTCAGTGTAAGTGATGACTTCTACCCTAGAACTGTACAAAAAATTTGTATCCCACTGTTAATAGGAAAAGAGACCACCTGTAAAGTCAGCACCAGCATCAGCTAAGAAGCACAAATTCGCTAATGGAGTCAGAAAGGGACAGAGACATGTATCTAGTAGGATTGTCTGTCCAGAGGCAGTACTAGTGGAAAGCCCCCAAAATACCCCATATGAGTTCATTAATTGGGCACCTGGGGAGTGGTACCAGCTAATACAGGTAAGGCATCTATCAGAGCTATACTGCTTTACTCAGATTAGGACAGCCTCTGGGTGCTTTATATAATAGGGAGGAAGAAGAAACAAGATCCCTTCAGAATTAATGTCTCCAAAGGGCATTGGGAGAGTTAAATAAGAAAAACAGTGGACATTTGGGAGTGGATTAGTTCTGTTCTGAAAGTTTTAAAAGGACAAAAGAGAGGGAGAGGAAGAGTGATATGTTAGCATAGAAAGAAGGAAAAAGGGATAAAACTTACTATTTCTTATAATGGGATCCATGAAAATATGAGTATAGAAACAGGGAGGAAGGGATGAGAGAGAGCACCAAATGAACTTTAATATCTGAAACAGAAGCATTGCATGTTTGCACACACATAACACTTTGATGTAGAAATACATCAGACTTGATCAGGAACAGGTGGAGATGATGGGTGGGAATGGGGATAATAACTTGAAGGAAGTAGTTGCAAGCAAAGAATACTTCCTATGGAATATATTAAATAGAAAAATAGGCTGTTAAATCAAGGAAAATTTACCTTTTCTTTCTGGCCCCACTTCTTTCCTTTTGAAAAAGAAAAAGAAAATGATTCCAGTCAAGCAAAATAAATTTCCTTATTAGCCAGGTCCAAAAAAATGCCTCAATCAAACGGAGATAGGCAACACATTTTATTGTGAATCCGGACTCACAGTTGGTCATTGTGTTGATTAGCATCCTAAGTCTTTAAAAGTTGTTTGTCTTGTTAAATAAATTGTTCTCCTAGTTCTGTTCACTTCACTCAGCATCAGTTTATACAGATCTTCCAATATCTCTGAAAACATCCTCTTCATCATTTCTTGTAACACAGTAGTATTCCCCACATTCATGCTCAGTTTATGGATGACCTTTTCAATTTCCAGTTCTTTGCCACCACAGAGTGGCTATAAATAATTGTGTAGTTCCTTGGTTAGAGATTGATTTGCTTCGAGTTAATCCCTCCTGTAATCTATCCACCTTTATCCCCTCCTCCCCATCCCTTTTCCCTCCTGTTTCCCTGAATGAAATGCCTTTCTGTGTATATCTCTGTACACACACACATGCACGCATGCACATATGCGCATGCACGCATGCACACACACACACACACTTTGATCACTTCAGATGAGAGTGAAATTCAAGTATTGCCTCTTTATTGTTTATATAGACTTTTAGTTGTTCAACTGAGTTATGAGGTAATTCCCCCTCCTTTTATCTCCTCTTCTGCCCTATAATGTGTATTCCTCTTTTTCCTTTCCATTCTTTTATGATCATCAAGACATCACAGAATCATTCCCTGCCCTTTGTCTAATTAGACTCCCTATATGACCCCAGTAGGTTCAGAAAAAGTACAGTTCATATTAGAAAGGAGTCCCTTATAATTGTTCACTCTTGCTTACCTTTTTAATGTTTCTTTTGACTTTGATGTGTACTTAAAAATTTTATGTGTCTTCTTTAGGAATGCTTAGAGATTTCTTTTTTTTCTATTGAGGGTCCATTCTTTGCCTTTTGTAATATCATATTCCAAGCTCTTTGCTACTTTATAGTGATAAATCTTATCTGATCCTGACTGTGACTTGAATCTTTTCATTCTGGGATTATTTTTTCTTTGACCTGGAAGCTCCAGATTTTAGCTATGATGTTTCCAAGAGTTTTCATTTTGAGGTTTATTTTAAGAGTTGGCTGGTGGGTTCCATTTTCACCTTTCCCTCTTATTTTGAAGAATCTGAGTAGTTTTCTTGAAATAATACACAGGCTTTTTTTATTTGGACCATGCCTTTCAGATAACTCAGTGAGTTTAAAATTTATTTCGCCTTTGTTTTCCAGGTCAGTTTTTTTTTTTTCTCTTTGCTATGAGACACCTTAAATTTTCTTCTATTTTTTTTCTAGTAAATTTATTTGAGTAATTCTTATCTCAAGAGTCATTAGTTTTTATTTTATTTATTCTAATTCTCAAGGAGATTGTTTTTCATCAAATTTTGTACCTATTGTGCCAAACTACTCCTTTTCTAATTCTTCTACAGTTTTCACTTACTTTTTTAAAAAAGTCACCCAGAATTGAGTATATTGTTTTCCCCTTTAAATATACTTTTATTTGTGAAATATTTTCCAGTTAGATTTAAAGAATTGTTAATATTAATTAAAAAAATTTTGAATTCCAAAATTTCCTCTTCATTTCCTCCTCCCCCACCCCATGAGAAGGTAAGCAGTATGGTATCAATTATACATGTGAAGTCATGTAAAACATGAAATATAAGCCATATTACAAAATAAAATATATATACAAAATAAGATAAATAAAGTTTAAAAAGTATGCTTCAGTCTACACTCAGAGTTCACCACTCCTCCTTCTGGAGGTAGATCTTCCATGTGCCTATTGAAAGCTTTGTTTTCCTCTCCTGAAAACTGCCTTTTCATGTTCTTGATGATGCCATTTTTATAAATTTTGCTCAATTCCCTATGTATGTGAGGATATATATATTTTTTCCCTTCAAATTTTAGCTGCACTAGTCTTGTTTGTGCAAAAACTTTAATTTCATGTAATCAAAATTATCCATTTTTCTTCCTGTGATCCTCTATCTTTTATTTGCTTAGAAATTCCTTCCCTTTTTTCATAGACCTGACAGATAACATTTTTCCATGCTCTCTGAATTTAATTATATCACACTTTATATGTAAATCATTTATCCATTTTGACCTTATCTTGGCATATGGTATGAGGTGTTGGTCTTTGTCTGGTTTCTGCCAAAATCCTTTCTGATTTACCAAGAAATTTTTGTCAGATAGTGAGTTTTTGCCCTCAAAATAAACTTGGATACATTCTACAAAATGTTAGGTCTCTCTGAATTGAATCTGAGGTTTCTTTTTTACTATGATTCATGGCCTTTCCCTTCACCAGAATGCCCCAGCCTTTCCTGGCTAGAACCAGTCTCCAGTGTCTAGAGTCTTCTGTCTTCTTTTGTTGACTTGGTCTAGAAAAAAATGAGTGACTGTGAAATTCTTTTTGAATTTTCTGATCACGAATCAATTTGTGCATTTTTTAGATCTGTTTACAATAGTTGTGGGGTAAATTTCAGTCATGTACTTTTTCCTATTACTTCCCCCTCTTGCCTCTGCAACCTTTCTTTATTTTCAGCTTGCTAATCATATAGGCATACTATGAGAAAAAAATTTATTTTCAGATTTGAGTATTCTTTGAGGGAATATGGAGCATGCTCTTTATATCTGTTGTTTTCATAAATTGGAGGCAGAAAGTAATGGTAACAAAACTATCTTTTCCTAAAATAAGGAATTTAGGTTATTAATAAGTAAAATAGTTAAAATGTCCAAAAAAGTTAATATTAAACCCAACCAGATTATTCCAAGTGAGATAGTTACACAGGAATATTTTAACCATGATTTTTTTGTGACTTGTAATGAAAAATTTTGGATTGGAGGGCAGTGTTTTGAATATAGGAGACACTTAATAAATGTTTTTGAATTGTACTGAATTTAAATTTTTTATTTTATTTTTTTTGGCTGAGACAATTGGGGTTAAGTGACTTGCCCAGGGTCACACAGCTAGGAAGTGTTAAGTGGATGAAGCTACATTTAAACTCAAGTCTTCCTGACTTCAGGGCTAGTACTCTAACCACTGCTCCATCTAGCTGCCTCTGTACTGAATTTAATTGTAAGGTGGATGTTAAATTGATTAAACAACTTTATGCATAGATTAATGGTTCAGTATGACATTGGAGCTATGTTAAATTGGAGTTGGATCCATAGTGGAGGACCACAAGGATCCCTGGTCAAGATTTTTCTCAATGCCTTAGATGATGATGTAGAAGAAATTAGTATTTATGTAATTAACACAAAGTTGAGAAGCATAGCCATGTGAGTGATGATCTAAAACCAGTAAGATGAAATTTAGCAGGGATAAATGTGCCTGTACTTAAGGCAATATGGTATTATTGAAAGAATGCTGGACCTGGAGTCCTGATTGATTCATTAATTTCATTGCCTATTGTGACTATAGTCAAATTAAAAAAAAAATACTTGATATTTTTCTCCAGTTACATTTAAAAACAATTTTTTTACATTTGTTTTTAAAATTTTTGAGTTCCAGATTCTCTCCCTCATCCTAACCCCCAGTCCCTAGTAATAGAGTACTTGTGAAGTTACATGAAACATTTCCATAAAAGTCATGTTGTGAGAGAAAACATAGCTCTCCCTCCCTAAAAAATACATAGATCTCTTCACCCACAAGACAAATAAATGAGAGGGAAATAGAGAGAGACAAAAACAGAGAAAGATACAATCAGTTCCTTCTCTGAGTATGGATAGGATTTTTCATCATAAGTTTTTCAGAGTAGTTGTGGATCATTGCACTGCTGAGAATATCAGTCATTCACAGCTGATCCTCCCAGAACATTGTTACTACTTTGTACAAAATACATTTCATTTTGTTTGAGTTCATGGAGGATTTTGCAGGTTTTTCTGAGAGCAATCCTACTCATTGTAGGAATGATTCTTAATCTGTGATGTGTTACACACAGGCACACTATTCTTCATTCAGTTTTTCACCTATATGATGATTTTAAACTTGCGAATCTTAACCCTAAATTCATGCTTACGCCAAAATTGGCAGTGACTTATTTCTGTCTTCCCTTTGGACTCATAATCTTGTTTTTATCTTTATGAGCCTTATGATATGTGGGTATGTGTACATTTTTTTACTTTGTAACTATCTGAGCATAATCCCAAATACTATCTTAATGTGCAAGGGTATAGTTTATAAATTATTAAATGGCACAATTCATAATGATAAGGTGGAATCAACTAGACTACAATGTAGTCTGATTTGTATCTGATTATTTTATACCTGTGATTTATATTTTGCTTTTTCTGAAATAAAAGCACAACTTTTAAGACTGTTACTATAGCCACAACATTTTAAAGTATTTTTCCTTTTTTATTTTAGTATTTCATTTTCTTAATATTTTTTCATAAAGCTTCAATCTTTTTTTTTACCATTTGTATTGCAGATCTTTACCTCCTACAAAACTTCTGACTTTTAATAGTCTCTAATATGTGACATCCAAATTTATTAAATAAAAAGATAGTCATAAGATTCAAAATATATTTAATTCAATTAATTGAAATAAAAAATAATTTAATTCAGTATCTTGAATTGAATTTAAACTTAATTCAGTTTAAGAACATATTTGTTATGAGTCACTCGAATTGAGAGATGCTATTTTTCTATTCCCAATTTTTTCAACATACCTAAATTTTTAAGTCAGTTGTTATTCTGTGTATGTGAAGTACAATATCTCTTCACAATGCTTATAAATTTAATTATTTTAATTAGCGTGAAACACTGCATTATATTTCTATCATATTCATGTTTAATACTTTTGATTTTGTAAAATATTCAGTAATAATTTAACTAGTAGGTAAATATTCCTGAAAATAGGGGCTGTTGTTTTTATTATCTTTGTATTCCTTATGTCTGATACACAGTAGGTGCTTAATATTGAATTTACTGCATAAAATCAGAAATTACAGTTTTATTCATATGTATAACTGCCAAAGTAGCAAATATTTGGAAAATACCTTTTGTAGTTATGGAAAATAGAATAATTTTCAGTATGCATGAAAAATATGTTTAAGAAGAGAAAATAAATTAATCATAATTATTTCATTATGAGCCAAATTTTGGACAACTTTAGCCCCAGTACTTGCGTGATTATAGTTTGCCTCTTTAAGAAGCACCTAAATCTTCTCTTTTGAGGTGGATGATGCTGTTTATTAAAAGTTTGACAAAATTGTCATAACCAAGAAGATGAAGTCTCATCAGACTATATATATCTTTTTTTTTTTTTTTTGGCCAGGCTCTTTTTAGGCATCTAGTTTATAATTCTTTCACCCAGATTTTTTTGTGTTTTCAGTTGAGTCGATTTTAAGACACCATCTCTAGCCAGCTACAGCTCTGTCGAGGCTGGAGAATCAGCATTCTTCCTTTCTTCTTTCTAGGTGAGTGAGGCATATGGCTGATGGGAGCATGTAGGTCCCAACAAAACCATTTCAGCCTCATGTCTTAAGAGTTTCTAGCATCTGTCTGTGTAGATTCAGGATTGGTATTTAATCATATTTATCTTCCTTGTTCACACATGGAGCAAATGTTTCCCCAGAATGGTAATTATATGTTTGTCTTGAATATGTTCAGTATGTATGTCTTTGTTTTCAAGGAGCTCTTTGGAAGTAAAATTAATGGGGAATCCATGAAATACATAGTTCTGCTGATTTGATAGTGATTATCTGACTTAATGTGTAAATATAGGGTAAGGAGGGCAAAAGATGGCGCCTGTAGTTTTAAGGATATTCATTTATCCTGTCCCTTTTAGTAGACTTATACAGTACTTCTAAGATGGAAGCATTTAAAAAGTAAGATATAGGAGTTATAAAAAGTTTCCTCTACAAAGTAGAAATTCTCACAGTCTGTTGTGGGAAGTATTGATAAAATAAAATAAAAGGTTAAAAAGCTTAACCAGCTTGATGTGCTTTGGGAGGGTATATTTCACCTGAAATGTATAAATATTTGATAATGACTGATTAGAATATGAACAGGTGTAGTTTATTTAGACGTTGTGTGACTGTAACATTATCTCTGCAGGGGGTAAGCATATGGGATGACATGGAGCTGTCTTTCTTCAGTGTGACCACATGTGAAACCTAAGTTGATTTTTTTGCTTAATAGAAAATCATGACTCTTAAGAGTCTATTGTTTTCTGCCTGAATTTTCATCATAGTGATTAATTTTCCAAGGTGATCTAATACTTTGAATAATGTAAGAGATATGATATAGATTGCTTATCTACTGTTCTTAACAGTAGACTAAAACAAGTTTCTTTGTGTGATTCGGCTAGAACTGGAAGTAAAAAATTAAAATGTTAAAACCAAAGCAAATATGCAAACTGTGCAAAGGGATCTTGACTTAGAATGTATAAGTAGGAACACTTCAGTTATATAGCAGAGTGCTTTTTCGTCAGATGCAGAGATTTTACAGAAACAGAGGCCTATAGAGTTTAAGTGACTTGGCCAGTTTAAAAAAAAAACAAGCATTTGTTAATTATAATAAATTATAAACAATTATAATAAAATATAAAAAATTATAATAAATTGTTATTATTATGTTCCAGGCACTGTGCTCTATGCTAGAGACACAAAGAAAGGCAAAAACACAGTCCCTTTCCTAAAGGAACCCATGTTCTTAGAGAGAGAACATCCATGTAATTATGCAACAATATACATAATGTATTGTATATATAAAATGGAAGGTGGTAATCTCAGAACGAAGGAGCTAGTAATTAGCAGGACTTAAAAAGATCTCCTGTAGCAAGTAGGGTTTTTCTGAATTTGGGAGGAAGGAAGTCAAGAGGTGGGAATGAGGAAAGGAGCCTGCATTGACCCAGGAGAATGGCCCGTCATATCTGAGGGGAGAGCAAGAGGTTGTGTTGTCAGCCTGCCCTGTAAAGTAGAGATGTGTAAGTTACAAGAAGACTGCAAAAGTCGGAAGGACTGAGCTGTGAAAAGCCTGGGTCTACGAGAAGTGGATTGTTATAGTCTTGACTATAGACTTGAGCTAGCTGAATGGAGGATGAATTGGAATGGGGAAAGACCAGCTAATTAGCAAGGTCTTGCCCAGGGTGGAGTATTGATACAGGTCTCGCACCAGGATGGCAGCTTTGTAAATGAAGAGAAAGGGATGTAAATGAAAGATGTTTTGAAAATGCACCTTTATAAATTTGGGAATGAAAGTGAGGAGTTTAAAATGATTCAGAAACTGACTGTGAGCCTGATTATTGGGAGGATAGTGGGAAGCCCTCAACAGTAATAGAGAAGTTGGAAAGGGGAGGTTTTTATTTAGATATGTTGAATTGAAATGTACATGGGACATCCATTTTGAGGGGATCTAAGAAGCAGTTGGTGACTATCGGGAGAAATGTGAGAGCAGATAAGTGGATCTGAGAATAATGGCTTGAAGGTAAAAAGTAAAACTGAAACCAAATGTGATCGTATAGAATAAGAAAAGGAGAGGTCCAAAGACAGCTTTGCTGGACACCTACAGTTGGTGAGTGTGGCAGGAATGAAGATTGAACCAAGGAGACTGAGAAGGAAGGATCTAGGAGAGAGCAGAGGACTGAAAATGCAGGAGGAGATTGTGATCAAGATGCAAAGGCTGCAGAGAGGCCAGGATGGATGAGGATTGAGATTTGGCAATTAAAGTCTTTAGTTCTGGCAGTTAAGAGCTCATTGGTAACTTTAGAGAGAGCGATTTTGGTGAAGTAAAGATGTTAGAAATAAGATCCTAGAACAGGAGTTCTTAGCCTTTTTGTACGTTCTGAACCACTGGGGCAGTCTGGTGAAGCTCATGGACCTCTTCTTAGAATTGTGTTTTAAAAAATTATAAAATATTTTAAAATTTTAAAAAATACTCATAATTAAAAAGCAGTTGTCAGAAATAGTTATTAAAAATTAATAAAAACAATTTCACAGATCCCATATTAAATCCCCCTGTTGTAGCAAGTAGAGGGGAGTAAATGAAGGTGAATGAAGTGGTAGAAACTAGGGATTGACCAACATCTAACACCCTATACTAAAATAAGGTCAAAATGGGTTCATGAATTGGATATAAAAGGTGATATAAGTAAACTAGGAGAACAAAGGATAGTCTATCTCTCAGATGTGTGAACGAAGGAATTTATAGCTTTTGGTGATAGAAAGGACTTGAGAGATTACAGATCACCATGACAGATAACAGTAATGAAATATTGTGAGAATTGCCAAAATGAAATATGATGTAAACATGCTGTTGGGAAAATTTGGCTGATGGACTTATTTGGCTCAGAGTTGACATAAACCTTTAATTTGTAAAAAGTGAAATATCTTCAAAGTGCAATAAATTGAGTTATGTCCAAAAATGTATTTTGGACAGACAAGGTTCTTTCCTGTTTAAAAATATTGACATGTCGTTGGTGGTGTTGTGAAGTGATCTGACCATTTTGGAGAGCAATTTGGAACTATGCCCAAAGGATTATCTAACTGTATACCCTCTGACCCAGCAGTGCTATTACTGGATCTATATCCCAAGGAAATCATAAAGGAGGGAAAGGGACCCACATATGCAAAAATATTTGTAGCAGCCCTTTCTGTGGTAACAAAGAATTGGAAAATGAGTAGATGCCCATCAATTAGGGAATGGCTGAACAAGTTGTGGTACATGAAGGCATTGGAATATTACTATTCATAAAAAATGATGAAAAAGCTGATTGTAGAAAGGCCTGGAAAGATTTACATAAATTGATGCTGAGTGAAA
Organism: Myrmecobius fasciatus; assembly: GCA_023553655.1. Classification (NCBI taxonomy): domain Eukaryota; kingdom Metazoa; phylum Chordata; class Mammalia; order Dasyuromorphia; family Myrmecobiidae; genus Myrmecobius; species Myrmecobius fasciatus. Next base: position 153,968 of record JAJPUD010002673.1, on the reverse strand, counting down.
CCAGCAGATCCAGGAATACATTGTACACAGTAAGAACAAGACTGAGCAATGATCAACTATGAAAGACTGGGTTCTTCTCAGTGGTTCAGTGATCCGTAGCAATCCCAATAAATTTTGGATAGAAAATGCCATCTTCAACCAGAAAAAGAACTAGAGAGTTTGAATGTAAATCAATACATGCTATGTTTACTTCTTTTTTTCTGTTCTTTTTCTTCCATCGCTTTTTCCCTTTTGTTCTTATTTTTCTCTCCCAATATAATTTTTATAAAACATTGTTCATAAAAATAAATAAGTTAGGGAAAAAAATTGACATGTATTAGGATACCTAGTCAATGTTATGCTTTCTGACACTTTGGCCTTAGTAGAAAACAAGTAGACTTTATTCAAAGGAGTCTGAAAAAATTAGCATAAAAGACTGAGTAAACTATGTATTTATTTATTTTGTGGTAAATAATTTTCTGTTGCCAGTTAACTCAGTTTCTTAGAACATGGTGCTAATGAAGTCAAGGTCATGGGCTTGATTCCAGTATCTAGCAGCCACTTTTCAGTTCTATCACTTATCCTCAGTTAGTTCTATGTCTATCAGGTTGTTTCCAATAACTCAAACCTGTCTTTGTGTGAGTTTTACAAAGGGGATATGGCAAGAATATAAATTGGTTGTTATAAACAACTCCTAGAAAACAATATCCTGCTAATAGGACAATGTTATGATAGATTTCTTTGGGTCAGAAACATTTTTTATACCTTTTTTGGGAAAAGGAGGAGATCTGAACCTGTGATTTTTGGAACAGCAATGGCCTTTAGCCCTGCTTTTAAACTGTCTTTTCTCTTTGTAACCTCGATCTGAGAGCCAGCCACCATGCTTCTGCACTTGCCCCTTGCTCTTGAATTTCTTGGGCCCCTTGTCTTGTCCTTGCCCTTTTCCTGTCAGACCTTAGCCCTGGTTTACTTCTATATTGTAAATTCATTTTATCCCTGGACCCTGAGTACAGTAAAGCGAGCCTTTTGTTTCTGTCACTCAAATAGTTTGTTTATTAAGAACCTGCAAGGTTGTAGACACTGGTCAGCTCTGGGGATACATAGAAAGGCAAAACAGGCCCTGCTTTCAGAGAAATCACTGTGTAGTGGAGAAACAAAAAGCAAACAACCCAGTACAAGTGATAATTAACAGTGAAAGCACTAAGATTAAGAGGGAGTTGGAGAAGAGGAGGGAAATTATTTCAGCCACGGGAATAGTAAAAATGCTTGGTGTTGGGAGACCAGAGTGTGGTGTTTAAGGAACACAAGGAGGTCATTGTTACTAGAGTACAAATTTCATGGAGGGTGTGAGAAGAGGACATGTTATGATTTTATATTTTATATTTATATTTAATCCTGGAGATAATCAGTTTTCACTGGAGTTGGGGGTGGGTTGTGGGGTGTCAGTATGGTCAGACCTGATTCCCTACAACACTACCCACAGGAGCTATTTCAGACCTCTTTTCCCACCCCTCTCTCTACATCTTCCTCTGCCCCTCTTTCAACTGAAGACCTTGCTGCTGCTTTTACTTAAAAAAAAAAAAAAAGTCATTTGAGGTGAGCTCCTCTCAAAACCTAGTCTCTTTTACAAATAAGTTTGTAATTCCCTTGTAGCCCCTCTACATGTGTACAGAATCCTACCCTCCCATTCTTTTCAGAAGATTTCGCCTTTAATCATCTCCCTTCTTATCAACTGATTTCATCTGTCCTACTCTCAGAGGTGCCCAGGTCACACTCATCTCTAAAAAAACTCTCACTGTCATCTTGAAAATATTTTCCTAGATCTCGTCCCCTTCTTAGTCAAATTACTTGAAAAATGGTTGTATATTCCTGCCTTCCATTTCTCTTCTCACTTCTCAACCTTTTGTAATCAGCCTTTCCACTGTTTTCACTTATTGAAATTGCACTTACCAGTGACCTCTTAATTGCCAGATCTGATCATTTTTTCCCCCTTAATCCTCCTCCTCCTTGGTCTCTCTGCTGTATTTGAGTCTGTTGACCATGCTCACTTCCTGGATGCTGACCTCTGTGGGTTTTTATGGTAACATTTTCTCATCGTTTTTCTGCATGTATCTGATCACTCCTCAGTCCCTTTAGGCTTCTTCTCCCTTGAGACTGTCAGTAACCTTATTAGCTTCCAAGAGTTTAGACATAATCTCAGTGCAAAGGATATCACCTTTGTCTGTCCAGTCCCTTTCTCTGCCAAACTTAGGTTCCAGATCACCAGACAGCTTCAGTCCCTCCTCCAGACTTCCTGTTCCTATAAAGGCTTCCTCTCTCTCCCTCTCTCTCTCTCTCTCTCTTCAGTGCCTCAGGTCCCTCCTCTATCGGCATTATTCTCAGTCCTTCACTCTTCCTCAGGCCTCGGTTACTGCCACCTTCCTGACAGCTCTCACTTGCCAGCTCCCTTGCTTACTGTCCCTCACCTAGGTTCTCACAGTAGCCTGCCCCTTTCGTGCCCCCACACTGCTGCCAGCCTAAGGGATTCCTAGTCACTCTGTGGATATGGCCTCCTGGGCCCTGAAGAAACACACCCCTAACGGGACCTGGCTTGGCCCTGGTCTTTGGGCCTCTGTAAGGGCTATCCCTCGGGCTGGGACACATCCTTGCCTCCCCCTCAGAGAGTCCCTCTTTTTATTTAAGATGTGGAGCTCAGCAGAATCTCCTTAGGCAGAGCCTTTCCTGGTTCTTTCAACTGCTAATGCCCTTCCTCCCAACTACTTTGTTAGTGTAGTTATTCAGTAAATATTTTATATGGATGCCTTGCTCCACAGAATGTAAGCTCATTGCACTTTGATTTGAAGAACATTAAGGATGAATTTAATAAGTTTTTGTTGACTAATTGATTCCACTGTTGCAGATTACGTCCTTGTATTCTTGGGGCACTCTGAGGGTGATTTGCTCATGTACCCCTACCCCCACCTGTATTTGTCAGAAGTAGGACTTTAACATGGGTCTTTCAGACTCCGAGACCAGCCCTCCCTCTATTTTTTCATGTCCAGCTGTCTGTCTATGTACATGCAAAATATTATCCTGGTAGTACTACAGTTTCCAAAATGTCATGATTTATATCCATATTAGGAGCATGAGTACTAGAATTTTTTAACAGACATCCTGAGGTGTTTAGAGTATCAGATTTAATCAGATTTATCTTGTTGAAGCAGCATTATAATTGTATTTAGCACAGTGTATCTTGGCATAGTTAATACAATATATATTTAATATTTGACATCATTTATGTTTAAAGATCCTGAACAAAACTCTAATAATACTTGATAGTGTGTTGAAGTTTACAAAGAATTTTAGATTCTCTTTTGAGCCTTGAAATAACCTGTTAAGTGGGTACTAAAATCCCTATTTTACAGATGAGGTACAAAATTAAGTGATGTGCCAATTAATACAATTTACTTATCAAACATTTATTAGCTAGGTATTTGAAGTGCTTTCTTTAAGCATCAGAATAGTATTTGAACCCAGATTTTCCCACTTCTAGATTCTAGAAGTCTGTTCACTATAGAGGTCACCCAGCAACCGAGGCATATATTTTATTCACTTACTGTGGAACTTCTCATGATTACTGGGGGGAAATGCCTCATTTTGGTGTTGGGAGTGGGCTTAAGGCTTCAGGCATAAAGTATAGTTTTTTTGCCTCCTCTTTTTTACATACTTCCTGTGATTTATTGAGAGTAACTCAATTGGTTATGACATTGTGATGAACATTAACCCTTCTCTTTGCAAGTAATATGTATTGAATTGACTTTGACATTATAGATCAGTTTTTTATAATTTAATTTTGGAGGATTAACTGAGGGAACATTGATTTGATGAAAATTTATATTGTAAAGTAGTCAAGTTTTCTGGCCATTTGTAAGAGCTAAATTAGAAGACTCTTATATACTTAGAAGCCAAACAATCTCGAGTGAAGCAGAAAATCAAAACACTGTTGAAACTGAAAGAAACATGAAAAGCTGGTCCTTCATCATTTTACGGATCTGGGCCATTATTTACATATTAATAAAAAATGATAAATGAAATTTTAGAGATGTCTTCCGGATTAAGAAATAATTTGAGTATTTTAGGAAAGAGTAAATTTTGTTTTTAAATGAGATATAACAGAATTCTAATAGCAATTTTGCAGATTTGTTGTTTTCCTGTCTGCTCTGTAATAATAGTAAGTGTATTTAGTGCATCGTGCATACATAAATATATCCAATATGCATTTTGTATAGAAGTTAATTATTTGAATGTAGAGGCCTTAAGTTTTTAAAATATCATTAGCCCGTGTTAAATAATTGAGTTGTGTACGCACATACCCCTGTACCCTCAATATCCTACTCTAAAAACTTCTTAAAATAATAAAGACCTAATTTGATATGCTTGAAATTTATGGCAGCTGTCAATCTTATAATTTTGATTTATAACTTTCTAATACAGGAGATGAGTATGATGTATGTGCCATTTGCCTGGACGAATATGAAGATGGAGACAAACTCAGAATCCTTCCTTGTTCCCATGGTATGAGCAATTTCAAATCGATTTTTATGTCGTATTCAAAATGTTTTAAACATCTTAGCATGTGTTGTTTAGTTACAGTTCATATTTGAGATGCATTTGAAAAAAGTTTTATAAAAATGGGATGTGTCATTTTTTGCCCTCCATGAAAATATTGATCTCATAAAACCTACATAAATAGGTGAACGACTGAAAAGACATTTTAAAAGTGTTTGCTATGTGTTGGGCACTTTGCTGTCAGCACTGGAGATACAAGTAACAGACAGTTATGAGAGTTCCTGCCCTCAAGAAGATTACATCCTAATAGGGGAATTGTAGTACTGGACTGAGCACCTGTTTTCAGAAGAAAATATAAACTGCAATTTCCTAGTGTACTTTTATCCAGTTAGTAATTAATATAGAACCTTCTAATGAAAAAAGATGTATACTCCAAGCACATTTTACCAACTGAATAATGTGTATTTTCTCTCAACAGCATATCACTGCAAGTGTGTGGATCCTTGGCTAACTAAAACCAAAAAAACCTGTCCAGTATGTAAACAAAAAGTTGTTCCTTCACAAGGAGATTCAGACTCTGACACAGATAGTAGTCAAGAAGAGAATGAAGTCTCAGAACATACCCCTTTACTTAGACCTTTAGCGTCTGTTAGTGCCCAGTCGTTTGGGGCTTTATCAGAATCTCATTCCCATCAGAATATGACAGAATCTTCAGACTACGAGGAGGAGGATGACAATGAAGATATTGATAGTAGTGATGCTGAAAATGAAGTGAATCAAGAGAGTGTAGTTGTTCAACTACAGCCTAATGGTGAAAGGGATTATAATATAGCAAATACGGTTTGAACTTCCAACTCTATTCATCTTCATACCTTGTGTGAAAAAGAAAAAATTGTTTATCACCTTATCCCTTTATATGTATTTAAGTATATACTTTCATTGTCCACTTCCCTTCAGTTACTTCTGTAGAGAGGAATCTTAGTGTGTTCTACGGTTTAATCTGATTGCATAAATTTTTTTTCTTAATCAGGTTTTCATCCACAAAAAGCACACTGCTTATTACTAAAGAATAATGTTATCAAGGTGCTGGACCTCAAGCATCATTCTCTTGTTGGAAAGGAGTATAGCCAAAAATTTTGAAAAAGAAAAACCACTACAAGTATGGCTTGCAGTGAAGACTTGATTACAGTATACAAATATATTTCTTACCATGATTTCTGCTGCCATACTATGCATGGCCTAGCCCAGCTTCCCAGAATTTTGGTATCAACTTGTGGGATCCCCCTAAACTGTCTTCATTATGGCCATTCAGTATTTTTCTCATGAATACTACAAAATGAAATAGAAATACTTAGTAACAGAATTTTCTTTCCTATTCACAGATACTATTTTAAGCCAGAAGACAGCAGTTTATGGTAGAGGGCAGAAAAATTTGATGTTAAGACAGTTCTTATATTTAATAGTGTTGAATATTAGTTTGATCCAGCTACTAGCTAAACTAATATGGCCCCACATTCATACTGACTTAATTTTCAGAACTAAAGGATTGTGTGTTTAATGTGTGACCAAAGTAAAAAGATAGGCAATACCGCATAGAAATTCTAACTAAAATTTTAGCATATGTTCTATTGATCTTCTGATCACACACACACACACACACACACACACACACCCACACCCCTCTTAATAGAGTATCTTATGCTAATCTCCTAAACTATGTACAGAAAATTTTTTTTGAAGTATTTGATTTGAAAATGAGTGCTTTAAATATTTAACAGAACTCATGATGTACTTTAACAATGTATTATGAAAAGCTAAATTATAAATATATATGCCATTGTAACTATGTAGAAAGATGTTAGAGTCATGTATAATGAAAATAGAGAATTTTTTATGGCCTTGTAATGAGGGAAGTTTGAAAGTTAATAAACACGTTTTCCACTTTAAGTTCTAGCTGACATGCTGTACCAAAATATTATAAACAATTTGCATGTTTGTTAACATTTTTTAGATCTATGAACAGTGCTACAAAAATATAAAAAATACCACATACACACACATGTACATATACATGTATAAAGGCATGATCCTGACTACTGTACAGATACCTGAATTGTCTGTATATGCTAAGAAAACTAAAATTTAATTTTAACTGATGTACTGTTTGAAGTACAGCTATTAGATCTAACTTTATGAAAGTGATACATTCTTGAAAAATTATGGTTTGTAATTTTCTTAAATCAAGCAGTTCTCCTATTAACTTCATTCATAAAAATGCTTTCTGCGTAGGGAAAGACCTTTTAGCTGCAAGAATCTTGTACAAGTTTCAAGGAAACACCTTTGTCTATTTCATGGATATTATGTCACAGGTCTCTTGAATTATGCTTTTTGCTTTTCTATAAATCTACTTATAAAGAAATGACAGTGTAGTGACACCATGGAAAGTTCCAATTTGTCCTACATGAAGAAGAGGATTGTGTGTGGTAGTCCTTTAAGCTCAGAAAGACTTCATGTTGAAATCTCTTTAACCTTCCAAGACAAAATTTTTTCCCCCTGAGGCAATTGGGGTTAAGTGACTTGCCCAGAGTCACACAGCTAGGAAATGTTAAGGGGATGAGGCTAAATTTGAACTCAGGTCTTCCTGAGTCAGGGCTGGTGCTCTATCCACCACGCCACCTAGTTGCCCCAACAAATGGTATTTTTAAAAACAAAACACTAGAATATAGGATTTACTTTATGTAGCATTCTCAAGTAACTGCCCTAATTAAGATAGCAAGATAAATTCTTTGGAATTTTTAAGTTCTCAGTAGTAAAGCCCAATTTTTCCACAGTTGCAGATTTCTACATAGAAGCGTTATTTAAACCAAGGGACACATCTGTAGAATAATATGTATTAAGCTGTTAAAAATATAGGGCCTGCCATGTACCAGGCAGTCTGCTAAGCACTTTATAAGTTATCATCCCATTTAATCTTCACAACAGCCCTGAGGTAAGAGCAATTACCACCATTTTATAGAAAACTGAGGCAGACAGATAGAAGCATTTTGTCCACAGTTCTTAAGTTTTTTGAGGCTGGAGTTGAACTTTGTGTGCACTATGGCACCCTCTGGCTGATTCCCAACCTTAGCTGTGACATCAGTAAGGCCAGCCTTAGTTAAATCATGTTATTTGTCTGGGCTGTTTCCTCATCTTTAAAAAATGGGGGAGGGAGAAAATGGAATAGATCATAAATCATTTCTAGCTTTATCTTATCAAGTAATTTTGTTTCTATGAAATGTTATCTATGCTCTTGACTGAGCTCGGTTGCTAGTAGTAACAACATATTCAAGATTTAAAATCTCAATAGCAAAGTGGAATAATTCACCGTAGATCTGAAAGACTGAAATAAAGCTTCAGTATTTAACCATAACTAAAACATCCTGATTCACACTCAAGTTCAGTGATATACCCATTGTATCAACTCATTTAAACATGCTTTTTGCTGAATTATTCGAAGAAAACTCTATATAAAATGATTCATAATGTATAATATGTAGTGTTATATAATGTGGGTATAATGGATTATCACTAATATGAGAACAATTTCTTAAAGAAAAAAGGAATCTATGTCTATTTAAAAAAATAAGCAGTCTTAAGTATTACAGTATTATGGCCACTATTGCTAGGTTTTTTTTGTTTTGTTTTGTTTTTCATGAGAATAGACTTTGTTTGGGCCACTTTGCAATAGAGTTGTTTCTTGAATGGACTTAGCAGGAAATCCAAGAATAGTTTATGAACCAGTTTGGAGTAAGTAGGGCCAGAGAATGAATGCAGTCGCTACCTACTAGCTTTGAGGTATTAAGAAAATTAGTCGTCACAAACACTTGTTTTTATAGTCGGTAGAACTGTGAAACCACAAGAGTAGTCATGTTGGCAGTACCAGGTGTACATTATCAATGTAGAGTATATTGCATTGACTATCCATCCGTAGTCGAACAGAAATTAATTAGAATGCATCTGAGCTATTTCATCTCTTGAGCTCTTAAATGTGTAAAAAGGTCCCATTGTCAATCAAGTTATATTACTGCTGCTCCTAATTGAGTTGTGTCTGACTCTATGGCCCCATTTGGGGTTTTCTTGGCAAAGATACTAGATTGTCATTTTGTTCTCCAGATCATTTTACAGAGGAGGAGAGCAAGGTAGCAGCTAGTAAAGTGTCTGAGGTTTCTGTGCTACTTAAGTGTCCCCAGTACTGCTTTTTTAGCTATTTAGTTTTTAAAAATTCTAGTTTTCAAATTAAGTGTCATGGAACTTCTGAGCTAAAAAGGACATCAGAGCTCCAATCCATATCCTCATCATTCATTCGTTTATTGAGAGAGTGGCAAGTATTCCTACACAAATCTCTCCCCCCCCACTTCAAAAAAGGCCTGAACATAAAACATTTCAGTACAAAAAAAGGTCAAGATTGTTTTTTGGGGTTTTTTTTGCCCCATAGGGAATAACTGCTTTACCTGGAGAAAAGGCAACTGGAACAACCCAGAAACAAACAGATAAGGACTGGATTTGTAGTTTTATTAGTAAATGCCTTTGCCAGTGCCTTTTGTGACAATCTTGAGAAGTGTCCAAAGTACAGTGATTGATAAGGTGCCCTCAGTGACAGGAGTGGGACCCTGGACCCAAATGTTCTTGGCTCTAAAGGCAGTTTCTCCACTATACTGCCTTTTAACCTTTAGATAAAAGGGGGAAAAAATTCTATTAAGAGAAATGCTTGGGAACCATAACAAATGTCAGTGTAAATGCCAAATACCAACTACTGGGATAATGGGCACTGCCTACATGGTCTTTGGGTTTTATATGATGTCAAAGCGACTCCTTCCTCAGCACCTTGGACAGAGTCCCATTTGGTTGAAGACATGAGTGGATTAGTGATAAACTGAGCACCCACACCAGAGAGATCAGTTCCATGAATAATCCCCTCATGTTTCATTTCTGTAGACTATCTTAACTTGGTATTGAGTAAGTAGCCAATCAGCTAAGGATTTTCATTAATTAGGATGTTTTACAGCAGGATTTAGCCAAGTGTATATTCCCATTTTTGTAGAGGAGAGGGAGAAATCTACATGAATATAAAAAGTAAAAGTAGCAAGTCCATATGTTACATAGACAAGAGCCTAGATTTTATTTGGTTGGAATAAATTTATTTCATCTGTCTGTAAACAAGGTGTTTTTATAATTATGGCATTTTTTGAAATGCATATTAAATCAGATGAGTTAGACTGTATCCCAGATGTAACAAAGTGCAGGGAAAGAAATGGATAAATCAGCAACAAGATTTTTTTTTTTTTTAAATCTGTACATTATCCACAAGGCCCAAACAAAAGAAGCAAATACGAGAATGTCCCTAAAATAGTGCCATTCAAAATAAGAAACCCTTAATAGGTTAGTTAAGATCCATCTCACAATAGCAACAGTTCATTTTTAACAATAGTATGGCACAGAATACATATTTAAAAAATTCATCACAAGACAGCCAAGTCAGTTATTCCAACCAATACCATCTCCCATTTATTTTTTTATACAGAAGTCTTCATTTTTTTTTATTTATTTTTTTTAAAATGAACATACAAGTTAGTTCCGTGCTTTGAACTGACAGCTTGGTTACACATATTTTGGATGACTAGAGCACAAGGCAGATTTACTCCACAGCAAGGGTGTGACAGGCCAAATGCAGGTTTTAGAATTTGAAATGTGTCTATTTCAACTATTTTAGCTTATAAAACTTCCAACCCTCATCCAAATATCGGTATTAAAGCAGCAATTCCATTTACTTTTTAACCAATCAGTGATTAGACCAAAATAAGTCAGTCTAGACTACCAGTATATATAGCTGAAGGTGGCAGTTTTTCCACAATAACATAATTTCATACAAAAACCCAAGCTGCAAATAAAAATTGGTCCTAGGAAAAAAAAATCAGACACACTCCAGATGGTTATGTTGGGGTATCTAATGTCCATGATGGCAGCCTTTCACAAATCAATTAAAAAAAAAAAAACAGGAGCTGATATGAAAAAGAAAAGACAGACACAGACCTCTCAAGTGCCTGAGCTATTGCAGTGACAGAATGTCCCTGGGGAGTCAATCCAGATAGTTTCTGTAAGACTGAGGAGGAAGTGTGCCCTTTTGCACCTTTTGCTCTTGTTTGCCATTGTACTCAAAGAAGTGTGTGCTCTAAACACTAGGAAAAAAAACTCTGTCTCTACTGGAGTACAACAACAATACTAAGGCAAAATGTCCTGCAGTTCTCAGCAGCTCATAAACAAAGATAGTGTTAAACTAGCTGAATAATCCAGGCACTGCATGAGGAGATGGAAGCAAACAAAATACCATATATGGGAAGGGAGGAGAGGGAAGGAGAGAAGAGAGATGCATGCACTTTTTCCTCCCAACCATGCTCTATAAAAGGAAGACTAAGGGAGCCATGTAATTGCTCAAAGTGCTGAAAAGACATTGATCAAATTGGAGATTGTACAACCGGCACCTCGATTAATTAGTGTTAACTTATTTTAGGAGTCTCAAGATCCCACTAATTGCTAAAATAAAGCAATGCCCAAATTGGCATGCCCCCCTCCCCCCAAATTTCAAGGTATCATGCATATCATTATTATGCTGCAATGATGGTGCCGGATAAGGGTTCTATTACATACAGTGGTTAACATACAAATGATCCATTTGGGTAAACAGAATCATGACATTAGAAAATAGGTAAATAAAAACAAATGAACTACCATCTACAGTCTGGTAGTACTATGAACATAAGTGGGGTGGCGATGAAGACAGTTGCTAGGTGGATGGGGAGAGGCTGCTTAGACGTCAGACCTCCTCAGGTATAAAGCGAGTTCAAATGCTTTCTTGTTCAGTGTCCCTCCATGGACACCTTCCTTTCCCATGACTATAACCAATGCTGGAGTACACAAGGAAACAAAAAGTGAACAGAATTACTTAGGAAACAAAAACAAAAACACCTTTCCCCACCAACAAAGGGATACAAAGACGACACAGGTTCATAAGCCCATCACCTGCATTGCTAATAAAATTTCCAGAATGAAGACTTACGCTTACAATTAGGAAAGTTTAAGAGCAATCCCCCTAATACTTAACAGTCTTGCCTAGCAGCTAGAACCCAGAGTCTCTCAAGTATTTGGCCATTGAGTATGCCTTCTTATTCAATCCACCTCCATGGACCCCTTCTTTGCCCATTACAAAGACCAAGACTGAAAGAGAAAAGAGAAAAGTATTTCAAAAGAAGTGTTAGACAAGAAAGTCATGTAAGTTTTAGCAGACAGCACATGGAATAAAAATTAATAAGTTATTATATTAAGCTGGTTTTCCATGAGCTACCAAGCACTGGTGCCAAATGGATCAATTAGAAAATTAAAATCACTCCAAAACAGAACTAGAAATTTTATTGATTTTTTTCAAACTGGCAAGAAGCTACAATCTCATGCATAGCAATTACTGTGATCACTAAAGAACCTTGAAATAGTTGGGAATGAATTCTATACAAATTTAGTAATGGAGAAATAACCTATATAGTATAGGAGAAAACCTATGACAAAAATATTGAAATGCCTAGGCAAATAATAACTTAGACTAGGTGCTGTTCTATTTAACAGGAAATAGACATTTTTCCTATTTTTTTTTTCTCCAATACTTTAAAATACCACTTAAGAAATGACTAGCAGGGGCAGCTAGGTGGCTCAGTGAATAGAGCACCAGCTCTGAAGTCAGGAGGACCTGAGTTCAAATCTGGTCTCAGACACTTAACATTCCCTAGCTGTGTGACTCTGGGCAAGTCACTTAATCCCCATTGCCTCAGCAAAAAGCAAAAAAAAAAAAAAGCAAAAAAAAAAAGAAATGACTAGCCATTTATTGCTACAAGGGATGTTAAGACAAAAAAGTAATTGAGTTATAATTTTCATTGGATTTCAGCTATGGAAGAAGTTCCTCATTAAGACCAAACCAAATGAATTAGAGCCAATATAATAAACAAGAGGTATATCTGTATTCATTTAAAAGTGAGTGGATGGAAATTTTATATTGACTGCCACTAGATGGCAGTAAAATTATAACTAAGTATTCACTAATTAGTGTAAGTACTTCCTCCTCCTCCAATAAAGAAAAAAGCCCTTAAAAATGTTTAATTTTCATCAAAACACCAGATAAAACAAATATTTCTATTTATGTTGTAAAACAGAAGACTGTACATGAGACCATGAGTCTAACCCTTCCTGAAGAGGTGCTAAAGCTAAAAGAAAAAGTTATCATCTGGTAATCAATAACCTGATATTGATTCTTTCCAAACTTAGCTAGTCTCTGAAATTACAGATACAGACTATTGCCAGCCAGGATGTGCCCAGAGGCATTTCTAGTTTGATTGGACCTACCACAACTTAACTGATATAGCCTTCAAGAACTTGGAATTCTTAATAAACCATGAGACATCAAAAAGGGGGTTTGGCAAAGGAAACGGTTCAAAAACTTTTTAAGTGTGGGGTATGTTGTTACTGTTTTTTTTTTTAAACAGCTTACACCTAACATGGCTCTTTTTATGTTATCTCATTTTATCCTTACAATAGGATATTGAATCCTCTAGCCATCCTTCTAAATTTTCTTCTAGATCTAAAGCTATGATTTGGTGAATGAACAGCCCATGATACAAGCAGTACAAGTATTTGTGCCCAATGTTAGAGGTAAAACTGAGGACCGGACAGGTCATGTGTGTGACAAGGATCCAGGACGCTTCTTGAAATCAGTGTCTTAATACCTCTACACATCTAACATGTAGAATCCTTCTATTTCAGATATACTTAGCTAATTGTGTTATACATTAAAAAAAAAAAAAAATTCAAGATCCCAGTCACCTTTGCTACCAGAGTTGTAATCAATTTATATGAATAACTTTTGAGGTAATAACAATCTTAGTCATTAGAATCATACTATAGGGGCAGCTAGGTGGTGCAGTGGATAGAGCACCAGCCCTGAAGTCAGGAGGACCTGAGTTCAAATTTGGTCTCAAGACACTTAACATTCCCTAGCTGTGTGACCCTGGGCAAGTCACTTAACCTCAATTGCCTTAGCAAAAAGCAAAAAAAAAAAAAAAAAAAAGAATCATACTGCAAATGAAAAGCCAATTTAAAAGATTTATTAGATAGTAAGTTCATATGTGATAATGCTGGTATTTTCCTTTTTTTTAGTTTTCAATAACCCCACAATTTTATATTATAAATGGATTTTATAACAATTGAGACAAATACCAATTTTTTTTTAAAGAATCATTCACTAAAAAAGCAGCAAGGATTTATTCCTTTTAAGTTCACCAAATAAAAGTCTTTTGGAATTTGACAATACAGTTAATAAATATCTGAATGAGTTGTAAGGCTAGACTACTGTCAGAAAAAGAACTTAGGTTTCCTGGATATTTTAAAATCTAAGTATACTTGCTCAGTCCTATAGGATTAGAATGGAAAAAAAAAACATCTAAAATCTTCATTTTAATAACCTCAAGTAGATTTCTAATAGAAAAATGAAATAACTGCAATTTATTGGTGACCCTGATAAAAATCTAGGAGTCAGATTTATCAAATCTGGGTATGATATAACCTGGGCTTATAAACTAAGAGAATCAAGTTCCCACAAACAGAATGAAGATGAAAGTTCAGAGGTGATATGTGAATATATATATTTGAAACAAATACTTAAGGAAAAAAACTATACTAGAACGGGAAAAACTTAAAATGCCAGTTTACATGAGAGGATAAATAGGAATTTAACTGACTGCAAATTCACAGTTAACAAGTGACAAAGAATATTGATATGGATATAATTTCTAGAACAAGGGAGGGAAGATCCTAACCATATTCTGTGATGGGCTTTTCATATCTGAAATACTGTGCTCAGTTTTGAGCACATTTTAGCACTATCAAACTGGAACCAATCCAGAGGGGGACCCTAAAACATATTAGATAAGGAAAGGTTGAAGGAACAGAACTATTATGTTTAGCATAAGGGTAAAAACTAGAGAGAAGAGGGGTAAATGTTTCCTCATGAAGAGAGATTAGTGTTACTTTGTATGGCTTCAGAAGACAGAACTAGGCCTAGAGAGTAAAAAGCTACAGGGAGATTTTGGCTCAACATATGGAAGAACTTTCTAACAAACATAGTGTAGCACAGAGTCCTGGATTTACTGTCAGAATACTTGGTCCTGACTCATGTCTAACCTATAGCTGTGTCACTATGGTCAGTTCATGTTACTCCCCTGAATCATGATTTCTTTCTGTGAAGGATTAAGAACACATCCAAAAAATGGAACAGGATGATCTGTGAGATAATGAGCTCCTCATCACTAGGTCTATTTGGGCACAGAATACATGACCACCTATCAGGGATGTTTTAGTGGAGATTCCTGTGTGAGGCAGGAGAGTGCACTACATATCTCTTCCAGGATTCTATAATTTCTTTCTCTAAAAAAGTCTGAAAGTAATAAAATGAATATTTAAAAAAGCAAACAAACCATGAAGGCAAGGAAAATTGGAAAGGGCATACCTGACAAAATTAAATTTGAAAGACAGTGCTGTTCAGTGAGTAGAGCAAGGGATCTGACACAGAGAACAGAAGCTAAATCTCAACTTTAATTCTGCTTTAATAAAGTTCCAGGACCTTTAGCAAGTTACTTAACCTGTTCAGGACTCAGTTTTCTAAAGTGTAAAATAACATATAGAACTAGATGGACCTCTTAAGTCCCTTCCACCTGTTCAATCTATGCTTCTATGATTATCTCCCTATTGGTTTAATCAATTTGTACATTTTAATAATCTTATTCTACCATCATTAGTGACATGCCAGGTACTTTCAAAGAAATGTAAATGACATTTGTGAAATTTACAAATGTGAAGATTAGTATTAATACAGAATATATTCAGATTTAGAATGATGACTGAATTAAGATTTAGCACTTGACAGGAAATTTTAGTGCATTTGTCATCTAGTGCCACACAATACATGGAAACCATCTTAATAGTTTTTTTTTTTTTAAAGGATTAATCCCCTAGTTATGGACTGACATTGTTTTATATATTAAAAGATTTTTTTTAAGGATGCAAGTTACAAAGTGTTAATGCAACAGCAATTAACTGATTACCTTACAGTAATTAGTTTTGTTTTTAAAAGGACTTACTTACCTCGGCCAGCTCTGCCTACAGCAACATTATATGTTGGTTCACCACCTTGACTCTTTGTCCTGATGTCCATTGTGCAGTCACCATCCACATACAGACTATCTCTGATTACTGAGCACTTCTTTGCACCAAGAGTCAAACCATTGGTAAAGAAACCTTCTCGATCTTTTCCTACAATCATGTCTATTTCTATTGGCTGCCAAAAAACAAAGCAAAAGTAAAATAAAACCAGAAGTCAGTACATTCCTTTGAAATTTTAACAACATAAAATTCAGCAAGTGAAAATAGCAACATTGTTACTAAGTTATCAGGGCCTCCAAATTTCACTATGAAAAATTAAAACTTTGGAGCCTTGAATATAGTCTTATCCAATTCATAACTTTGTTAGAAAACTTATAAACTTGATTTTATAAACCTTACTAAATAATTTTAATAAGATGGGAAACACCCCCATGGCATAATTAATAGCAGAACTTGCTAACTGAAAAACAATCAAAATTTTTCAAAGGCACACTTTTAAAATGTTTCATAGTCATAAATTATATTTCTGTTTGTAACACATTTATATTACTTTATTATAAAATTTATTTTTACAATGAAGTAAAAAATTCTATTTAGACCAAGCCAAGCAAGTACCCTTAAAATCATCTAATTACACATATTCAGATATGGCTTTTTTTAAAAATGAATTTATGATTTGTCTCTTACCCAATATTATCTGAGTTTATCATAGCCCTGAAGTCTCCTAACAAAGTTATTGCTTTAACAGAACACTTAGTTGGTATTGTTGGTTTGAATAGCAGGGCTAATAAACATGGAGGAATTTCATTAAGGATTTCAAGATTCTAAGTCATTCCCCCACCCCTTTCTAGTCATTACTCTTTCACCCCTTTTCATCCCCTCTCCCATTTTTGATAATGAGCTCTTAGGCAAAAGAATGAAAATTCTTTTTCTCTAATACTGGAATAGGCACTGGCAAAAGAACAGAAAATGGAGGGAACTAAGAGAAGAAAGTAAGGTCCCCAATAGGCCTTAGGAGAAAATGTGCTTTCTAACACTCCAGGACTGAAAAAAGAAGGCATCGCCCCCATCAGAAATGCAGAGTCACAGCAGGCCCAGCCATGTCCAAGCACACTGGGGGAGTCTGCCCAGCCAGCCAGCAGCCAGGCACACAAAGGCTGCCGGGGAAGGTTGAGAGCAATAAGGAGAAACTTGATTCCTAGATGCCAGACCTCAGGGTTTTCCTTTAACACTAGTTCACTGCAGGTATAGAAAATCTTAAAGGACCAGTATTCAAGATTACCCTTTAAAGGCAATCAACTCACAAAACATTAAGTAAAGCTACAGTAGTTTAGGATGATAGAGAAATGTCCTAAGAAAAAAGGTAAAACTATGATAAAGTACCATTTCAATGATTTATTTTGGGAGGCCCGTGGGCAGAAACAGGCAGCAAAAATGATTGGTAGCTGAAGATTAAAAGGTAAATTCTCCTAAAACGTGGCAAGTCAGTCAAGACCTCTCACCTCTAATGCTTTAAACAAAAATCAGTTACTGCTTGTATCTAAAACATGAAAAAAGGTTGCAATATAGACTAACAAGCATATTACATACAGCAGAAATAAATCTAAATCAAATCCTTCCTGCTGAAATACCACGGAGAAAAGGAGTGGTAGAAACAGATTAAATATTACCAGAATATATTAAAATAACCCACTGAAAGCCCTTCTTCTCTTCCCTCCATACTTTCCTCCCTCCCAAGTGTCTGTCCTTTTGGAACTAAGCTGAATAACAGTTTGGGAACGTTAGGGATTAATATTTTGCAGGAGAAGGAAAACGGTGTATGGAATGAGAAATTAATGGCAGTTCGCCATCTTGGAAGATATCTTGGGGGAAAAAAAAAAACAACCAACCAGTGTCAACGTTAAGGTTGGATTCACGAAAGACACCTACGTTGAAGGAAGGCTTAAGTCTGCGGCAAGCACTAGAGGCCAGGACGCAGGAAAACCTACGCAAAGACTTAGAGAATTCCTTCTGCCCGGCCTCCTCCCACCCCAAGCCGCAATGCCGGCAATTCCTTAAGCTAGGAGCCAATGAAACATCCGAGTGCGGAACGGTCCTTCCATCTCCAACCCTTTTCTGTCACGACATACCGAATCCCCCAATGTGGCAGGTGGGCAAAAACGGAAAACCCACAAATCAAGCAAAAACTGTTGCCATCATCGCAAGGGTCGGGAGTGTGCCTTCCTCTCTGGGTTCAGAAATCCTTTTTACATCCCCACGCTACGGCTGCCGGGCTACCCAAAGGAGCGCAATGAAACAGAGAAAGCCCGGCAGCACTGCCTCGGCTTCCAGCAAAGCTCCGGGCCTCAGGCTGAGGGTGGGGAAAAGAAGGAAGATTAAGTAGGTAAAGTAACCTCTGGCTGCAGCACCCTCGCCTCTGACCCTGCCGCCACACCTTCATCTTTACCGTTATGCTTTACTTGGCATTTCTGTTATATAACTCACGCACACGAACACACACACACACACACACACATACTGCATGTTCCATGGAAGCAGTTTTTGCCTTGGTCTTGCTAGGCACTCGCCCCCCCCCCCAAAAAAAAAACCCTTACATACATATAAGAACACAAAGCTTTGGCTGGCATTTTATGCACACATACATAATTTATATGCCCTCCCATTTATATACAATAAAGCTTTTGCTTGCACTTACATGTGGGACACACGCATCCCTAGCCAAACAGCAGCAAAAACAGATTCCCCCAACAGGATTAATCCTCATAAGGGCTAATCCTACATGTTTGAACAAATCAAGATTTTAGGGTAAGATATTAGGGGAATGGAAGAAAAAATTATTTTTAATAACATTTTTCTTCCTCTCAATCAACTGGGATCCATGAGTAACTTATAACTAGAAGGGATGGGGGTGGGGCGATCAAAAAAGGGTTTTTTAAAAAAGAGAATGAAACAGTGGGAGAATCCTACCCCGTGAGAAACTAGTTCAGTCACATTTTTAGGCTGCCAAGCTTTTCTAGCTCCTCCATCCCAAAATTGCTGAGAGAGAGAGAGAGATCTACAAGGGGAAGCCGCTCCCCTTTGCCCATGCTCCTTTCCATTCTACCTCCATCATCATCCTAACCCTTCCTCTTGGATTCACGAAGTTGGGGGTGGGGGTGATGGAGATGGAAGAAGGGATGCACGGGGACAATTCGATGATAGCCCTCCCGGGGAAGACACCCGAAGAGGGGGGTAAGTCTCCTGCATCCGGGCCAGCAGAGGCGAAGGGAACAGCCCAGGGCTCACAATCCCCTCCCCTACTGGAACAGTCCGGATCCTCAAGCGTCCCCTCCCCTATTGCAGCCTCCTCCTCCTACAAGGGGAACAGCCCATATCCCCGTGCGCCCCCTCCCCATTGCAGACCTCTCTTTCTCCGAGGCGGGGCATCCCGGAGCTCCGAGAGCCACCTCCTCCTTCTCCTCCGAGGGGGGGGGCAGTATTCCGGGCCTCGCGCGCCCCTTTCTCCAAGGGGGGGGCAGCATCTCGGGCCCCGAGCACTCTTCCCCTAGGGAGAGCGAAGTATCCCGGAGCCCCGAGAGCCCCCTCCTTCTCCTCCCGGGGTGGGGGAGCTTCCCGGAGCCTCGAAATCCCCCTCTTCCTCCTCCTCCGAGGAAAGCATCCCGGGCCCCACGCGCCCCTCCCCCC